>VZTY01032535.1:23918-188590 GCA_013400935.1 Turnix velox
CCCCCCCCCAAGTGCTCTCTCCCTGTACAAGTAATTTCATCTCTGTCTCAAACACCTCAAGCACTGGGACATTAATTCGCCATCCCAGGAAGCATGTTTCCCTTCTATTTACAAACTTTCTTGTTTCCTCACCAACCTGGCCACTAAAACAGACAGACTTTTGGTTGTTTGGTGACCTTGCTTCATTTTGATTGACCCTAAATATCTGAAGACTGTTCTTCAGATGAAGAACCACATCTGTGTAATGCCTCCCTCTACTGGATTTATACAGATGGCTAAGACAGCTAATAAATGGCTGTGGGTCACTGACAGCATTTGGAAATGATGCCTTTCTGTGCACATTAAAAAAATGATAGCTGGTTTACAAGGATTAGAGGAATGTCGTGCATGCAGCTTGGCTAAACAATGGCTGAAGGGAATGCGATAACCATCTACAGAAAGCTGTGAACATGCTAGAGTCTGCAGTTAAGCAGAGTTTAAGTGATTAAATTAGGAAGGGCTGAACTTTACAGAGTCTGGGGCAAACAAAACCCTTGAACGTTTTTTTGAGGGAGTGGGGGATGTGTGAGTGTGGGTTCTCAGAGTCACAGAACTGGCCTTACTTTGCAACTCTTTTTTTTCCACTTGTAATTTAAACCTTTTCTGGTTCCTTCTCACTTGGAATTCAATTAAAAGAACATGTGTTTTTGGCTGCAGACAAATCCATGATGTACAGCGATGAGGGAAGAAAGGTCCACTAAAAAACTATGTAGTTGCTTCACTGTGGTGTCTACTGGTATTTTTGACTGCAAGTGGTAAAAATTCTGACAACATACACAGATCACTGCAGATTTGAGTCCAGGATTGAAGCATGCTTGTGGTCCACCAGTATTAAATACCATGAATCTCCAGTTCCTACTGAAACCAGACTATTAGCACTTCCTAAATTTTTTACCTCCTCTGCCCCTACCCTTTCTTTTTGATCACACTACTATGACAATTCTATTTATCTATTTCAGAGTTACTCATTATTTGGAGCATCTTGTCAGTGTGTCAGTAGAGCTCTGTATGCCCTGCAAAGTCAAACCAGACAGCTCCTGCTGCCATCACCTGTGCTTTCCTAACAGGAGTTAGGAATGTTCTCCTGGTCATCAAAATTTGAGCAGGGGATTTACTGAGGAAAATGGAACCATTTTTTTGCAGGAGTGTGTAGCAATAGATTAAGGGGAAGCAGTTTTAAACTAAAAGAGGGGAGATTAAGATGAGATATTGGCAGGAAAATTTGCACTCTAAAAGAGGTGAGACACTGGCCCAGGTTGCCCAGGGAAGCTGTGTATGACCCATCCCTGGAGTTGGTCAAGGCCAGGCTGGATTGGTCTTTGAGCACCCTGGTCTAATGGGAAGTGTTCCTGCCCATGGCAGGGGTTTGGAACCAGATGGTCTTTAAAGTCCCTTCCAACTCAAATTATTTTATGATTCTATGATTTTTTTAACATTATTATCCTTCACAACAGAATTACTCTTTACAGATACAGAGATGTGATTAGGTCCTGTTTTAATTGTTGGAAAATTTTAGACTTTATCAACAACTGTCTCAACGCAGATATCAGAAAGAAATTACAGTTTGCATGCATCCAGGATTCATCTGGCTGCATTAGTGATCTAAAGAGAGATTATACTGCAAAATAAAAGTGAGGAAGAAGAATGAATAATGCTCTGTGAGAGAGCTTAGTGAAGATTAGAGTTAATCAAGAAAATACTTCTATGTGTGATGATGTCCACAAGAAAAAAGGACTCCTATGCAAAGGACATTTGTCAAAGTTCTTTAAAAAGGAGAACTTATAGAAATTTAGGTGTCTAGAATTTCAACAAACAGGAAAGCAGACAAGCAAGAACTGCTGGTTACTGTATTGGATCAGTAAAACAGAGCAACAACTGCTGACAGCAAAAATTCCCCCATGTCTCACAACTTGCAGAGTGTGAAGAATTGGAAACTATGGCAAGTCTCAGATCTTAGTCTTGTGCTTTCTCTGTTCTGGGCCTGAACTATGCCCAACAAAACAGAGTCCACTTCAGGGAGCCTGTCTGCAACCTGGCCAGTACAGCTGCACTCTCTCTTATGTAGTTTTCCTGTGATAAACTACTGGTTGAGTAGATTGAACTAGGGGCAATAAATAAATAAGTCAAAATTATAAAGTAAGTGGATTAAAAGGGAGCAAGTCAGATTTTATAAATGCTTCTCAAATAATCTGCAATGATGCTTTCTTTTCATTGCAGTCCCCAGTGATTTCAGGGAATAGACAGAGCTCCTGGGGAAGCATCCTTTTTCCTACCTTACATCATGTCATTTCCTCAGGTCCATCAGAACATGTCCACAACCTCACTGGATCTACCCTTCAGGCTGTAGAAGGAAATACCTCTGAAGGACAGGTGTCTTTAAAATACCTTTAGGGCTCATCTTCTCTTTTTTATACTGAGGATGTAGGAAATGAAAATCACATCTACAAAAGCAGCGCTGTTTGTGGAGGCCTGTTGTGCCTGGAGAACACACCATTGTCTGTGTCACACTGTCAGATAGGTGCTGTTGGATTATCTGAGCATCATTCAATGTGGGGACAGTCTACAGGGGTAGAGCTAGAGCAGGGAGCAAGATGTGGATATGGAGAAAAGGGAGGAAGGGAAAAAGTCAGTTTACTTCTGTGTCTGTGAGAAGTGGCTTTGTTAGTTCAATTTTGTAAAATGCTTACTTTGCCTGGATTTATGGACAAATGGAATCCTAATAAAAGTTCCAGCTGAAGAAATCATCTTGGAGCAGTGGGCAGCTCTTTGAATTTCTCTTTGGAAGTAACCTCCACCTCTTCTTCTCACCAAGGCAGCTGCAGATGTCAGCAAAACCCAGGCTCTGGCCAATGCTGTTTCCCAGGCTGCCCCTCTGCTTTGACCTTATTTTCAGCCCTGCTGTGCCAAATTGAGCCAAAGGTCTCCTAAAATCTCACAATAGGTTGCCTTTCCTCACTTCAGGCATCCTAAAAAAGGCTTAATTCCACTCTTTTGAGAAATTATGTCTGAAAGTTAGGTCCAGAGTCTCAGAAGGTACCCTCCATTATTTTCTCTGTACACTACCCATAAGGCACATTCATGGAGGACATCTGCCTTTGCACCATCAGTTCTTTGGGAAAAGAAGTCTATTTTTAGCTCTTTCTTTCAAGTACTTATCATATAGTAGCAACAGAGGTCATTCAGTATGGCGTTGGTTCTGGATGACAAATACCTTCACTGGTGCCTGAAACCATGTGCACTCTGTGCATTTGAACTGATCTTATCGCCATTTTAGCTGTCTTTTCTAATGCAGTGTAAACCAACTAACAGCATGGATGGTTCAAATGAACCAAAGTATTTAAACATACCTCAGGAAGCCTAGATGCAGCACAAGTATATGTTTCACCAGGAGAGGTTGAGACTGAGTATTAGAAAAAAGTCTTACACTGAAAAGATGATTATGTATTAGAGCAGACTGCACAGGGAAGTGGTTGAGACACCATCCATGGGTGGTAGACATAGTGTTTAGAGATGTGTTTTAGTGATGGTTATTGTCAGAGTTGGGTTGGGCTCAATGATCTGAAAGGTCCCTTCCAGCCTAGGCAATTTTATGATTTGCACCACAGTTCCATATAAAAAAATCTAGTGTAAGATTTATAGGCACAGAAACAAGGATGGTTTTAGCACCTGGAATGAACTTAAGGTGATTTCAAATTCTGTTTAAATTGTTACACGTACATGGATAACCTGCTGACTCCCACAGTTAAAAAAGTCCATTCATTATGAAAAGAAAGGCAGGGTGAAAAATGTCTCTTTGCACTGTAAACTTTCTTGAAGAGGATTATTTAGTGTCCAGATGCCAAGCATGCACTTGAGGTAACAGAACAGACATTGATGTGCTTTTGGGATGCATATAATTGTTTTCATCCAACTCTCTGGCATCTAGAACTGGGCAAATTACAGATTTGGCTCAGAGAACTGCAGAGTTCTTGCTTCTGCAAGTAGCAATCACTCACTGGCAATCTCTGATGCTTTATTTCATGTTTATTTCAAGTGAGTGAAACCAAGAAGAAAACAGATGCAGTCGCAGGCGAGAATTGTGAGTGCTCACCAGTGACTCCAGGAGCAGTCATCCTGGCTGTGCCTGGATAACATAGCATCTTTCTCTTACACAGAAGACAGAATCTTTTTGACTCTTATTTAGGAACATGACTTTTGATTTGGTAAAATACAAGGTAGAATTTGCCCTGGTTTACTCTCCCAAAGTGGTGCTGATTCTGCAGACAAGCATTAATAAAGCTGGTTTGAAGAATACAGTTCAAGTGGATACAACTTGCCAGCTAGACAGGGATAACTATGCCAGCCCAATGGCAAGGATGCAGGCACATTGACCTTGAAGGTGCCACCTTTCCATCAAACTTAACTGTAATTTGAAATAGGAAAGTACCTTCTTATTGATCCAGGACTGCAGGAACCCAGTCTACAGTCCCTTTTCTGAATGCAGACATCCTTCTGTCTGTTTGTTCTGTCTGGTGGTGATTAGTAACGTGATTAAAATATATATTTGTATTCATACCCTCTTAGCACTGGCTGTCCAGCCAAGCTAGGAAATACTGCTGAAATAATAAAAGCAGTCAATCCCCTTCCTGTCTGAAGTTTTATGCTGTGTGGTAACTCAAAGACTTTTTAAGATTGTTTTACTTAGGGAATAAATGGGAATAAGAAGGAGTTTAAATGTGAAAGATTTTGCAAAAAAATAGTATGTTTTTTTATTTTTCGTAAGGATTTTACAGGAAAACAGGGGAATAAATCTTCACCTATTGATTCTCAGGCAGGAACAGATTGTGGCTCAGGAACTAAGTATTTCTGATTGTTGTCAATCAGGAAAGCTGAAGTGCAAGAGGAGATAAAAGAAAAAACCCAGCAAACCTAAATAAATTAAATGAAGCAGCCAGGTGCTGTGGGGAGTGAGGGTATATTTCTGGGGTGCATGAGGCTTAGGAACTTGTCAGTCCCTGCATTACAGAGCTTCATCTCCTCTTTTGATGATAAGATGGCATTTGTATTAGTAGGGAAATGGACACCCAGAGCTACTGTTCCTGTTACTGGTCTTTGGGTGAGCCTACAGAAAGGCAGGGGTAGGACATTTTAATAAGATATGTGATGGAAGGACTAGAAATAATGGATGCAAATTGGAAGGGGGTAGATTCAGGCTAGATATAAGAAAGAAATTCTTATATCTAAGAATATACAGTGAGGGTAGTGAAACACTGGAACAGGTTGCCCAGAGAAGGATGCCCCTTCTCTGGAGATGTTTGAGGCCACGCTGAACAAGGCATTGAGCAATCTGATCTAGTGGGAGGTGTCCCTGTCTATGGCATGGGGGTTGGAACTTGGTGGACCAAGACTTGAAGCGGAGAGATCACCAAAACCAATGAGATGCTAGAATGGCTGCAGAGCAGCAGTGGGAGTTTTGGCACCCTGCAGTGAATTCTGTGCCCAACTGTGGTGAAAGCCTCTGGCTGTCCTTTGTGTTCATATAAAGACAGATTGCTGTTGAGGTTGACATGTGGGGACATCTGCTCAGCTTCCTAATATGTCATAATCAGCTCCATGACAGAGACAGATGATATTTAGGAAGATCCATTTAAACATGAGGAGGAACTTTTTTACTTAGATGGTGATGGAGCACTGACACAAGTCGTCCAGAAAGGAGGTGGTATCTCCTTCACTGGTGACATTCAAAATCTGCCTGGATGCATTCCAGTATAAACTGCTGTAGGTGAACCTTCTCTTGCAGGAGGTTTGACTACATGATACCCAGAGGTCCTTTCCAACTCCTGTCATTCTATGATTCTGTGATATGGGGGCAATTATTGAAAAGTAAAGAAACAATCCCTGGGATTTTTCAAAATTACACCAGTGGGTTTGACTCATCATCTCCTCACATTTCAGTGGGAATTTTGTACTTAATTCTTCCTCAAGAGATGCTTCTCTCTCTTAAAATATGCCCACTGTGTTTCCTGAGCTAGAGTCTAATCTTTTAAACCAGGGGACAACAATAAATGTAGTAGCTCTAGGTCACCTTTAGAAGGCAGCTGATGTCTTGATGGCCTCCTTTCTGCACTGACTGTGTGTATCTATGCCAGTTAAAATCATCTGCCAGTTAAACTGTGTGTACAAATGTAGACAGGAAGAATGTGGACCACTTCTGTAAAATAACATCACTCCACCTTCCAAAAGCGCAGTAATGGTCTACAAGATGAAGTGCTGGTGTAATGGAAATTGCAAAAAGGACACAAGGTGAAATTGCTGCTTAGAACTGAGTTGGCTGAAGCCACTTTTCCTCATCTCCTAACCTCCCTGGTATGCCACTGTGTCAGCATCCTCAAATGCTATTTGACAGGGTCCTCAATGCTTTTTGACACCGGACGTTTTTTTGTGGCACTTTGCAGGATCCAGCTGCTGAGTTCCCGGCCACTGTGGGGACACGGATTATGAATTTAATACACCCTCATGCTGTGTAAATCAGAAGCAACTCCACTGATTTCTTTGGAATTGAGCCAATTCAGCTCCTAATGGAGCCATTCATAAGAATCCCACTAACTTTCCAAGGGGGAGTGTGGATACAGCCCCTGCCTTGGGAAGTCACCATCAGCCCGGTGGGGTTATCCTGTGAACAGGAGGGAAGAATCAGCCCTCAGGCCTTTCCTTTCTAATTCTGAGCATGCTGCCTGCACTTTAAAAGTGCTAATAATTAACCTGCAAGCCTGGTATTCCCTTCTCAGTTCTCCATGGTAGCCACGACTGTTAAAAACATCTGTGAAAATGAAGGAGACCTGAGCTCTGAGCTGGCTGCCCATGGGTTTGTCTAAGAGCACACGGTACAATCCACAGGATCTAAACAAAGGGGAGGTTAATTTCCTGAAGAAAGCTGCAGGAAATCATCTCCTCAGCACAAATTTTCTGTTGCAGGTGAGAAAAAGGGAAAGCTTGCAAAACAACTGTGTATTTGGATTTTAGACTCTGCACTCAAATTAACCTCTTTGAATAGGGTCACTCCATTGTTATTATTATTATTATTTTTAGGTAGGTAGTTAAAGTTATGGTTAGGTTTATCCCCTCCTGTGTTATTGTTGTTATACCACATATTAATGTACTGCTTCTGTAGCTGGGAGAAGTATGGTTGAATTACAGTAACATGCTACAAGCAGGAGGAAAGTGTTGTGGTTTGGCTGGTCCACTCCTAGATATACAGCAGCACATCTGGACAGGAGATCATGTGACAAGTTGGAAAGCCAGAAACATATCCTGGATACTATAAGAAATGGGTTCTGTTAAATTAAAAAGGCTTTAAATATTGGCTCAGCTGGTTTCTGTATAGCATTTTTAGTAGTTTTGGAATGTGTGGCAAGATTTGTGATCATCAGGAACTTGATTAAATACTGCAAATCCATTGTGTTGCTAGTTTGTTCTCATGGGCTTCGTGTTTCTTGCCAGTTCTCCTGTATTCTTGTAACACAAGCCATGACTTCTGATTCTGGATGAGAACTCTGTGTCCTCAGAGCAACTTCTGTGCAAAAAAATAAAAGAAAAAGAGAAAAGGAAAGAAAAAAAGAAACCAAACACACAACAGCAAAATACCCTTCCCTGCTTTTGCATAACGTTTTGGACACTTCCAAGGCTATAGTAGGGTTTTAACTGCTGCAGGATGAGTCCCTCTGGTTAAAAGCCAGTCTGTTGACTCACAGAAATTTTAAACTTCAGCCAGACCAGTTACTGAATTTCCTTCATGCCTTTTTATGACCTGCTATGAAGTGCTCTTCTGCAAACACGGTTTCGTGGCTGTACATGCCATCTTGCTTTCTTCCTGGATGACCTGAATAATCTTTGGTTCAGATCTGAACACAGGTCATGATATTCTTCCTTGCTTGTACATGAAAGCAACAATCTAAATAGAACAGATTGTGATTTTCCGAGAAGCAATGTACCACCAATATCAACAAATTATTGCTGTGGCATCACAAAGAAAACCATCATAGTATCATGTAAATAAAGACTTGGAAAGCATTTTAAGTGTTCATTGTGTGCAAGTTCATACTCTGGCTTCAGCCCTCAGCCTGTGCAAAGGAACAACAGAAAACAGGAGCAGTCAGCTTGGATAAAGCATGAGCTCTTGGTAGGTGTCAAATACAAGCATTCAGGAACATGCAGGCAGTGCATGAATATACAGGAAGAGCGGGAATATGTTAGGCATAAAGTCAGCCAGGCCAATACACAAAATGGGATTAAAGCACCAATAAACATACTGTGTGTCAAGACATCATTTTGTAGATACATCAGCAGTAAGGAGAGAACCAAGAGAAGTTGGCCTGTTACAGAACAGAGGAGAAGAATTATTAATGCTGACAAGGATAGGCTTTACAACTTTTCAGTAAGTTCTCATTTAAACGTCTAAGATCATCATCATCATCAACAATGAGTACTCCCATGATTTACCTATTCTCAGACTGGTTTGGACTGAGGAACTCCTGTCCATGATATAATTGGGTAGCTCCACATCCTGTAAGTTAGGATGCACTTTTCAAGAGGATCTCATAATCAGATCCATTTACTGTGTACTGCTTTGCTTTCCAGACAAGCTTAAACTTCACCATGAAATGAAACAAAACAGGAAGACACTCTTTGGCAGTGCTAATTAGTAGTTGCTAATGGATATGAAGTCCCTGGGACCAAACTAGATCTAGTCTTAGGAAAAACCCAAACAAACAAAGTGTAGTCAGTGGGACTTACTCTTTCCCACCACTGATGCACTCCTATTCCACTACAATGCTTGCACAAGCAGATATAGCATGAAACAGCAGAGTATAGCAGTTGTACAAATGCTAGCAATTATCTTTGACAGGCCTTTGGCAGAAAGGTGAAAAACTGAAGCTGGAAATGGCGCCTGTTATTAAAAAAAAAAAGAACAAAGAAGCCAAGGCCAGTCAGTTTACCTTTTAGACCCAGAAAAATTCTGGAATGAGCAGCCGAACAAACTATTACACCTGGAAAATGCTAAGGAGAAGAGAAGCCAGCAAGGAATTGTCAAGAATAAGCCAATCTAGTACTCTGTCAAAACAGGAAAACAGGTCTTTCTGATTGTGGAAAATTGAAGTGTTTCATAATCAATTCTGTTTCACTCAACATTCTCATAAGAAAACTAAGGAGACAGACCAGGAGAAATTAGTTTAAGTGTAAAACCGATCAAATTATTATATCTCTTGAGTGATGGGAAATCTGCCAAAATGAAGAGGTGGAAGAGATTTTCACAAAGTTCAGTCCAGACTGTGATGTAAAGAGTAGATACATTATATTAGCAAAGAGCCCAAGACTGGAAGAGACTGCAAAGGACTTCTGGAATGAACAATCAGCAGTGCCATTGACACTATTGCTCTTGTCCTCTGCTGGGAATGACCACTCCACAAAATAACTGGGGAGAACTTTTCCATCTACTCCCCACACTCTTTAGCAAAAGAAGGGGGTTGAGGGATCATTTTTTCCTCTAGGTTTAAGATGGTGCCCAGACAAAGCCTTATGGTCCACTGACAGCTGCCTAGAGAGAGAGTCCATGCACAGGAGAAGTTACATGATGCTGAAGTCCTGGGTCAACAAGCTTATGCCATTTTTTTCACAATTCACAGAGAATTCAGGCCTGCTGACAAGAAATAGTAAGGAATGTGAATGACCTAGGTGCCAGCTGAACAAGACAAGGGCTTGCAATGTTCTGTCCTGTTCCTCTTGGCCATGTTTGAAATACAATTTTTGGGGCAGGAAGAGGATATGCTGTGCAACGTACCTATCTATCAAGATATCCCTGTGCACAAGGTATCTGAGATATTAATGTTACTGACTCTTTTAGGGATCCATCTCACACAGTGTGTGTGTTATGGTTTCTTTTAGAGAAGCTTATGGGAATCATTGAGCTTCATGTATTAGTCACTAAAATGATTAATAAGGACCTAAAGGTTCACATGCACGTACTTCCATGTTAATGAAGGCCTCATGCTTTATGCATGAAGCAGAGCACAAAGCTCCGGAAATAGTTCTCCTCAACATTCTTTCCAATGCTCCCATTTTTTATGCTGTAATAGACATTGATTTATTTGAAATCAGTATAAAATATGTACCAGCTCAATAAACCCCTATGAGGTTCTCAGACTTTCTTGAGTGTCCTCATCAGGCAATAAATCACAGAAGCAATAAAGTATGTTAAATAGCTTAACCAATCATGAAGTGCAGAGCCATCAAATGACTCATTTAAATACTTGTAGGACGTTAACCAAATAAGAGATACTGGAATCTTTAAATATGTATTTCTTTCTCACACTTATACAGTAAGCATAAAGATGAGGTGGTGGAATTCTGGGACCTAAATAAAAATCAAAAGGAAAAATAATTTTTCTTATCTTTGTAAATGAGAACTGCTCTATGCTTTATTTACTTAGCAGATATCTACTTTAAGTACTTCACCTTGAAGTGTAATATTTGAAAGCTTAAAAACCTTCACTACATTTGTCTTTATTGTGTTTCATAGAGGAAAGTAATCTTGTCACCTTCTTGAAGCAGAAGAAATGCAGGACAAAGAGACTAAGGGTTAAATCAATAAAGGAGCCAACATAAGATATTTTTAGAGTCTTCAGAAAAGATTTAGTTCCTCAAGAGCCTAAGTTTTATCATCTAATGTTAGAAAGGTATATATTCTCCTCATAAATGTAGGTTCTTGCATTTCATCTACAGGAAGCCAAGATGGGAACCAGGTTGCAAGCACCTAGATCATGTCAGCTGAATCACTCTTTAGACTTACTGATTCTACCAGCTCAGACCCCACTAACTATACCTGGAGTTTAGAGGTCAGTGTGTAGATAGTCCTCCACATTTACACACCTTAATTTAAAGATGTATCCCACCCTGGCAAAACCTTCACTTTCTAGAACAGAATCAAGGTCTTCAGGATATGAACTGCATTCGTGTGGCAGCATCAGATCTGTATCTCTCCGGCTGAATGTCTCCCTCTGATTTACAGCTTTTTCCAGGGACAACCAGATTCATCTGTGGTAGAAAGGACTGCTTCCAGGGCTCTGACCTTCCTGTGGATTTATGAGAGTTTTTGAAGATTGAGTCAAGTCAACATGGAAGAAAGAGGTAAGGCTGACATTCTGTCCCTGCACAGTATTCTGCTGTTAGGTTCTGGTGCCATTTTACATAGTCTGCAATGGGAATCTATAGCTGAAACACAGCCATTTGACATAACATTCAAATATAGATTTTTTTCCTATTTTCTCTTGTGTTCATTGCTTTCCTCTTTAGATGTGTAATATACTTAAGAAATAATACACAATATATGCTTCTCAATTTTATGTTATATTTGTGCATATTATAGTAAAAAGAAATCATATGTACTCCTTTGTGTATTTATATATATTATACATGCCAGAAATGGCAGGTAGGCATTTCAAGTGCATGCATTAACCACTAGACAAGATCATCTTCCTGCTCCTGAATTTCTCTCTCTGCAAAGCCAGGTAGCTCACTGAAGACATGAGTCAGAGGATAAGCCTAACACTGGCACAGAGGATCAGAGAGTTCAGGGCTAAGTGCAAATTTGAGGCATGACCTAACATGATAATGTCGATGTCCATGGGAAGAGAATGGCTCAGCAGATATGCAGCACTCTACTGGGGGAAAGAAAACAAAAAAAAAAGTAGGATCTGAATTGAAAAACCAGGAGAAGATGCAAATACGGGACTTTCCACACTAATTCTGATGGACATCCCAGGAGTAATTATATTAAAGAGGACTCTCCCCCATTGTTTTTGGGACAGAGCAATGGTAAAACTCATAACAAGCAGATGAAAATAACAGAAATTTTCTAACTCATCATCCTACAGACAGCAGAAGATTCCTTGAGTTAGAATCTATAGTCTGTTAATTTACGCATTATTCCTGGATTTTTGAATCTCACCTCAAGCCCATTAACACTTCTGGATTCTGGACAAACCTCCAGCAATGAATTCCTCCCTTAGCTGTGTTGCTGATGAAAAAAATACTTATTTTTGTTCTAAATGAGAGGACTGATTTCCTATAGTGATTTCCATTTCCCATCTCCTACAAAACAGAATGAAATTGTTTTACTTCCCCCATAACACTCACATTTCTACAGCCCTCTATCAGCTGCCTCTTTTCCAGTTTCTCTTTTTCAAGATTCTATATCATATGTACCCCTGATTATCATTAAACACTGTCCTCTTTACCTTTCATGATTCCTCCTTATCTTCTGAGATGAGGTGACCAGATCTGCTAACAGTTTTCAAGACATGAGCCTGAGGCATGTATACAGCTGAAAAGCAGTTTAATGCTTTATAGTTCAGTCTTTGCTACTAAGTTTTATCTCTCTGATTGATTTTTAGAATGTTCCTGTTTTAAAAGAGCTGCAGTGACTCCTGAATCTCTTTCCTGAATTGAGAAGAATTAATTTGGAACCTCTCATTTTTCATGAACACCAAGAGCTATATTTTTTTTCCACCAGGCTCCTTGTTTCATCTTTAAAAATCATATTTTCAGGTATGGAATTTAATCTTCTTCTTTGCATAACAATATATTTTCTCATTGCAGGAGCAGGGTGATTGGTTGGAAGCTCACCTGATCAGAAGTGACCACTCACTGCATGTTTTGTGTCCTATGACATTAGACTTGAGTGCTCTGTTTGCAATAAGAAACTTGTAATTAGCTTGATCTAATCACTGTGCTGGAAAACTACGTAATGCATACTGGCTATGTCCACTTGATGAGACAATATGCTGGTACTTGGTAGAGAAGGATACAGTTATGTGTGAGAGAATGGTGACATACTGAGGATAGAATAGTAGAATATCTCAATTTGGAAGTGACCTACAAGGATCAATTAGCAGTTGCAAATCATGAGTACTAATTCAAGTTTGGTTAAGAAAACCCAGGAATAGAGAGATGGAGGGATATTGTGATGACCTTTTAGTCTGCTCCTTACCTTATACTCATCCCGGTTGCCTTTCACAGCCCCCCTCCCTCACTGCCAACCTCACCCTGGCTAAATAAGCTTTCACCCAGATCCCCTCCAAGCTCAAGACAAGTGTTTTTTCTCAGGATCTTATCAAAGTTAGGTACAGCTGTAGTTTGCCTGAGTGTAAGGTGGTTGCCCTACCCACTAATGCACACGTGTCCACCACCACCTTTTCCTATATCCTCTGATCTCAGCTCTGCTGCTGCCCCAGTCCTGCCCCAGCCTTTGTTGCTGGGCTGGAAGTTGTGTGCTCTAGCCACAAGCTCTTAGCATCCCTTTCTTCTCACCCTCAGGACCTGAGGCACTGTGGCTGATCAATCCATATCTCTTGCCCTAAATCTCTCTGTAGAAGCAAAATCCCTCTTCTGCTCACTGTGATGGTTTGGAAAGCCCAGTCATGATTGCTCTTAAGTATTTCTGAAATACATGCAGGTAGGAGAAAAAAAGGGATATGTGTTAGGGGAAAGTAGGTTTACAGGAGACTCAGAATCAGTGCCTTGGCTGAAGAAGTGCATCACACAATGAGGCCAATGGTAGTATCTCACAGTACAACACAAATAAACTTGGATCCTCTGCTCGGCTCTTGATTGCCGAACTCAAGTGTGTTGCAGGTGAGTTGGCTTAAAGTTAGGTGTAGGTACCTACTAAGGGCAGCTTGTAGTTGAACTAGGTGATCATTGTAAACTCCTTCCAACTTCTCTCCTCTTCTCTGTGCTCCATGAAAGGGATGAAGATTTGACCCAAATTCTTAGTAGTTACTTCACTACCAATTCTAGTCAAGTCATGTTGGCAAACCTCAACTAGCAATGCAGTATTACTAATTCTCACTCGGGGAAATTTTTCTTGGCATTCTGTCCTTCCAACTGTTTCTGAGGTTTGTTGGCTGATGATTTTTTTCTTCCAGACACAGTTTTCTCTCTGTGTATGAGTGCACATGCCTATGCGTATAGGGAACGGGATGAGTTATTGTGGGTGGACTTCTTTGCCAGATTGCCAGATCCATTTGCACAATCATCATGCATCTTTCCACTGCATTATACAATGCACTTGGTCATTCCAACTTCAGCTACACAACTTGGTGCTTTGATGGCTGACTCCTCCATGTCCTCAACCCTCCCAGAGATGGACTTCCCTTGACTGAAGTCAGTGGAATTGCAATAAAATGGCATCAATACTGTGGAGGAAAAGATTTGAGCCCATCCAAAAATATTTCTTTAACAACCCACTCATTTGCTACAGTTCAGATTCTGGAAAATGGCATCTTATAGATTGACTCAATACTACCATGAAGTGACAAGCCAATATTCACTTCTGTCACACTCCTGATAGTAGAAGTGACACTTTATCTGGTTTTATTTTTGAACTGATGAATCTTGTTTTGTGTGATAACAAGCCTGGAGGGAAAGATAAATGTTAACTTAAGTATTGATTAACCAAAATTCTAACAAGTGAGAACATATGAGCACAAAGATAAAGCCCAAGCCAGTTTAAACCACCATGTTGCTGCAACCAATGAGACTTGCCACTAACTCAAACCTCTGGGCATGAAAAAGAACACTGGAGAACCATTCCAAGCCAGGACAGTGCAGGCTCCCTACTCCTCTCCATACAGCTCCTATGTGATGGCAAGAAAATTTACATAATGGTTTTAGCTGAGCAAAAATGCAGTGCCCCAACATGGCTTTTTGTATTTACCAGTGACAGGGCAATTCTCAAAGGGTCTTCAAAACAAAGGGATGAGCCTCAGGTCATTGTAGCTGATTTGTAGTAGATGGATTTTTTTTCTCTCCCCTTTCCAGGGAAGGAGCTGCAGAGGAAGCCAGTGACAAAGAGCCAAGGTCTGCAAGGTTTTCTCTAGCATGTGCAGCAGTTGTAGGAAAACAAGAAGGACAAAACCATAAATCACAACCTGAAAGGATGCACTGTCCATGGCAGCAGCTCTGAACCTTCAACAAGGCACTTTTTTTGAGCAAGTTTTTGGAATTTTGGTGGGCTCTGACCTGCAGTTTTCACTTCCAAAATAACTTGACTTTTCTAAAGTGGTAATTTCATTTTCATGATAATGCTAAACTCAAGCCACATGTGCTTTAATTTAAAGCAGGACTCAGGCTGTGGACTTTGCCAAGAAACAGTAGAGAAACATGCTTATTCTACTAGTTTGCTTGAGGCATTCAGCATTTTTGAACGCCTAGGCAGAAATATAGTTTTAAAATTAGCCAATCCCAGAGAGAGAGAGAGGAAGAGAGATACGAAAAGAGGACGGGCTAGAAAAGAGGTTGAAGCACATTTTTGCATTAAGTTTTTGTTGTATTGGCTGGTTAAATAAGAACTGATGAGCTGACAACAGAGCAAATATTATTTATTGCCTTCATTGTCTATTTTTTTATTAAAGAGAAGGTGTTGTCCAGATCCCTTTTCTTTTCCAGGCACAAACTGGCATGTTAGACTTCATAATAGCAAAGGCTATTAGATTGGTCTAAATATACACTTGGTTGCACAGTTCTTACTACTAATTAAATCCTAAGGAGGGAAATGTTTACAGTCCTTTTGGCAACATTTTTAGGATTATTTTAAACTCTCCTGGGAGGCCCGGGAAAGAAACCTTGGCTTTTCATTTAGTGAAAGGAAAAGATAGGTATGGAATAAAAAGAGAGGAGGGAGAGTAATGAGTACACGGAGAAGAAGGGATTTTTTTTCCCTCCACCAAAAAGCCAAAGGACCATTCTCTAGGTTTTGGGGGTGCTTTGCATCAGGTGAGAAGCCTCCAAGTGCCCTCCTACTCCTTGTGCCTGTCATTAGAATATATAATCTGGCTGTAGTTCTCAGACTAAAGGAAGACCTTGTGAGGCAAGCCATGAGGCAAAAGTCAAACATCACACTAGAGATGTTCTTGAGTTGTGCCTCTTGGGGATTTTCCTCAACTAAGTGTGGACAGTAAGGTATGAAGGTTGAGAACAGCAACATCCTTTTCTTTGTGGCACCTCTAACACCACAGATGCCCCAATTGTCAGTCTCAACCCCCAGTGGCTTGGCACTATATAAATGATAGGAGGCAAACTGTAGTCAGAGAGCTGTGTCATTAGAAATTGGCCAAATTTTCTCATTTTAAGCAGACCCATTCTGATCTCTGGTGGCTGATCCTTTACCATCCATGGTACAAATGTGCACAACAGTCCTGCTCCAGACAGAGTTTCATTTGCTGCTTTCTTCAGCCCTGTCCCCAAATGTCCCTTGTAGTTAATTCCTGAACTTTCTGTTCGGTGTCATAGTCTCAGGTCCCTCAAGTCTCCCCACACTCCCCAGCAGTTTCCAGACAGGAAATCTTCCCCGTGCTCCAACTTCACAGTGCAGCACTGATTTTCTGTTTCCATAACATTGGACCGTATCTGAAGTTGGAAGTGGGATCAGCATGAAGGAAGCACCTGGGTTCAGGCAAAAGTCCTGATAGACTCCAGGTGCCTGCTGTCATAATTTAAAAATATACCCCCATAGGTAAAATCTCAGCGATCCACAATGGTCTTCTCAGGACAAGATTTTAAAATCCCTTGTAATAATAACCAATGTTCTTGAAACAGGTTTGGATTTTGATCTTAAAGAAAACAGAGGGTGTTTAAACAAAGAATTTCCAATTTTGAAAGGCTGAGAGTTGCCTTTCAAACAATTCTTCCCTGGCCCTGGAACAGGCAGCCCTAAGACTAGTTGTTTTACAGTGAAATATCTTCAGTAAGAAGTATTTAGAAAAGGAACCACAATGCCTCAAGACAGACATGATTCAATGATTTCCCAAAACAGGGATTTTAAATAAATATTGCATTACATCTTTCTGGTTTTGTTTTGTTGTTATAAGCCATCAGTAACATACATGTAGCAGCTTCCAGAAAGGATGTGTAGGTAGTGAATTATCCATAAGAAACGACCAGGGGTTGAAAGCTCAAAGCTTCCCTCTTCCCCTGAATTACCGGGCTGTCAGGCTCTAATAAACATACATGCCACCCACACGCTGTTTTAAAAGAGCAATATTAAAGTTGCAAATCAATTCTTAACTCAAAAAATGAACCCTAAATAATTTCCCTTGTGTATATGAATTATGTAAGTCTTTAATTAAATGAACACCTAGTATATTTTCCACCGCCTCATTCAGAATGGAGAGTGCTCTCCTAATTCAATATTTTGTTCTCTGCTTACTATCTGAATGTGATTGCAGGCCTTATTTACAGTACAAATCTCATTCTGAAGACAGAATTATTAATTTCATTGTGGCTTCTCCTGTGGGGTTCACTACCACAGGATCTGAGGGATTCACAAACATCCACTCATCAGTCTTCTCAAAAATGGAATGGGGAGGGATGTTGTCAGCCTCTTGGTCTGCTGGAGAACTAAGGCACAGAGAGACTGATGAAAAGTGTGTTCTAATGGGATACAGCATGAGACACATGACCTGATCATGCATGCTGAGTTTGGCTGCAGTCAGGAATGATAGCTGCTTCTGCAAGTCGGAATTTATGATCTTATCAGATAGCTAGAAAGTATGAAATACACGGCTAATGACTTGTGGGAAAAGTTTGGTTTCAATGACCAAAGATGCACTTAACAGACACTAGAATAGAAGTGAATCCAATTCAACTAAATCAAGAAACCACCCTTTTTTCCCCCAACCTTAATTTTCTATTATCTTCTTACCTTTTCTACACTTTGAGAAGTCTAAGAGAGTAGCATGGAAAGAAGACTCCTTCAGGTAAGAAGTTGGTTCCCAAAGCATTGAATGGTTGGTTCCTTATTGCATTGAATGAAGCGGGAATCAATGGGAAATGCAAAAAAAGTCACTGAGTCATTAAAATATGCATTTAAATGCAAGAAACCAAAGGGAACTCACATAAGCACTCTTAAATTTGCTGTTTCTTAATCTTTGCATTTTCCTGCATTTTACATTTTCTGTTTAATTTTTGAAATTCTTAAGTAGACAGCCTGAGAAAGAGAACTTTTCTTCAGTGCAGGAGTTACTGTCCTGGCACCCATATAGGCCATCAGCAGGGCAACAGCCTCTGTATCACCCTTTCAGATTTCTGCCCATTGAGGTAACAGAATAGCTGGGTAGAAGGAAGCTTAGGGGAGGTTGTCTGAAGTCTTAATACTGTGTGAATTGTGTTTTTTTCAAAAGCTTGAAACTTTGCCAATTCTGGGCAGATTCTCACAGGGAATGTAGAAGGCTCATCCCATCCATAGCAGACAGCATGCTGTAAAATTTGATGTGAATATATTTTTCTTTCACTTGGAAGCCAGGGCACAACCTTAGAGATTACCTTTTGCTCGTGCTTTGTTACAGTTCATTTGCAGCAATGCAGTTGAATTGAAAACACTATCCAGTTTTTAGGTGACTTCATGTCTCTGCTTGATTTTGTAGCACTCGGGCTGCTCTGGTTGAAATGGTGAGAAGAATATATGCAATGAAAAACCTCAGATAATTACTACATCTGTTCCCACTCCCACTCCTGGATGAGACCTTGAGTCAGCCAATTCCTTTATGGTATCTAGATAATTGGCCTAATTTTCGGAGGTGTGAAAAGATCACAAATAACTCATGTCTGACTAGCAGAACTGGAAAATTCTATCTCTTTGCTACCCCAATATGAACTGAGTTGCTGAACTGGAAGCCTCAGGACTGAAAGTGTTTGACCTTGCTCTTGAGATGCGTCATCTCATCTGAGTTGTGCAAAAGACAGTGAGAAATCTGACTACTGTTTGCTATGCAGCTTCATGCCTGCAAACTAAACTGTCAATTGGCCAGATAGCTCTATGGTAGGTCAGGAGTTAGTTCACTATCAGTTGTTGCCACTGGGATTTTTTTCTAAACAGCAAATGTCACTGGCTGTAGGACACAGAGGATCAGCCCATGCATACCTAGGCAGTGTGCCTTCCCAGCTCTGTGAGCTACTTGCCAAAATCACCATATAAATGAGACCTGCCCTACAGAGCAGTGCTGGGAGGCATTCACAGGTGGAAAAGTTTAACATCTCCCTGTGGAGTCCTATTACTCATTTCTGAACTTGGTGCTCAAACCCAGCGCAGGTTAAGATGCCTATGCTGGGTGGCTCCCACAAGCATTTAGAGGGATTGCTTCCTCAAAGTGTCCCAGCATGTGAGCACCGTCAGCATGGGAGTCATGCATGGATGGCTTTGGAGCAAGTATCTGGAGACCATTCAGATATTATTTTCATTTATATTCTTCCTGTGTGCCAGCTGGTTATTATCTGCAGCATGAAACATAGTGCTGCCTGTGATTTTTATAACAAGTAACTGGGTGGGGTTCAGGCAGCATTTTTCAAACAAAATTGTTTAGTGCTTTTCAACAGAAATGACAATTTGTTAAAAAATCTCCCTATTTTTTTTAATCTCAGTGAAAAATAGGACTCTCTCAAATCCAGCTTAAGCCCATGAAGAGTGCCAAATATTTTGCCAAAGATGCAGCTTGCTGAAGTGTTTGAATTTTGAGCAGTAACGGGCTTTTATCCCCACATTTTCAAACTGTCAGCAAAATAAAAATATAAAATTGATTTTGCCCAGTACTAGTTGGAAGACCATTTTGACAGACAGACTGTCAACAACATCCATAGGATCTAGCCCCTAGTGTGTTGCATCTGTGTTTGTCAAGATCTACTCTACCATAGATTCCCATACCCTTTGGAAAAATTGCAGGTAGACCATTGAATTAATCAGGTTTACTTGATTTTTGCCCACTGGAACTGGAATAAACAAAACAAATGCTAATGTCTAAACCAGAACAACTGCATGTCTCTCCAATGAATTAGGAAAGCCAAGAAGTATGTTGGGTTTTTTTCAGCAAGAACAATGGAGAGCTGACATTGCAAAAGGACAGATAAATGATACTATATTGTTTTCTTTTCAGTGCTTTCCACAGTTGCCCACTTTCAAGCCCAGAAGACCAACAACTCCCAGTCAAGTTTGATGATTTATTTGTTCACTCCATCATTAAAACCATTCAATCTGGATGCCACGTTCTGTGAAGAGCCTTACCAGACATCTTAGGATATTTGGAAGGAGACTCATTCATGGTAGTTAAAAGCAAACTTGTGCTAGCAGTGGAATATTTCAGTCATCTAAGCATCCAACATGTTGTTTCCCAGTCATCTGAATATCATCTGCCAGCATATGCTCTTGCAACGTGATGGAATAAAAACAGAGACCACTATTTTAATACATAGTCATAAGCAACCAATAAAATAGTCCATTTTCCCTCCATCTGAAACACTTGCAAGTTTAGCTCTGCAAAGGTTAAATAATTGGTTTAACCTGATCCCTCTATGACTCTGCTTTACCTTGTGGGAAAACTCCTGTAAGCTTATTGTAAACATAATTATGCTGTGTGGGCTTTTCATTAATCTAACAAAAAACCACAAGATGACATGCATCAGACTATTTTTTCCCTTTCTGGAACTTGCTTCTACTTGCAGTCGCTTGCAAGATGCTTGTTTGTATAGTCTGAGCTTTTGAGCAAGTGTGCTGTGAACTGAATCTTCCTCATTTTTTAAATTCTGAGAAATAAACTAGAGGTGTCCCAGGGTTAATAATAAGAAGTTTCTAATAAGACAATAAGACAAATAATTAGACAAATCCACTTATTTAGTTGTTACGTGGCAGAAACAAATCTCTCACACTCCCATTGCTGGGCTTTGGTGACAAATGAAGCAGTAAAATATTGCCTGAGAACATGAAATACAAAGACTGGAGTTTACTTTCAGCAAGGGGCACATTGTATGTCATCTTGCTGGCAATGTGGCCTCCTGAGCTATGAATTCTTTGCTAGTTCTTCAGGTGTGGATACCTTGCCTACAGCAGGCACTTGCAACACTACAGCCTTAAGACCCAAAATCACTGATCTAGAAAGAAACAGGTGAGATGAAACCAACTTTGCTGGATTACTCCAGAGCCAGTTGAGCACCTAGTTGGGGTTATTCTACAGGGAAGCAATGAGACATCTGGGAGCCATTGACTCCTCCTCCTAAGGACTTTTAAAAAGTGCTTTCTGCTTTCTAAAGTTTGCCCTAAGTATCTGTGGCTCTTTGGAGATTTTGAGTCAAGATGTTTGGAAACCAGCGGTTTATTGTGCTGAGTTTGTGGTGGGTAACACGAACTCTTAGGGCATCCTCGCTAAACAAAGGTCAAATCCAAAGATATCCCAGTTTGCACATATCTGCAGGCTGGCTGAACTGTCTTCCTCTGCTGTCTCATTCTCCTGGGAACCACACAGCAGTATCCCAATAGCTGAATCTCTCTCACTACTCAGCTGTTCTATGTTGTAGGGCCACTGACTTGAGAAAAGGCCTGGATAACACCCTGCAATATAACACATATTTCCCCTTACTGTATTCATCTATTAAGGAAAGAAAAAAAAGATAGAATAAAGAAAAGGTAGTAGGACTTGGTTGATTGCCTTGGTTGATTTAGGGACATGAAAGAACAATATTTGAAAAGCTTTTCCTGTTGAATTTACTGAAATAATGGATACAGATTCTTTTTCCTTCAAAAAGGAATTGCAACTGATGTTTGAATATGCATTTGTTAATGTGGCCTGTCATAGCCACAGCACCAGCACTGGCATCATCTGGACTACAGTATGGCTGCAGACAAAGCTCATCTGATCCAGAAGTGGCAAACAGCTCACTGAGAACATGTTTAACAGGTCTGATGGGTCTGTTTAGGCACAGATCTAATGAAGATTTTCAGCTTTCATGTCAGGGCTGGCTTCTACCCAGATAAGTAACTGCAGATCTTCCTGCTGCGGTGGTGCAGGAAGCCCCACACCAGGTTCTCCAGGGGCAGGAGGAAGGACAGTAGCCCCCCTGTTAGCAGCACCCAGCATGATGCATAATCCACATCAGCTGCTGGGGTGACAGGATCACAGCTGCTGCTTCCAAACCTACATCACTGAGGTCTATCTAAAAAACAGAAATCACCTTAAAAAAACCACAATTTTTTTAAAAGCCTACATTTGGGAGCCAAAGGCAGGACTGCAATTACTGAATCACAGAATGTCAGGGATTGGAAGGGACATCAAGATATCATCTAGTCCAATCCTCCTGCCAGAGCAGGAACATTCAGATCAGATCTCACAGGAGCACGTCCAAGTGGGTTTTGAATGTCTCCAGAGGAGGAGACTCCACAACCTCTCTGGGCAGCCTGTCCCAGTGTTCAATCACCCTCATTGTGTAAAAGTTTTTTCTCATATTTCTGTAGAACCTCCTGTGTTCCAGCTTACACCTGTTGCCCTGAGTCCTATGACTGGATGTCACTGAGCCTGGCTCCATCCTCCTAACCATCACTCTTTAAATATTTATAAATATTGAAGAGATCACCTCAGTCTCCTCCAAGCTAAAGTGACCCAGCTCCCTCAGCCTTTCCTTGTAAGGGAGATGCTCCAATCCCTTCATCACCTTAGTGGCTCTGCACTGGGCTCTCTCAAGCAGTTTCCTGTCCTTCTTGAACTGGACACAATATTCCAGATGTGATCTTACCAGGGCAGAGCAGAGGGGAGCAGAACTGTCCCATTGACCACAACTCTCTGGCTTCTTTCCTTCAGCTAGTCGACAGTCCACCCCACTACCCAATCATCCAGACCACATTTCCTTAGTTTGTCTGCGATGATGCTGTAGGAGACAGTATCAAATGCTTTATTGAAGTCAAGACAGACCACTTCCACTGCTTTATCATCATCTGGTTATATCTTTGTAAAAGATTATCAGGTTGGTCAAGCATGACTTCTCCTTGGTGAATCCATGTTGACTGCCCCTAATGACCTGCTTATCCTTGATATGCCTAGAGGCGGAGGAGGTCTTCCTTCTTGCCCTTTTTTAAGACTGGAGTGACATTTGTTTTCCTCCAGTCCTCAGGCACCTCTCCTGTTCCCCATGACTTACCAAAGGTGACAGAATGTGGTCCTGCAATGACTTCTGCCAGCTCCCACAGCACCCTCTGGTGCATCCCATCAGGACCCATGGATTTGTGAATGTCCAGATTGCTTAATTGGTCCCTAACCCAGTCCTCATCAACCAAGTCACACTCTTTATCCTGACTTCCTCTGGGGTCTTGGGGGTATGATGCTCCTCAGGACAGCCTTCTGCAATATAGACAGACACAAAGAAGCCATTCAGTAACTCTGCCTTCTTGGTATCTTCAGTCACCAGAGCACCCACCTCATTTATCTGTGGGCTCACATTGCCTCTGGTGCAAGTTTTACTTGCAACGTATTTAAACGTATTTGTTGTCCTTGATCCCTCTTGCAAGGCTGATTCTAAGGAAGCCTTGGCTTTCGTAGTTGCCTCCCTACATCCTCAGACAACAGTCTTTTATTCCTCCCAAGTGGTCACTCCCTCCTTCCATGATCTGTAGATTCTCCTCTTCCCCTTGAGTTTGCCCAGAAGTTCCCTGTTCAACCAGGCAGGTCTCCTGGGTCCCTTTCTTGATTTCCTACCTGTTGGGGTACTCCAATCTTGAGCTTGGAAGAAGCAGTCCTTGAATGCTAAACAGCTGTCTACCTTCTAGCACCATGGGATTTCTCCTAGCAATTGCCTGAAAGGGACAAAGTTGGCCCTACCAAAGTCCAGGACTGTGATTCTGCTTACTATCCTGTTTTTGCCACATGAGATCCTGAACTCCACCACCTCATGGTTGCTGCAACCAAGGCTGCCCTCAACCTTCAGTGCTTCAACCAGACCCTCATTGTTAGTGAGATGGTAATGAAATAATTGTGTTTTATCTTTAGACAAATACCATGGACCTTTAAGATTATCTAGTTTCAGTCTATGAAGATCATCCAATCATCTTTATGGCCCTCCTCTGAACATGCTCCATCAGGCCCATGTCTTTCTTATGTTGGAAGCTCCAGAGCTGAACATAGAACTCCAGGTGGGGTCTTATCAGAGCAGAGCAGTGGGAAAGAACCGCCTCCCTCCACCATGCTGCTGAGGATGCAGCCCAGGATACAATTGGCCTTCAAATATGAAGATATATAACAGGATTCCAGTCTGTTTTCACTGTCATAGTCAAGGTGGAATGTTTACAGGGCAAGAGGCAGATAAACACCATACTTCAGGGAGTTGTTCCATAGATGAAGCTGCTTAGATTTTGTGATTCTGTGATTCAATCTACCACCAAAATTTTACACCAGGTGATTCCATGGTCCAGAGTTAAGTGAGAATTACAATACCTGCAAAACAACACAGGAAGAAAAAGTGCTGCTGCAGATTTTTGAAGAAAAAATCTTGCCAAACCAAACCCCTTTTCTGGCACAACAATGAATCTTTTGGATAAGAGAGAAGGATAGATGTTTTGTCTTGCCCCTAATAAGCTTTTGTTACTATTTAAACAGCATTCTTAGGAGCAAGTCAAAGTAATAATAAATAGTAGAAAAAAAAAATTATGAGAAACTAATGGGTGCCACTTTCAACCAGGAAATAGACCATGAGTAGTGTCTTGTAGTAGTTCTACAATACTCTCATGAATGAGTTGGAGATGGAGGGGAGAAAAAACTCATTAAATACACAGATAATTGATTATTCAGGCATCAAACAATGAATTCTTAAAGCGCATTCAGGGACCAGAGCAGAATTTAATTAATTTTCAGTAAATAAAAAAGTGGCTTGTAAAAAATTAGGATGCTATATGACAAAGACAATAGGGAACATTATTAATAAAACATGTGGTGTAATCACATATGATGGGTTTGGCTGTATTTGAATTAAATAAACCATGTTCAATTCAAGAAGTCTGTAGACCAGTGGCAGGAAACACACACAAATTAAACAAGAATGGTAAAAATGCTAGAAAACATGACCTGAAAATTAAAGGAATTAAGATCATTTAGTCTCTAGAGAAGATTGATGGGAAATATGACAATGGTCTTCAGACTCATGAAATTAGCAATAAAAAGGAAGCGAGTAACCATCCTCACTTCTAGTGCAGGTAGAATAAGAAGTAAGAGGTTTACAAGAAAGATTTAAGATAGCCTGTGGGGAAAAATGTAAACATAAATGTAATTAAGTACTGAGATGAATTGCTTTGCAAGGTTGTGGAATCTCCAACACAGGAGGTATTTAAGAACAGGTAAAACAAGCATTTGCAGGGAATAATATAGCTATCTCTTAGCTATGTATGATTTATCTCAACAGAGCCTTTCAAGGCTCCTTCTATCCTTTTCTTTCACAATTTTGAATGGGAAAGAGGGTTTAGCATGTTAACCAGAAAGAAACACCAGAAATTATTCCAGTTGCAAAGAATGGATTAGCTTTAGCTTCTGAGTAACACTATTTATGTCATAGACTATGTTGCTTAGTTCTTCAGTTTCCCTTCTTGAAAATGGAACTGAACAGCATTACAATATTTTAACATTTTACTGTACCAGAGCAACAAAGTCAATGTAATAAGTACAAAGACAGAAGATGCAGACCACAAGCCAGGACAAAGCCACGGTTTGTCTGTAGGCATAATAAACCTTGAGGTTTTGTAGACCTTGGCAGGGGTACAGAATGCAAAAGGCTATGCATTTTTATAATATTAAAGAGACCATGACTTTAGTGTGGGATATACACACATACACACTAATATATATGCCTTAGCTTAACACTGGTATCGAACCACGTTCTTTGGATGAGCCAAATAAGGTCCTTCTCTGTGTGATCTGGAAATCACAGAATAAATGAAATTCCTTTTTTCTTGAGTATTGATTGAATGCTTGAATGAGTGATTACTGTGCAAACAAAAAGAGATGTCAGAGAAAATCCTGCCCTGAACAGTTATGAAGAGTGATTCCAAGAAGCAGAGAGTCTGTGCCAAACACATTGCTCTGCAGACCTTTTCCGTGGTTTCTTTTCATTTTGGATGAAGTACTGGTAGATTTTGCTTAACATTTATTTTGAAGCTAATTAAGTTTGACTGTTTATTATGTATCTAAAAATGCAAATGTCTAATTTCCACTTTTTAATATTCCGATTTCATATTTTCCTTAGCAGATTGCTAGTGAAAGCACTTTGACTTGAAAGATTATGACACGTAATCTAAAAAAATAATGACAAGGGTGATTTTTTTTTTTTCTCCCCACATTTGCAGAACTTTTTCCATACACTGTTTTGGATTGATGAGCCTCATCTTTGGGACAGATACCAGAGGATCAAGCATAACCTTCCCTGACTGTTTTCACAGCGTGTTTTGGGAATTGCCTATATCCTTCAGGACAGAGCAGAAAACATTGAAACAACATTCCAAAGAAATAAAACTTCAAAAACATACTACTCCAAAATTAACTTCACCTAGACTATAGAGAAGATCAGTCTCAATTTTTCATGACTGCCCCCTTGATGGCCCTGGTTATGCCTTAGGTATTAGGTGTAGGTTCTGCTGGATTTTTGATTGGTCTTTAAGCTTAGATATTTTCCTCTGACTTCACTGGGCACTAGATTTAAGAATAGATTCAGCTTTGTAAGAGTTTCATTAAACCACTGAGCAGGAGTCCAGAGCACTTCACTGACTCTAAGGCCTGCAAAGGTGAAGTATTTAAGTGGTTAAATTAAGTTCCCTAGTTCAGCCACCACATTATGTCTCCTTTATCTCCAAGGGAGAGTATCTCTATATAATACATTACTTGTGTGATGAATTGACCTATGTAATACCTGTGCAGTGGAAATCCCATCTAGAATCTGAGAGATGAGGTTTATAGCAGCAATCATTGTGTATACTACTGTCTCTCCAGTGTGGACCTATATGAATGCTCTATAGGAACTAAAGTTCTTCTGTAATGCTTTTACTGATCATGCAGCATTTTATCCCAGAAATAAATTTTCCCCTACTGCTGAATCCTTTTAAGATACTACAGGTCTTGTGATTTAGTAATAATTTCTCTTTTGATTAGTTTAACACTTTAACATACACAAAGAGGAATGAGGAGCATGACATTCAACAACAGCCAAAGATGAAAGATTCTGTAATTTAAAATAAGAAAGATTATCTCAGACTCATTGCCTTTAACTTCTATTTTGCCTCGTGAGGCTTATCCCTTTGTGAAGCCTTCGCTATGAATTAAATACCTTCTCCACCAACCATAAGAAGTAAAAGAGGATTTTGAAAGTCATTCTCATTCTGGAAGTCATACAAAAAGAGTCTGTTCAAGCTGAATATAAAGTTGTGTAGGACCAGGACCAGGACCAGGACCTAGGTGTTCTGGGCCTGCAGTGTCTCAGTGTTGATAGTGTGTTCTCTATAATTACATATCTTGAACATTTTATGAAAGAAAAGGACAACTTGTGAGGTACTTTCTTTTTTTAAAATCATAGAATCATAGAATAGTTTGGGTTGGAAATGGAAATTGATAAAAAATAACTGTCATATATAATACTGACCCAGCAGATCTTTCTGGTTAATAAAAGAAGTTTTGTCTTCCACTAAAATATTGATTGCTCTCAAGAGTAAAACTGTTGAATTACTCCCTTATCATCAGCAGTGAAGTAATCTAAATTTTTCTTACGGATGCTCATATTATTTGCTTCCAATTCTTTTGAACCAAAATCCTTCCTGACCATTTATTCCTCCCCCGAAACAATGCCTCCTTCAATTCCTATGATGACATCATCTGAGGAATTCAGGATATGCTTACAAAAATCAATGGATTAATCCTTACAATGTCCTTCAGAAATGGAGAAATACTTCTGACTCAGTAGAGTGGGGAATTGAGGTACAGCAAAAATATTTTTACCCAAAAGATTGATACATACAGTCCCACCAGTGCAAAGACTTAGCAAATAGAATCATGATTTGTTTTCCAAGTTTTAGCAGCAATGCAACACTTTCTCTCCACTATGTACTACATTCCCTCTCTTGTCAAACATCCATCCTTGATACTCCTGCTTAATGTTAATGTATTATGATCCTTACTTTCAATATTTTATTCAAGTCATTCCATAAACAGACACTTTTGAGAGAAAATTATTCCATTTTGAATCAACCCCTTCTGCAAGTGAGTCATTCTTCCCATGTCTCATATTTGCAGTCAGATGCTTAGTGTTTTCCAGCTGAAATATACCTCTTGTATCAGTAATTATTTAGGAATCAGTATTTGCTTTCTATATCTTAGAGAGGGAAAAGCTTCCAAATATTCTCAAAAGCTTTCTCACATTTTTGTTGCAGGCAGTTCAATGGCAAATCTGATTCTTATTCACAAAGGATAAGCATGTCAAGTTTCTAATCCCAGTGCAGTCTTTACTGCAGCCCTATGTTATTATTCAGTTTATCCCATGTTTGAATTGTCTTCATAAAGTGCTAAATTGAGCAGGGATAGAGCTGAGATTTTGGAACAGAATTTGTTTGGCAAAAAGTGTAGTGAGGTACCCAACTCTTAGGCATTCACCTGGGCTAGTAATGTGGCTGTCCAAAGCTCCTGGGTATTTGAAAAATCTCTTCCCCCTGCCCCAACATGCAGTAAAACAACCTACTTCACAGTTACTTGCAGAAAATGTGTCCAGATGAGATGGAACTAAAAGTGTGTGCTGTAAACTCACACTTGAGTCTACTTCACAGCAACTTCCCTAAGTAGACAAGCCTCTAAATAGTGATTTGAACTAGAGCAGGGCAGGTTTAGATTAGGCATTTGGAAGAAATTCTTCCTTGTGAAGGTGGTGAGGCACTGAAACAGGTTGCTCAGAGAGGTGGGGGAGGCCCCATCCCTGGAGACATTCAAGGCCAGAGAGGGTGGGGATCTGAGCAACCTGGTCTAGTGCAAAATGTCCTTGCTCACTGCAGGGGGTTGGACTAGATGCCCTTTGAAGGTCACTTCCAACCCTATGATTCTATTATTCTATGACTGGAATACATAGAGAGGGCAAATAAATTCTGTGCATTCTCCAGTCTGCTGTTTGTTATGATCACATTAGATTAGAGATTAGAGTTAATTTTTAACTTTTTCTCATCCTATTGTGCAAATTGACCTGATGCTTTCTGTTGAATAAGTACATCACACCCTTTTTAGTATGATGTGAAATTGTTTCCCTGTGTCACATATGTCTTTGGGAAAAGAATTTTCTTCAGGCTTGGAATATTGGAAAAAAAAACATTAAAAGGGTGATTAAATTTAGCAAAGTAACTGGATCCTTTTCCTACAACCTGATAATTCATACAGAAATTTGACAGCTAGAAGGAAAATTATTCCTCTTTTAAGTCTGTCTCTGGTCTCAGACTCATTGAACTTTTGAGCACTTTAGGCAAGTAAACGATATCAGAGACTGTTCCAGGGCATCTTGCAGTGACTGAAAGGACAACTGGCATAGTTGTTTCTCCTTCCTGCTGGAGCATTTCTCTTATAAAAACAGTCTGAGAGAGTTGGTGTTGCTCAGCCTGGAGAAGAGATCTTATTGTAGCCTGCCAATATGTGAATGAGGCCTACAAGAAAGCTGCAGGGGGACTTCTTAGAAGGAGAGGTGCCAATGGGACAAGGAGTAATGCCTTGATTTAGATTAGATATCAGGAAGAAATTTTTCACTATGAGAGTGATGAGATGCTGGAACAGGTTGGCCAGAGAAAATGTCAATGCCTCACCCCTGGAGGTGCTCTAGAACAGGCTGGATGAGGCTTTGAGCAACCTGGTCTCATGGGAGATTGGAATGAGGTGATCTTTAAAGTCTCTTCCAAGCTAAACCATTCTATGATCTTCAATACTCCAATAGAGTATCCTCAGCTCATCCATTTTTCTGTGGTTCAGCCACAAAAGGCTTTTCCTTATTGTGACACATGGGCAGGAAGCCTGATCATGGATGTCAAAAACAAAGTCAGTGTCATCTATCAGGTCAATTTGGAACAATACAAAAGAAAGAAGCCCCCAAGAATGCCTGAATTGAGAGCACCAGGGTTTGGTATTTGGTTCTCATTTGGAAGGAATGGAAAGTGAAGCAAGGTAGCAGAGGCAGATATGCAAAACTTTGCATTTGGCATCTGGGTCTTGACAGATAATGAACTCTATCTCAGGAGAAGAGTGGGCTGAGGGAATTCACATTAGCTTATACCTGAGGTTAGTTGCTGTGGTGTTCACACATCAGAGTAGTATGATAGTCAGACTGATGATAGTTAATTTTGACTACACAGTCATGTGAAGGTCTAAAAAAATTTATAATGACCCTGCTGGGAGTTGTCAGAGCCTGTTGTGTTTACACTCATTCATGAGTTTGGTACCCTGGGCTAGTACCATGAGGTGGTAGCACCTCAATTCAGGTGGGACAGCCGCAGTATAACCCTTGTCCCACTGACAAGCAGAGCAACCAGGACTTCGATCAATCAAGTTTTTGGTTGATCAATTTTCAACAAATATCTTTTCCATCAACAAACGCTTTGAAGATGAGCATCACTTCTGACAGCAAACGAGTGGGAGCAACTTATTTCTATTCAGTACTCAAAACAGCTATTTGAGCTGTGCAAAAATCTTGTTGAAATCCATGCCCTGCACACTGGCAGCCAGGATTTGAACCTGCACTTTGCTATTCCTCTGACAAGTGTCCTATCTGGTTGCTTTTGCAGTGTTTGCAAAAGAGCAACTTTGACATTTTTTTTAAAAAACAGTTGTACCTGCCAAATTCAAGCACCTGTGTGGAAGTTAGTCCTCCTACAACCCAAGGGATGTTTCCATGGGAAGACAGGAAGCCAAAAAAAAGAAAAAAAAAAAAAGGAGAAAAGTTTGAAGGATTTCATAGAAGTTGCATGATGAACTATACAAAATCCAAGGCAAGCTCTAGTCACTTCTTCAGGGTCTGGAGGGAAACTGATGATGTTTCAGATGAAACACTAGCAGTGACAACTGGGATCTCCCTGCAGAAGGAGCACAAAGGTGCAGGGCATGGATCTCATCAAAGACAGACATAATCAGGAGCCTCTTTTGTTAGTATGCATTTATGCCTTGCCAGTTCTTTTCACTTTGATGATAAAATTCCTGCTCACCACAATTTCTGGGAAGTGAGGAGAAAAATACACAAAGTGGAAAATTTCACTTACGCTTTTAGGACAATTTTCTTCTAAAGAGACAGTGTTTTGTCTCTCTGGAGGATTTACAATTCTCCAACCAATAGTAAATAGGAAACTAAACCAACCTGTCACTAAAAGTAAAACTTTGACTCTTGTTGACATTTGAGACAAAACTCATAACAGGCCTTGGGAAGAACAGCTATAATGTCTTGCATCTGCTTCCTATCTGAAGGTAGAGAATATTAATATTTGCTTTACATTTGACAAGGAAAAAAAGTAATTAGGGCCAAAAATGTGAGCTAAAATTAAATCTAACAAGTCTCTTCATATTTATAGTGTCTGTCACAGAGAAGTAAACACACTGGAAAGCTGTCAGTATTTCCATAGCAACACAATGCTCATTCATAAAGCCTTAATTAATCCCATTTGTAAGAAATCAGAGCATTCATAGGGTTAAGAGTGGTGAACTGGGGAAATGCTATGAATCCTGCTCCAGTAATACCAGCTTTTTGCAAGAGCTGAAATAACAATAACTAAATTCATGGGAAAATCTGATATGGAGAAAATTTTCCCAGCCCAGTAATTGACAATGCAGAAAACTGTCACTTCTGACAGCTACAGATGATGCACCTGAACTGCATTGAGGAGATCTCCTAATAATATTAAAACCTAAAGCATACATGAAAAGTTGTAAGCTGGTCACTTTTCTATAAAACTTATTGTTGTGAGCAAGACTTCCAGACTTTTAGGAGAAAATCCCTGGAAGATGTATGGAAGAACAAAAAACCCCAAACAAACTAAAAACCAAACCATCATTTCCACTAAATAATGAAGTTTAGGAAATACAGCAGATCTACTAAATCCTGGAATACATGACCACCCAATGGCAGTGAACTGTTAGTCATTGAGCCTTAGTTTCACAAACTCTGTTGGAAGTGACTGAGAAAGACATTAATTCCCAAAGCTTTCAGCTGGGATGTTTTATTTAATGGGTTTTGTTGTGTGGGAACTGATTAAGATCGCTGATATGATAAGGTCTACCACTTAATTGGGAGATGGTTTGAGTGCAGCCTCTGCCAAGTGTTATCAGGGGGTGAAATCGACGTATCAAAAAAACACCCCACCCCACCAAACCTTCTACTATGGAAATAAGTGGTGGGATCTGCCTGGATCACAGTCCTAATGTGAGAACCAAACAGTGGAGTTTTATGTTTGGCATTATGCACAGAGCCAGTCTAGGTGATCTGAATGGTGCCTCCTGGCCACAGAAAGAGAGAAGGCTCAGGGGGGACCTCATAGTAGCTTCTCAGTACCTGAAGGAGGCCTGCAGAAGTGGTGGGATAGGACTTTTTAATAGGGTACAGGATGGTAGGACTAGGAGTAATGGATGCAAGTTGGAAGAGGGTAGTTTTAGGCTGGCTGTAAGAAAGAAGTTCTTTAGTGTGAGGGTGGTGAGACACGGGAACAGGTTGCATAAGGAGGTTGTAGATTTTCCCTCCCTGGAAGTGTTTAAGGCCAGGCTGGATGAGGCATTGGGCAACCTGGTCTAGGGGGAGGTGATCTTTAACGTCCCTTCCAACCCAAACCATTCTAAGTATTAAACCAAGGGGTATTTTGATCTCTTTTTTGGGCATGTTGTTTAAAATGGCATTTCTCGTTTCTGCATTTAAACTGTAAGTACAAGGCATTCACTTGCACTCATATTAGTAAGCTTTTAGCTGCTCTAATCAAGCTCCTGCAATTGTCTTTGGGAATGGGGCTAAATATATTAATGAGCTTTTGCAGAAGTAGACATTAATCAGAGTGACCCTTTTTAAAAGGCCTGCATTTAATTAAATTAATTATGTTTCTTTGTATTTAATTAATTCCATGCTCCAGGCTTTCCACTGCATGCCTAGAGAGGCCAGGAAGATTTTTTTTTCCCACCTTTGATGAACAACTTGCCTGCTGATGTTTTTGGCATTTATTTTTCCCTATTTTTCTCAGATTCATCAGAGATTGGCGGCAGTCTGACATGGGACAGGGGGTCAGGTGCACTGTTTCTTCTTCCCTCTTGATTTCTCCATGCTCCTGTGCTTGGGCTTAAAGCACTCATAAGTTACAGAGCCAATAAAATTTTCTCCATATCAAACTTAAAATAATTCTTTGCATTGGCTAGATTCCTTGGACATTTTCACCTGGCCAGTGTCCTGCAATTGAAGGTCCCCAAACTATTAGCAAGGATGAGGGTCACTCCTGGATTCATCTTGTGCAATAGTATTGGTTGTGAGGTTGCTTTATTTTCTTGAGCAATAGATTTGATTTTTTGCTGTGTTTGGGGAATGCAACCAATGATGTTTGATTTTGTGCATAGAAAAGTCTCCCAGGGGACATCCCAGGCTTAGCATCTGTTGCATCTCTACTCACAGGGGAGTAGGTTAGGACATCCAGGCAATGTCTTCCAATTAGACACCCCTGAGATAGCTCAGCATGTAGCCAGAACTTAAAAAACACTTTGTGCTTGTAATACTTGACCAATATGCATATAAGAAAAGACAAAATACACAAATGACAACTAGTCACATGTTTTAAGGAGATTCTGATTCAGGCCTCAGTAAAGATAGACAATATATTTATGCAATTGTAGGCTCCCACTACAGGTTGGAACAGCCAGTATTATCTTAATGGCTTTAGCAGCAATGCAAAGAGCAGAGCCATGTCTGGCTGCTGTGCTGTTGAAGAGCTTGGGTCAGAGACCAGCTGTGGGTCAAAGGCTGGAGACAGAAATGGAGTATGGTAACTCTTTACAGCTGCCATGAAAAGCAATGGAAGACCTATGCTTTTCATCCCACCAGGTGACAAGGCTGCAGTTAAGTGCTCAGCTCCAAAGAAAGGTTTTTTGATAATGATTGGGATAATAAGACCCCCAGGCATGAGCTGGGATTTGTGGTGATCATGATCAGTTAGGATTGTGACAAAATGCTCATTTTCAGAGGATGCCCAAAATCTAATCTTGCAGTGGATGTATTATATAAATAATAAAACAGAGCTTGTGTTTTGCTTTTTTTTTTTAAGAAGGCACATTATTGATCAGAAAGTTTATGTGTGAGTTCCTTACTTTGTTTCATTGATGTGCACCCACACAGAGACTGATTCTTCAGAAAAACCCCAGAGGAGAGACCAGTATCTATGTCCACCTTGGAAATGAAGAACACAGGGATAGGACTGCAGATACACCTCAAAATCTTTACAGGTCTACACAGAAAAAGACTTGCTAAAGTAAGGCCACTTATACTAGAGTTCAGGCCTCTAGGATGAATAGCAGGTACTTCCTATACCCTTGGGGTAGCCTTGTTCTGATCCTATGGGCAAGAGGCATAAGGAGACAGTACCATGGCTTTTCACTAGTCTGTCTTTCTTGGTTATTCTCTGTGGAAACCAGCATTTCAGTGGGTGGGTCATGCTTTGAGATGAGCCCAGAACCAAAGTTGCTAATTCCTCCTTCTCAAAATCCTATGCCTGCAGGTAGGGGCAACAACTGAAATGCTTTTGACACAGGTGCTCTTTGGCTGAGCTCACTGGTTGGGTCATCTTTTAAGCCTGGATTTCGGATTGGATTACAAATGCTATGATGGTCCTGAGTGTGGAGTGGTACATTCTGAGGCTTGAGATCAAAGGTTTCATCTCCTTTCCTCCAGAAATACTGATTTGGGGAAGAAGGAATATGGTTGTTGTTAGTGTGTCATGTCAGGTATGAAATGCTTTGGTGTTCTTGGGGTTCTCTATCTTACATCAAAGTTCCAGGATGAAGATCAAAACCCCAAAAAATCACTTTTCTGCTTCATGGGAATTTTCTGCAATAAAAGGACAAAAAATTCTCCACACCTGAGCTCTTTGCAGCGTTAAATTCCCCAGGAATTAGTAAACATCACAAAACTCACTGTCTTCTGCTGAAATGAAAGAGTTCTGCCTCTGAGCTGCCTTGTCTAACACAGGGCAATCACAAACACTTAAAAATATTTCTTGGGAAAGCCAAGTTCCCTCTTGCACACACTTACCTCCTGGGAAAAGAGTGAGAAAGTGCAGACAGCAGATGACACAGGTCAATCATGTCTCTGAATGACCTGCTGGAAGGCAGTCACACATTATGATGGGGACCTTTGCATGCAAATCTACAAACATACCAACATACTGTTTATCAGGCCATCACCAGATAAACTTCATGATTAACCTGAGGGGAGATTTTGCCTCAGTAACATAATTCCTCTTACTATCATTTGGTCCATTAAAACTGTAGCAGTTTTTTTTGTTGGCTTGTGCTATTTTTCCAGTAAGTTTTAAAGGGGGAAAAACCCCAAAAACCCAAAGATTTCTTCCTTTTAAAAAAATCTCCTTATTCAGATTTGCATCTGAGGAAGGGTGTGTTGAAGGAAGAGAATGCCAGTTTGTTAAGAGAGCTTTTATTTAGCAAGAAAAAAAGGAAAAAAGCCCCAACAAACCGACAACCAAAACACGGGAAAACAGTCCAACACAACAAACCATAAATTGTACAGTAATGTCAGTCAAACCAAAGAAAGAATCATCAGATTCTTAATAAAAGTTATAGATAAAGCAAGCCAGATGCCAAACAGATTTTATTATGCCTCCACTTTAGCATAAATAGGCAACTGTCAAAATACAGCATCTTGTCATTCAGCAAAGTGAAATTCGGCTAAATTGAATCAAGTTGAACAGAGAGATGACTGTAGTTTAGACAGGCTCACCCTCCCCTCCTGACATTGTGGAACTGCTTGGCAGGCTGATCAGATTTCAAATGAAAGTAATGTGTTGGAATAGAGCAAGTGATGAAAAAAATGTCCTCAACAGGAACTTCATTAATTAAAACCCAAGAGGCTGACAAGCCCTGAGCTAATGTTGGGGTGAGGGGTAAGCGCTACAGAGAGCTACAAGCCAGGTTTATCACACACACACTACTATTATCAGGACTGGTAGAAGTTTTTTTTCTGTAATTTAAATGGTGTTCACCGTTGGAAAAGAGAAGAAACACAGCATCAAAAAAACTGAGCACATTGCACTTCTGCTAAGGTTAGAGCAGTGTGCAGCTCTCAAAACTCATAAAAATCTGGACTATTAGTTTCAGAGTGTACTGCTAGTGCCCATTACCAGAGAATCTCTCAAGACACCTGCAGTGGATTAGACACAGAGTGTCTTCACAGCTGTTTTCATGGACTTGGTGACTTCTGGCATTTGAAAATCTCTCATCTTGGTTTGTTTTTTTTCATGAGTTTTGAATTTTGCTTGCTCTTCTGCGACTAAATTTGACTTAGCTAGGAAGGTAAGTAGAGGGGGACTACCAGGGAGCATATAGTCTTCTTGCAATAGTAAAAGAGATAGTAAAGAAGAGGCATAGCTTTTCCTGAAGATCAGATATACCTTAGCTTCTTCAGAACCTATGAGGCAGGTTTTATTTTCTAGTTTTTATGGTTCTGCCTGCCTTAATGCTGCATGGACCCAGTGTTCATTTGTCTCTCTGAACTTTTGCCTGAACTTTTCCATGCTACACACTCCTTTTGAGCTGTCCTTTTCTTGAAGTATCATCAAAATGCTCCCGTCCTTTCTAAGCACAGAGCCTAGGAAAAAATACTTAGTTCTTTCATCCAAGACATGAGCAAAGACCAGACAAGGATCTGAAGGTCCAGAGAAAGAAAACCAAAAAGGAGTAATTAAAATCAGAGCTCTGGGATGACATGGCTCAGCATATACCCTAATGGAGCCTGAAAGCAAGGAGACTGGTGGAAAATGGTGGAAAGTCACATTCCTGGGCATAATGAAGCTGTGTGAACTAGACTACATCTCCTTCTGAAACCTTCATCACTTTTTATCTAATTTGAGCACGTGGTGATAATGATTCTTTTTAATTATGAAGAAAGGACAGCCATCTTATCAATTAGGGAGTATTTATTGATTCTAGCAAATGCCTCTCCTGTGCACTGACAGAGGAATGATATAAAATCCGGGATATAACATACCTGACTGGGAAATCTCAAATGGAGGATTCTCCCTGAGCATGATGGAAAGAAGAGGGCAGGAATTAGTTACCACCTACCTCATTGTGCGCTCCTTTGCAACAAAGCAAAAGAATCAATTGACCTTTCTATGAATTTCCCATTCCCCTGAGTATCAGTGGGAGCTATCAGAAAAGATTGAAGAAGAGAGCATAAAAGAATGGACCTTGGTAATTTCTTTGACTTTGGTTTTAAATTATGTCATTTCCAAACAAAAACCTTCAACATCTGGAAATATCATCTTTTTATCAAGGACCAGATCTTCCTTTCCTTCTGCTGATGAACCCTAGCCAAAAGCCAAAGTCCAACATCCATGTTCAATAAAATACACAGAACAAAACATTAAATATGTTACACTATCAAGCAATTGAATAATAAGTAATCAGGCTGTTGAAATCAGACACAGCTTTTTAAAAATCTGCCCAGGACTGACCAATGAGTTCAGAATCACTTGCAAAAATTATTTCACTGGTAATGATGAATATGAAATATGGAACAGATTCAAGGAAATCATGGAACAAAAAAAATGAGGTAGGATTTATTTTTCATAATTTTCTGCAAATTATTAGCCTGCCGTCTGCACGTAGCACATACATCTTATAAAATAAACTAATTTTCCTAGAAAAGAACTCTTAGGATGGACTTGAACTGCAGTGACTCTTCCAGCTCTTCAAACTTATTGTATCTCCATGAAAATAATTCAAACCTCTTTTTATTTATTTTTTTCAACTGTACTCAGTTACTACTGAATGAAAGAGCTGTGACTCCAGATGTCAAGTATGCACTCCAGTTTAATAATCAGATTATCAAGATTCCAGTACCCTTAGTCTTCAGGCAATATCTCAAATAGAAAAATTCCCTTTGAGGTGAATAAACATTGGATCAAACCTTAACTTTACTGTGGTCATGATCAGTGTGTGCAATGAAGACAAATCCAAAGGAATGATTTTAAAAAATATGTCGAATCAATCATCTGAACAACTAGAACAATTAGAAAAACAAAATAAAAATGAAAATTGGAAAAGAAAGTGCATTGCCTAGTCTCAAATGTGTCAAGCATTGCCTAGTCTCAAATTCACCAATTCACTTCATGGGTAGATGTGTGTATCTACTCACAGGCACACAAAGTGACATTTACATGCACTCACAAATCTACATGCATATAAATAGTTTTGTGGCATGTGTCTCTAAATGGCAGTGTTCCCACAGACCCTCCTATTCTGTTTCTTGGCATGCAAGCAGATTCTTCTGCCATGTAAAGACACGCTGTTATGCTGTGGAGAGTTGTAGTTTTCTGGTTATTGTTGACAGAAGATCATGAAATCTCAGGACACCAAGTCAGCCCTGAGATCAAGGGAAAGTGAGGAGCCCAGACATGCTGAAACTTACTGAATCCAAACTTCTGATGACTCTGACCTTTATTCTTTCCCTAAGACTGTGACTAGAGCTCTTCTCCATGTCTACACATCTTGGGAGCCAAGAACCAGCATGGATTGGTCTACATATCCTTGTGATCCCTTCTCCATGGGAGAGGTGTAGACATCTAAATAAAGCTCACCACACTTTGTGTGTCACCAGATCTTCATCTGTTAAATTGCTTCATCAAAGTGTGTGTGTATGGGCCTCCAGTGAGCTATCTATGGTGGAATTCATGAGCTAGCAAGAAGGATTGCAATGTCTGCCTAGTTTCTAAGAAAGCAATGGATTTCCATCCTAGCAAAAGAAAGCATGCAGATTAGAGCACCACAGCTCTTTCTGATTCATTGCCCTGGAGAAGTAAGAGTGGCTTTGGCACATACCCCTGTTATTGTGTGCCAGCTATGAAAGAAGCCACACTAAGAACCCTGGGGCCTTACACCGTAAGCAAAAAAACTAAAAGAAATTTTAAAAATCCACCACAGTAATTGCTTCTTGTTAGTGCAGTTCAAACCCACAGGCTGCAAAAGGTTAAGCTTTTGGTATAAAACCAAAATAGAGTTTGTCATGTTGGTCCCAGATAAATACAGTACCCTACTGTTCGGTTTGTTGTTTAAATCCTGCTCTTGCCAGTGCCTGGGATTACTGCAGATGACTGAACATGGGAGAAGCTTTTTGGTGTCAAATTAATTTTGAGACTAGCCATTCATTTTACTTTTTGGGTTGCTTGTTGCTTTTATTTTTTTCTTGCCTTTTTTTTAAAAAAAAAATTATTCTGCAATCAGCCTTCTGGGTCTGACATACAGAAACACATGCTCACAAAACAACATCAAGCCTGCTGGCCAAGGAGAAAGTTGGAATATAGAATCAGAATTGGAAGGGTCATTCAAAACCCCCTGCAGTGAGCAGGGACATCCTACACAAGATCAGGTTGCTCGGAGCCTTGAATGTCTCCAGATTTGGGCCCTCCACCACCTCTCTGGGCAATCTGTTCCAGCACCTCACCACCCTCATGGTGAAGAATTTCTTCCTAATGTCTAATCTAGTTTTAAACCATTGCCCATTGCTCTATCCCTACATGCTTTGCCAAACAGACCTTCCCTTCATGGACTGGTAGGCCGCTATGAGATCTCTGTGGAGGTCCTCAGAACTTCAGTGGGTTCTCTGGTCTACAATGGGAACACCTCCACTGTGGGAGTTACAACACTGACAAAAGTGGTGTAGCAGGGCTCTAGGCTCTCACCAGGGCTGCCACAGAGAAGCCACAACCCCAGCATCACCTGGGCTTTGAAAGGAAGGCAGATTTCTCAAGCATTGCTAATATCTTCTCAAAAGCCCTTCTGTACAATTCACTTGGGGAACTCATAGCCACTAGGTAGAATTGAAACCAACGGTATGCTAATATTCAAAATAAGGGTGCTGAAGCACACCACAGAAGCATCCAGAAGGGCTTTAGCTTGCATAAAAATACAAGTGTAGGGAAAGCAGATCTGAATTTACATGCTCAATAGGCAAATTTCTGCTGTCTGCACTCATTAACAAATCTCCTTAAAAGGCAGCGAAACAGTTAACCTGGGCTGCAGCTCCCTTCAGAAATTGTGCATTAAAATGTGAAAAAGTTGTTTTCTTTCTCTGTATCAGCTTGTGTCCCAGTGAACTGCTATAAATTATTCTGCAGTACAGATCCCGAGCAGTACAGTTAAGCTCATCTCAGATAAGAAAGGTTTGTTGTTTGCAAAGATGTCACGGCTATCCCAGTGATGGATCTCTAGATGGAGAAATCTCAGCCTGCTTGTGTGAATCCTCGGGACTCGTGACAGTGGAAAAACAGCAGCATTAAAGATGGGTCAGAAGAGGTCAACTTAATGGTCAGCAATGCAGTCTCCTGAGCTAACCTATGAAAACCATCATACCAAACTTGGAGGTGAAACAGAAGCTCAGCTTGAGCTCTTTCAGCCCAACCTGAACTTTGCTATTTGAGCTATACAAGTAGTGGGATGGAATTTCATAGCAATTTCTGTAATTAAGGTATTTTCACTTAACAGACTTCAAGCATATCACATTTTCCAATGACAATTCAATTTTTGTGAAGCATTTATTTAAACATTTATCAGTATGGCAGTTGGGGCATAAAACCAATCTCTGAATGAACGAGATCTTTAAAAAGCAATTATTTTGCTAATGTTTAAGACAAGAATTTCCCAAATAATTTTAATTAAAAGTACATTGTAAAAAGTGAAATAAAATTAACAACATTGGCAATTGTGCATCCACAAAAATGCGTCAGATGATTTGTTCTCCCTTAAAGTAAGCAATTTGAAGAAATTTGCTCACCTGCTCTACTCTTTTACTTGAAACTATTAAACATGCAGTTACACAGATTCAAGATTGCAACCATGTCTTGCATGATGGAAGAGCCAAAGGTGCTTAATCAGATTTACTCTGACTGTGGAGCCTGGATAAGAGCTACTTCCTATTCACCCTAGAAGGAATCTGAATAAATTCCATTTAAGATCATTTTCACAGAACCATAGGCATAGAGTTGGAAGGGACATTCAAAGGTCATCTTGTTCAACCATGTTCAATCAGGGACATTCTGCACTAGATCAGGCTGCTCAGAGCCTCATCAAGCTTGGCCTTGAATGTCTCCAGCCTCCACCTCCTCTCTCCCAACCTGTGCCAGTGCCTCCCCACTCTCATAGTGAAGAACTTCTTCCTAATATCTAATCAAAACCTTCCCTGTTCTAGTTCAAAGCCATTTTCCTTCATCCTAGTGCTTCATGCCCTGGCAAACAGTCACTCCCCAGCTTTGTCCCATTTGATATTTGACTCAGTATTTGTCTCCCTCTCGTCTTGAACTTCCTCCAAGTCAGATCTCACCAGAGCTTTCAACACAACCCTCTTCATTTCTTTGGTGCCATTTTTCTTGCTTTTTTCCATTCTCATGGCAGGCTCCTTCCTTTCTTCTGATACAAGCAGGGTCATTTTTGTTCCTCCTGTGACAATGGTGGCCCTACTCCACCTGATGTCTTCACAGATCCTGTCTCTCATTCCTCCAAATTTTTCACTTGTCATTCTTACTGCATTTTCCTCTTTCATGTCCATCCTTAAGTATTTTTCTCCCATTGCACCTCTGAAGGTATTGGTCTGATAGGATTTGGGGTGCCAGCATACTCTGACAACTAATTAGAATCACAGAATTGTAGAATCACGGAATTACCCAGGCTGGGACATTTTAGATCATAGTGTTCAACCATCAAATAACTATAACAAAATAATTACTAAACTTTATCTCCACGCACTATGTCTTTTATTCTCTTCCTAAGATGGTACCTCACCTGCTTCCCTTATTAGCCTGTTTTGATGTTTGATAACACTTTCACTGTAAAAATTTTTCCAAACATCCAATCTAAACCTCCCTGTCACAATGTGAGACTATTTTCTCTTGTTTTATGACCTGTTATTTGGGACAAGCAACTGATCCCCATATCTCTACAACATCCTTTCAAGTATTTGTAGTGAGCAATAAGGTCTCCTCTCAACTTCCTCATCTCCTGACTAAACAATCTTAGTTCCCTCAGCCGCTCTTCATACGACTTATTCTCCAGACTGCTCACCACATTTATTGCCCTTTTCTGGAACCACTACCAGATATTCAATGTCTTTTTTTTTGTTGTGGTGGGCCCAGACATGAACACAGCACTCAAGGTTGAGCCTCACCAGTGCCAAGTACAGGAAGGCAAACCTATTCCCTAGTCCTATTCACTGTGCTGTTTCAGACACAGGCCAAGTTGCTGTTGGCTTTCTTGGCCACCTGGGCACATTTCTGGCTCAAACTCATACAGCAGACAATCAGCACTCATAGGTCCACACTGAGTAGCAGCTGTCTTCTTCTGTCACTGCTGACCACAGCTTCTTGCCTCACGTCTACTACTGTGGTACAAGATCCTGTTGCCAGCACCAGAACCCACCAAGTCACTAGGAGGGCCTGTGCGTAACCCGTTAGCCCTTGGCAATCACAACATTAAACAGTTTAGGTGGTAAATTTATTAACGCAGGGTCTGTATTTATACAGCTCTTTGTTGGAGACCTGACCCTAGAGTTCAGGTCTCCCAGGGGCTAAGACACTGTGACTAATAATAATACTAATCCCACAAATATCAGCAAGGGAATGTTTTTGATTACAATACAGATGCCGATGGTGTTTCAAAATCTGCTTGCATTGTAATTTTAAAAAATGCTTATGCTGTAGAGGGCCCTTTGACCCATCTCTATTTGCTCCCAAAGTGATGTGAAATTCATCTCTTGCAGGAAGGCAGAGCAATGAAGCCAATTAGACCCCCAAGACCCACAAAGGCTGAGTTATGCCCAAAGACTGCCTATGTCTTCTGAGAGCATATTGATGCAGAAAAGCACCTAAACTCTGCAACAGCCTCTTTGAACACAATATAAATGCTACTGTGGACCACAGGGGTTAATCCATTACAACAAGACAATTAGATTTAGTGACTGTTTGGAAGATAAAAGAAGGGAGTCATAATCCTGAGAACCCAGACATGATAAATTTCTATAATTTCCTCTTACTTCTTAGACCTGAGCATGACAAAGAGAGTTAGGGTGGAGTGGTTACAGTCCCATGTCAGAAATGCAAGAGGAATTTTATTTTTATTAAACCAGTTACTTGTGAAAAAGGAGTCTTTCTCTCACTCTCTTTCTGACAATCCCATTCCAGATGGTGATACATGTAGGTCTTAGACATTTGGTAGATGCCTCTTGCTAAGCTTTGAATGTCAGCTTCTCATGGGAGATGCAAAGAAAAGGGATGGATTTTCCATATTCTGCTACAGAATTGAAGAATTCTGCTACTTTGAATTGAAGTTCACATTCTCCATCTTCTGACCGAATTCTACACAGGGCTGTTACTCTGCCCTTACAGCTTACTTCATCCACAGCAGCCAGTGGAAAAACGTATTTTCAGTCTCATGTAGAAGTAGGATGTAGTAGTTATACATAGCCAGTTGCTTCCCAAGCTGAATTTAAGTACTGGACCAAATGATTTCTGCAGCAGGGAGAGGCAAGACACTAGTCATTTGTCTACAAAGCCAAAACACTGCCCAGAATAAGAGATACAACAAAAATAAAGCCATCATAATAGCTCAAATGCTGCACGTTGGTCCACTCTGCAGCACGAGCTATCTGTCCTGGCTGGAAGAGCGTCTTGGCTCTCTGACAACATCCTCCAGATCCTGTGTGTTGGCATAAATTAGATACATGAGGTTGGATGCCAGCTTGGCTTATCTAACTGCATCATGCTATGCCAACAAAGCAAAAGATCTTGTTCTCATAGGCTGTGAGTATCAAGATGATGCCCTTGAAATGCTGGTCTCAGTGCAGAGTCACTGCTCAAATTTTTCCTGGAGACCTAACTCAAAGAAAAAGAGCAAGTATACAGCATGGGCTCCCATCATAGCACAGCTCCTCCAGGAATGAGCTTGCTGGAATCTGACAGCAACCAGGGAGGTGGGATCCCATCACAGATTGTGGGACTTATCTCACTCCATTTTGGCTATCCAAAAGTTAATGATTTAAACAACTGGGTACATCATTGAGATTCCTTCTGCTCTTGGGAGGAAAAGATCAGGGAAGGATTAGGGACACGAGCAGGGAGAGATTACCTAAAATATCCCTAAATGGAGGTGATTAGCAGCCTCTGAAGATGATAACAATACAGACAGACTAAAGACTTCGTTTAGATAAGAAGCTTAGCTTTTGAAGAGCTGAACTTAAGTGAGAAAAACACAAATCTTCAAATCTGTATCAAAATAGAAGCAAAAAAGAAGCTCAGGTACTGGAAATTCTTTGTTATGCCTCTCAGCTAATTAATCTCTTGTCCCTTTTTTCCAACAGAAAACTCCAAATTAAGCAGGTTAGGCAGCACCCATGCATTTTCCTGACCCTTTGTAGAGATGTTACTTCAGAAGCACCATATAGGAATTCCCAGAAAAAAGCTGTCCTTGGTGGGACAACCCTACCTTTTCCTAGAGGAATATTGGCTAGTTGTCTTCTTCAGGGAGCTGACAGCCCAGCATCATGGAAATAGAATGCCAACCAAAAAGGTGGCACAACTCTGAGAGTAAATGAGCTGCAACCCTGCTCCTCTCCCCACCCACCATCACACCCAGCAACACGTGTCTACTGGTGGCTTTTGGGTAAGAACTGGGCTTGAGCCATCATTCAGTGCCTGAAGTGACACATAATTCCCTGTTTGATGGCTGGCCTGCATGTCTGTGGTGATGTGACCAGCTAACTGCAGTCTAAGCATTCCTTTGCTGCATGCAGTTTATTAGGGCTTTCAACATTTTTTTCTTATTAATATAAGAATATGTGCAGAGGAAGAACATGGTAGCAATTAAATGCAGCCATGAATTTTACGAACCGTTTGCTGGAAACCACATTAATGACTTCATCAAGGCTAAGTGCACACATCAGCCCAGCAACATTTACTTTTTAAAATAAATTTTCTGTTCAGGAAAGATGCCCAGCTGGCAGCCCTCTCTCAGCCACAGAAAGATGCAGTGGAAGCAGTAGTGGGATATACCTCATCGCATCACCACGCAGATGTGGGCCTCAAGCCTATTTCAGAAGGGTCACCTCTAAGCTGGTAGAATAATTCAATATAACATCCTTTGCTGTTTATCTGCGTTTGGAAGAGGTTCCTGTTTATGCCAGCAGTAATACTATCTTTAGTGCTATACTAACCAGAGTCGGGATTCTCTTCCAAACTGCAGCTGAAGAAATCAAATTACAGGTCTCTGAGAGTCAGCATCATTGTGATGCATCTCTTTGTCCAGCAAGAACTTGAGGCTCTGAGCTGCCTATGAACTAATCATTGTTGTCTCTTTGCTATTTTTTTCCTGACACATCTTCATGCATTTTTCCAAGCTGCTTCTTGAGTTCAGAAGAGGCTTCCCATAAGCATCTGCAAAACAACGCTATTTTCATTACCTTCATTCCCTTCTTGAACCTCTCCTTTGAAAAAAAGTCTAAAGAGCATCAACTTAGAAAAATGAAGCTATCCCAGTCCCTATCATACTGATCAGCAATCATAGAATCATAGGATAGTTCGGGTTGGAAGGGACCTTAAAGATCATCGAGTTCCAACCCCCCTGCCAAAGGCAGGGACACCTCCCACTAGATCAGGCTGCTCAGTGCCATGTCCAGCCTGGTCTTGAACACCTCCAGAGAGATGACTCAGTGGCTTCTACTCTGGGCCTATCTCTTGGCTTCTTCTTATGAAGCTGGTGGCTCATGGTCAGCAGTATCCCATTGGACAATTTATTGCAGTCCTGAAGCATCAGACACCTCACACTGCATTGACACCCCTAAGAGGGGACACTCTCAGAGTATTCTGATGAATGGTTGTCTTTTGAATGCAGAAAAGTTAATTTTTTCAGACTGTTGACTTCTTAAAGGGAGAAGCCTCATTTAATGCAGTTTACACAGGGAGCACTGTGAAGTCCAGGTCTCCTGCAACAACAAGTATTTCAGACAACCCCAACTACAAAATTCATATCCACTTAAGGATTCAAAAGCCCCAAAATTTTGATCTCAGCTCAGATTCTCTTTACAAATTGCTTCTAAGGCCTGTGTCATAACTGTACCCAAGCCATTTTCTGCTAGGGACTGAATCACTGCACAAAGAAAACTGGAAAATTCTCCCCCAGAAACTGAATCACTGCATATAGAAAGCTGGAAAATTGTCTTAAACTGCAGACTTGCTAATGGTCCACTTGGTTCTATCCACAGGCTCACTAATGAAGATGTTAAACATTGTTGACCCCAGTATAAATCTCTGGTGTAAACCACTAGACACTGGCTTACAGCTGTATTTCATGACACTGATCACAACCTCATGTATTTCACTCTTTTCTCACCTAGATTCTATATCAGATAATATGGCAAATATTTATGTGGGTGTATATATATGTGTGTGTATACCAAGCAAGTATGTGGCTTGCTTTAAAACTACATGTAGGCCTGATCATTTTAGAGCTCTTCTTGTGTGCAAGGCTGTACAGGATCAAAACCGTTAGGAGTAGACTATTTAGATCCAAACAAGAAATATGCCTCTGACCTCAGAATACTGGACATCTCACAAACATAGCTGAGAGTTATGGGTCTCAGGAAACTTAATGGAGAGAGAGATTAGAAATGGAAACTATGAATATTTAAGTGTCTCCTTGGGTTTTTTTAATGTAAATTTCACTGAAGCCAATCTCTTCAGCCCATGTTTCCTTTAAACATTTCCATACCTCTCAAAGTATCTGAGGTATGTTAATAGCAGGGATTTATGCAATGCAAGAAAAACTACACTCTTTCAAATTATCAGAGTTCCTGCTTTGCACAAATGTCACCTTCCTGAGGCTTAGCATTTATTTTTGTTGAGAAGCAAGGTCTCTTCTGGCATCTTTTCTGAATTAAAAAAGGAGGGTAAAGGTGGGTGATGAAACATGCTGTGAACCATAGTTATATATGAGGAAACATACATGTAATCTGTGTTTTCATAATGTTCCCAGCAGCCCCCATACTTCCACTTCAGAAGAGTTAATCTTTCATTTTTCTTTATTTCTAGGTGTGGGAAGATTTCCAGCACCTCTGTGTTTAGTTTCCATATCATGCTCTTTGCTGGAAATGTCCTCTTTCCATACAGTACCTCTGAGTCATGGCTCAATGGGAATGCTGACTGTAATCTCCTCTTGACATTAAGATGCTGTTGAGCGTCTGGAGGATATTTCAAGCAGTAGAATTCATGTTCAGCCACATGTTTGGGCTGACAACCAGTTAAACCTTGCTAGACCAATATTTTTCTACGCCGCTAGTTTTTATACCAAACAAGGTCTGTAGTAACTGGACACACCAATTGAGCAAAACTGTTTACAAGAAATAAATCACTCCTGGCATTAAGAAAAATACAAGGCCCATGACTCGCAAGCACAACATCATTCAGATCTTTATTTCTCATAAACCTAATTCCCAAACATGTGTATTCTCATACACTGTGACTTGAGCTTTGAGTTGTGGTCAGCACATTTCCATAACCATTTATTATGCTTACCTAATCTTGCTGCTAAATTTAGCTACATAAGACAGCGTTTCACAGCTCAGAAAGAGGAAAAAAAAAACTAGTACAGCTGAAGACCTGACACAAGGCAGGCGTTTTATTTGCTTAACACAAAAATCTTAATTTTAATGCAAAACTCCTAGTGATGCATGAGGACCAAACTTTGGCCTTGAGAACAGCGCATGGCTTGTGCAAGCCACTGCTATGCCTGAGTTTCAGGTCCTTTCTCTACAGAGCTGCAGTGGGTATGAGTTATTAAAACCTCTAGCTTGGCTTTCTGGTCTGGAGGTTCCCGAGTTGTGACATGACGTGTCAGGTGAGCAGGACATGAGGTTGTCCAACCTCAGTGCTGCAAAGAGCTTCCTCTGAGTAGAGGAGGGCAATCCTCCCCCCATGTCTTAGAAGCTGAGTTTTCAGGGAAATTTCAGACCAGAAGATGGTTGTTCTGCTTCATTTATAAACAGCAGACTCTGTTTTACAAGGCCCAGAGGGCAGCTGCTGAAAGCAGAGAGTGCTGAGCTTGATGGAAAAAAGGAAGTGGAGCCCAACACCTTGCTTCCTTCCCTCCCCATCAGAGGGAACAGGGGGGCAAGTAGAGTGCTGGACCAGAACTGCACGTCAGCCTCAAAGCCACAAGATGATATCATTGCCAGTGTCCACTTCTGCATCAAACCATCCAAGTGATAGTGACTGGATACAAAGTCAAGGACATTTAGAACCTTCTGTCTTGCAAGGCGAGAACAGACCCTGCAAGAGAGGACACAAAGACTGACACTCCTTGGAACAGAGATGTTTTTCCAAGCTGCAAGTTTCTCATGACAGATAAACTTATATTCAGTGCTCTGCGTAATGCGTGTAGTTGTTACTTCCTCTTTTATAACGTAAGGAAAAGAGTACTTGCATTTTAGTGCCTGTAATCTCATCTCTCCAGACAGTTATCTCTTAGTACCAGAATCTGCTTCTTCCTCTCTTTCTGTACACGTAGCACAAGAAGACCTTGATTTTTGGCTCAGATCTCTCATTTCCTCACAGTGCAAAAGAAAAAGTTATTCTGAGATTTCTAATTAAGTTCCCACACTACAGAACTTCACATTTTTTAATTCTCAATTAGGTAATAAAATGTCTTCAGAAGCAGATAGTTACTGCTCAGATATCAAGTCTTTTGTTAAGATTACATGTTTTACATGCTTCATTGCTTTATGTATGTTGCCACAGTGTTGAAGCCTTTTGTCAAATATCCTAGAAGTTCTCATCCCATTTTACTAAGCTTGTAGTTACTGATTGCAGTCAACAAGCAGGAGTGTTTTTTCCACAGGTTTTAATATTATAAAGTGTTCCAATTTGGCAGACAAAGCAACAAAAACTTTTATCAATCAATGTCAGGAGTGCGTGTGCAGCAATTTTGGTTACTGTAGAGAAGGTGACTAGATTTTCACTGTGATACTTCTGGTTCTGGCTTACAGCTACGTGAGACAATTATTCTCTATTATTTTCAGTCACTTAGTTAATTTTTAACTATTTGCCAAGTTTCCCATCCTGGAAATGGCTATTTAAAGATGCAAGTTAAGAGATAGGCCAAAGGCAATCACTCAGTGGAAGTAAAGATGAATATTGTTGTCCCATATTTGCCCCCACATAGACAGAAGCTGAGGTCTCTGCTTCAGCCTGAGTGGCAAGTGCAGCAGGTAGATCTCCCAAGGCTCATATTAGGAAACTCAATGCTTATTCAGTGCTTTAAGGTGTCTTTGAAGTCTCAGCTGTGAATAATTGTAACATTTCCACAAAATTGACATGAATTATATGGCAATTATACTCTGTTCACCTTCACTGTGGAGCCAGAAGTATGAAGCTGTGGCACCAGGTGGCAAATGTGCTTGTGAAATTGGATAGGCTGCAATGTAATTTGTAGAGCTGGAGCACGTGTTTGGCTGTTGGATAGAATTGGAACAGCTTGACTTTGTGCCATTGGTCCTAATATTATTAGTAGTACTTTTTTCTTTTGCTGGTCATTTTTTGCCAATAACCTTCAAAGTATTTTACAAAGCTGACAACTATAATTAGCTCTAGTTTGTAGGATAACAATTTGAGGCAGAGAGAAGTGAAATTTCTGGTGTTAAGACTCGCAATTTGAGTTTTGCCTGCCCTGCACACTGGAGTACTTTCTTCATGATGTTAAATAACACAGTTTGGACTAGCAGATTCTAAAGTCAACTGTTTTTCTACCCAAATGCCCTTTCATGTTATCTCTCTATCAAAGGCTTATGCTGATTGCTAAAAAAAGCCCTGTTTGGCCCTTTTTGTTGTTATTGTAATATTAGTTTATTTACAAAGCCTTGTAAGAAACACATCTTTGGATTCAAAGAGAGCTGGGCATATTTTATTAATGCAGCAACATCACTTCTGAGGTCAATTTGCCTTTTCTAAACTGTCCAGTTGACAAAGTGTTGTTCTTGAGGGACAATTGAATAGGAAAACATAACACATAGGCAGATAAACTTACAAAAGCAATTAGCAGGCATGAAATAATCAACCAGCCCTACTCTTCTTAAAACTCAACAACTGCCTTCACACTCTCACATAGTAGCAAGCAGGAACAGGGCCAGACTTAACAGGGGTCAAAGGTTCAGACACTTCCTCCTCCCCTGCCCAGAGAAGAAGAGAGATGCCCAAAATATTTCCAAGGCAAATTATAACAGAGCCAGCTACAAGAATGTCCTGTGATTTCACAGCAGCTTGGACAAAGCCAGATGAGCTGTTTTCCCCACAGAGCAAAGTAGAAGAATGGCAGTATGGAGCATCTTGACCTCAGCCCCATCAGACCTTGCCAGCCTTAGGAACCTCAGGGTAGTTTATGACCAACCACACCCCATCTCCATGGCCACCAAAGTAATTGGCAGAGTTAAAGACTGATAGGTGTGCTCTTTGGATCACCCTCCATCATGAATACATGGACCTGTTGGACCCCAAATTGCCAAGTCTGCAGATAGGCATGTCACCATCGCAGCACTGCTCCACTTGAAATCCAGGAGCACTGCACCAGTGTTCTTACTCTCTGGCAGCTTGGCTTCCTCTAGAGTTTTTTTGTTTTCTGGTTTTGTTAGAATCTGTTCTCCAGTTCAAGTGTCCCATTTTTAACAATACCCTTCATCACACAGCTGTTGAGGGATTACAAGAGATCAGACAGGAAGGGCAAGAGCCACAAAAGGTCTCGAGTGCTTAACTTGTCCTCACTATCCCTCAAAGCTATTATGAAATCCAAATCCATGCCTTACCTACCACATAACCTTGGAAATGCCTTTTAAGGCACCATCATCTGTATTCCCTAATTTCACTCCAAATTCTTGTCCTGACTGTACTAAATAGTAAAAAGCCTAACCCCTGCTGCATCTCTAAATCCTTCTAATCGTCTTTTAAGTGTACACCAATATCTACTTGGGAATACACTCACCTGCGGGAGGCAGAGGAGATCAGGGAAAGTTCACCCCTCCTTTAAGACCATTTGGTGTGGCACTTCCCTCTGTGACAGCACTGGGAAGAGGCTGGTAGGAGCACAGAGCCTTACTCCTAGAATTGCTGCATGAGCCCCTTGTGCTATACCATTATTCACAGGACACTGTCCTACAGCATCTACATGGCTTCCATATCCTGGCCCACAACAAAGGGGCTTCTTTCCCCTATGACACTTTTTATACCTCTTCATAACTTTGTAAACTTTACAAATTTTGTTCACCTGTTTCCCAAATAGAGTGCAAGGGAAAAAAAAAAAAGTAAATCCAAATAGGTGTTTCATTTAAAAGTTCTACCATTTGTCTTCTCTGGAGCAGCAATTTGGAATTCAGCAAGGGGTTTAATCTGATGTCAGAGACATGCCTTTTCCTGCAAAATCCTTCTCCAGTGAAATTACCCAGTGAAATTATCTTACGAAATGAGCCTTTGGGAACTCTGAGGTCGCACACACTCCACAGAGACTTTTTTTTTTTTCAAGTTTAACTGCTTTAGAGTTTCCTTCAGCCTTGAGCCAAATACGAGTTTCCAGATAATTTGCTGCTCTTGGCTGTGAAAGGGGCGCTGGTAGTGCTGGGGGAGCCTCTCCTGTGCTCCCATTGCTCCTCCTGCTGGAGTCAAGCAGCATGATGGAGGCTGCTGGGGAAGGAGATGGTCAAGGTGGGCGATGGGGGTAAGAGGGCAAGGGAAAAGCCAGCTTCTCAAGTGTGGGGTTGCTGCTATTGTTTGTTAGAGATTTTCCCCACAGTTACTGGACTAGGCAATTTGAATAGTTTTTAAAAGAAAGTTTTCTGTGCTAGATTTACATGCTATCAACTGGAAGGAAAGAGAGAAATCTGAATTTCAAGGAGATATAAACACAAGTGTGCACAGCACCAAAGGTGGGAAACATAACGAGAAAGCAGATTGGGCCTCTTACACCACCCTTTACTCTCTCTACAGTCCCCTTATTTTCCCACATCCTCACATGAGTTATGATGCCACCACAGGGCAGGTTCTGGGTCTCTATGCTTCTCTGGACAAGACTTAGACTGTTTGGAAGAGACAGAGTGATCATTTCAGGAGGCTGCCATGGAACATCTGCCCCTGGAAAGGAAACTCAGGTAGCAAGTCTACCTAAACTGTTGCTTTTCTTAATTTGGTGCTTGGCTTTGTCACCTAAAACTCTTGAAACAAAGAGGTGTATGTACATGATAAGCATATAACGCACATTTTTTCTCAGCTATTTTATGTCTGGGTTGACACAGACTGTCTCGTGTAAAAATATCCTAGGTAAAATTGCAGTCCAAAACTGCCAGTTTTCTATGGATTGCATAGCTGAGAGACACCTCAAATAGGATAACAAGGAGAATTTTGTGAATCCTGTTGCTCAAAAACCTCTTGCAGTTTGTATAAAGCTTTAGTGAAGGGTTCCCGTCTCAAGGCTCTCTTGTGGTCAAAGACGTGTGAGAAGCCACAAAAGATGGAGTGTTTTTGGTGGCGGTTGCTGTGTTTGCAAGTCTTGTAGGACTTCAAGACCTTTAGTTTTCATTCATTGTAGAAGTAAAAAAGCATGTGACCAATTTCCCCCTCCCCCCCCCTCCCATCTCCTGCCCTTCATGCAAAACCTCTGGTTTGTCTTTGTGTGAGCCTGAGAGTGAAAGAGGAAACTGATGGATTTATCTATTTCACATCACTTTTTGGTAATGTTATTAGATGGAAAATGAAAAAAATGAAAACCCATCAAGCAATAGTAAATCATTTTTAGAAATGGAGATGGTAGACAGAACTGAAAACAGCTGTCTGTGATAGACATATTAGAAATTTCTCAGCAAATGTGGAAAACAATTTTTATATATAGTTGTGAAAGAGGGCAGTAGGTGCTGGATATTCACTTCGAATTTCTCTACAGGAGTTTTTTAGGCAAGGATCTCTGTTGACAAGAAGTAGTTACAGTCTGAAGTTGTAATTGAAATTCTTTGCTAATTGGAAAGAAAAAAAAGCTTTTATTTTGGGCACAGTTTGAGAAAGACTTGCCTGTTGAGATCCTTGGAGAAAGAAGATGTTTAGAAATCACCCCAGGTAAAAAGGGGAGGACTGAAGCACAGAACCTCCACCACAAGAGCAGGTTTTCTCTGTGCTGTGGGTAGCCATGCTTTATGGTGGTCCTCCAGGGCTAGAGAATTCTCTAGGGCTGACTCAAATCAAGAAAAATCGGCGTTAAAGAAAAAAACCCAAACATTTTGCAAGCTGAAAATCCTTTTTCTTTAACCATGTCTTCTTACACTACATTATATAACTGAAGTCTAAGCTTCCTTTGTGAGACAGAGACTAAAAACCGTGCATTGGATAGTTATGAATTGTAATGGCATATGACACAGAAGTGAACACAGAGGGAGTGACAATAACGAGCTTAAAATGCAACAAGAGCAATTTGGGTTTGACAAGAGAACAAATATTTTAAAGCTAAGACAACATATTACTTGGGAATCCAAGTCTGTCACTGCAAGATGTGGTTTCAGAGTAGGCAAATGTGTCCAGAACAAGGATGGCTTTTGGCCCTGCCTTCAGTGTCTTTTTCTTTGGTTCTCAGTTATCACATGCACACACAAAGCTACATCAGAAAAGCATCAGTAAGATTATGAGGAGGCTACAAAATGTTAGTAAAACACAAACTTTTTCTGTCTTGATCCCCCAGTCTGTGAGAAATCACTTTATTGAAGTGTTGACTGCTGAGATGACTGGTTATAGTCTGAGTCAGCATTTCCCCTGAGATCCAGAAGGCACTGCAATAATTAAGAGTTTACAATCTCAAAATTAGTGGGTTAACTCCCTTTTTGCATCTATTAGCTCCTTTCTTAGAAGCTCAGTTTTTTACTAAACACTCCTTCATTTGATGAAAACTTTGTAGGCAGCTCTTTTATTTCCTTTCCTGCTCCTCATTGTTACTTGGGCATTAATAGACAGGAGCCTTAAGGAAAACATCAAATGATGAGATAGCTAAAGACCATATCATAATTTACAATGCCAAAAAGGCAATGTTTTGAAGTTGATTGACATCTTTAATTCTAGCATTTATCAGCTTTTAAAGGCTTGATTCTACAACTAAATAAAATGTTCTTTGGGGTTGCTTGGATTATTTATGAATTTAAGGATAATATTCTATGTCTCAGAAAAAAGCCACCAAAACATTTATTGCTTCTATCTCCAGAGTTCATCGCATGTGTGTTCATGTGTGTTCAAAAACTACATAGAAAAATATCCATGATCATTTAATACTAAATTTACAAAATCTTAAGTCAGCACACGTTCACACACATCAAAGCCTGAAATAAACACAGGCACATTTGACTCCATAGTATAAATGCTAATGACATTTTTTTCTGTAGAGGTTTTCTTTTTGGTCAGTCTTGTGGTGGAGAAGATGATTTTCAAGAAGCACAGTAAGTATATTCAGTAAGGCCTGAGGAAGTGGGTATTGTCATTTGTTAACTACCACGTTGATATTTAAAGTTAAAGCCACAATGCTCACCACACCACCATAGTCAAGTTTTGAGTGGTAATGTCTTCCTCCAGATGTCATTATGTCAACCACTGTAATAATGTGCTCTCATGCTCTCTAGCTTTGAAGGGTTTTTTCCGATCAGTGTCTAGAATTTTATCAGAAGAGTCATAGAGCTGAAGGGAACAACTGCCAAAAACTCCTTGTGAAAGTTTGTAGGATCAGATTATGGTGGTGGAGAGAGGGTGAGAGACAAAGACAACTTTGGACAGATCTGTCTAAATCAGCTTGTTACAGGTTATCTGATTGCTCAAAGCCTTATTTCCCTTTCAATAAGGAAGCATTGCTGCTTAATAGAAAGACAGTTATATGGCTGTACTAGAACTCAACATTCTTGTAGAAAACTTTTTCCTTTAAGACAATAGTTTTCTATGAGAAGTAAATTAAAATATAAAAATATATTTGTAAGAATTATATTCTATGGATGACTCAATGTTCATCCACTGTTTATTACTCAGATATCAAGTAATAAAAAAGAAAAAACAATCAAAGCTTGCACTTTAATACTTTCTATCCTGTATCCCTTTAAACCTCTTTATAATTTACATAACTCCCTTAATGTAGAAAAATCCTTTCAGGTCTGTTATGGTTGTACAATGAAAATTCTCATTTATATACTCATTGTCTCAGCTGAAATATGATCCAGAACCACCAAAAAACAAAAACCATGCATCATTCATCACTGTATCACCCTTACAGGGTTCTTACCCATAGTCAAACAAGAAGACAGCCAGATGACCATAGAATGCATTTATGCATCCCATACCCAACTGAGGTGCCTTGACCACACCACTGTCCTTATCTTGGATCACTTAAATTTGGTTTTAAGGCAGTGAGATGATACCTATTTTTAATAACCATATAGGCTCAGGAGAATTCCAGAGGATTAAAACTGGTATGCAAGTTCTCAAGGCAGAAAGATGAGATGGTGTGGACAGCTAACCAGATAGTTCAGTCTGACATTATTTCAATTCATGGCAAAATTAAAAGGAGTGTAGAAAAGTGATTCAATAAATAAATTAGAAATAAAGTGTAACTTGTGCCACTCAGTAAATTCAAATCAACCCAATTATCTTTTGAAATAACACATTTGATCTCTAATAATATCATTTGAGATATGAGACATGGTCAACTGATCATGCCACCACGCTCCTTCAACCATGAGCACTGCACAGTCTCAATAGCACATATGTTAAATAGAGTAAGAAATTATTAATTTACAGATCTCAGAAATAGAAATGTCAACAAGAAATTGGTTCTGAATATGGTGCATCCACTGGGCTCCTACAAGGATGGATATAATGTGTCACACCATTCAGTGCTTTGGTCATTGCTCTGAAAGTATAAAAATAGCTGCTTGTGAATTTTTCAAGTTTTCCAGGTGCCTAAATAATAAGTGAAGGCAGAGACTATTAGGAACATTCAGTAAACCTCACCCCAGTCAAAAGATAATTTAATGGATACAGGAATAAGAACATCTCTAGGAATTAGTAATGCAGACAACACAAGATCTTCAGAGAAGCAATAGATGCTTTTCTGGAAGCTATGAGCAGCTACATGAAAATTTGTGCTTTGGCCAGATAAGATGTGATCCAGGAGAGATTTAATGGAGTCAACTGTAACAGGCTGTTTTGTATAGAGGGTCAGACCACATTATTTCAGTTTTAAGCTTCAGACCACAAGGTGAAAGTTCACCTGATCACACATTTACACTTAGAGATCTCTGCACAGAAATGTTCACTCAAGTCTCTTTATAGCCACAGAATCATAGAATCACAGAATATTTTTAGTTGAAAAGGACATTCAAAGATTATTTGAATGTCCCTGCCATGGGCTGGGACACCTTGCACTACATTAGGTTGCTCACAGTCCCATTCAGCCTGGTCTTGAACACTTCCATTGATGGGGCATCCACAACTTCTCTGGGAGGCTAGTTTCAGTGTCTCACCAGCCTCATCATTTTTATGTCCAATATAAATCCACTGTCTTTCAGCTTAAAACTTTTGACTCTTGTTCTTCCACTACAGACACTGGTAAAGTGCCCTTGTCCACCTTTCTGAAAGGCTACAATAAGATCTTTCAAGAGCCTTCTCTCCTCCCAGCTGAAGAGCCCCAAATCTTAGTAGTCCCTAAGGAGAGATATATTAAGTCATAATATTTTCCAAATATAGATAACAAAAAGGTATATGAAGCAATTCCCAAGAGATCCTATTTCTTTTCCTTGCTTACAGAAGATGTTTGGATAGCTTCCCTCAACAATCTCAGGATATCAGATATCCTCACTGTGGCTTTCTGGAGTTACTCAACATGAGTCTCACCTAAACTGATGGACAGCAATGGAGAAAAACTCCCTTGAACTCAGGGGACGGTAACATTACTCTTACTAGATTGTACCTTCAGAACAGCTTATGTAAGGAATAACTCAGTTCACTGTTAAAGATTTTCAGATTCAACTAATAACTTAGCTTGTCAATACCTGAAGAAGGACTACAGAAAGCCAGGGGTAGGACTTTTTCATAAGACATGTGATGGGAGGACCAGAAATAATGGATGTAAATTGGAAGGGGGTAGATTCAGGCTAGATATAAGAAAGAAATTCTTTATAGTGAGGGTAGTGAAACAGTGGAACAGGTTGCCCAGAGATGTTGTGGATGCCCCCTCTCTGGAGGTGTTTAAGGCCAGGCTGGACAAGGAACTGAGCAGCCTGATGTAGTGGGAGGTGCCTTTGCCTATGGCAGGGGATTGGAACGAGATGATCTTTAAGGTCTCTTCCAACCCAAACTATTCTATGATTCTTATTTTGGAACACAGTCTGAAGAAGAAAAAAAAAAAAAGTGCTCACTCAGGTGAGGTTTACCTAATCAGAAACCACTTTCAAAGTCTCACATTTCATTTACATCATGATATTGCAGATTGAGTGAAATAGTGTTTTCTCTCAGAGTACGTACTTCAAAGTGAAATTTGACAATGAAATTAGTGCATTCTGATTGGTGGAGACTTCAGGGTGCCTCTATCATAAACTCAACCACGTTTGTCCTTCAAATTGGTCTACTGACATTTCCAATGATGGGGAAGGGAGAATGGCAGCCCTGCTCACCCCTGTGTGCCTGGCTCATATCCCTGATGTGCCATCATCACTCATGCCCTACTCCAGCATAATCGAGCAGGTCAGTGGTTATTCCAGCCTTCACCCATTCCAGATTCCACCCTTAACCCTCCCAAATGAGTCTTTTATAGTTAAATGATTCACTTATTAGGTAAAATAAACATGAAAATAATGTCAAATTAAAAACAAAACAAAGTAGCACTAAGTTAAATTCAGACTGACACCAAGCAAACAGTCTGGCTGGAATCATTATACCCCTTTGGAAACAGGCACGGATATCGCAGCATGGATCCAATTAGCTTCAGCTGAGAGAACCCCTCCTGTTCCTGGCTCCCTGAGCTTGAATCTCACAGTTTAGATGTTAATTTAGACTTGGGAACAACTCTCCTGCAGTTGACATCCACAGGAACTCAAGAAAATTGAATGCTGCATTGTGAGGCCAAGACAACAAAAGAAAAGTATTGAAAGGTATGTAATTTATCATTCACAAAGATCTTTAAGGCCTTGGTCATGTAAAAGCTCAATGAGCTTTGGCTCCTATGATAGCTTGGAGAGACACAAGGCATGTTCACCAAGTCCAAACTTTAGTCTTTATATCTGGAGCCAGCAGGCAGGCCAACAGACACAGAAGAAAAATGAGTGGAAAGGGATGTGCAAGGGCTGCTCTGCAACTGCCTAAGAGAAGCCCTAGAAGGCTCCTGCTGTCATTAATTGGGCTCCACAAGTGATTTAGTTCAACGCATTAGCACATACTGCAACCATTCAGTGGCTTTCCTGCAAGTGCCCCTTACTCCAGTCTGGCAGATGCAAAATGATATGCTGAGTTCTATAGAATCATAGAATAGTTCAGGTTGGAAGGGACCTTAAAGATCATGGAGTTCCAACCCCTCTGCCATAGACAGGGACACCACCCACTAGATCAGGCTTGTCCAGCCTGGCCTTAAACACCTCCAGAGAGGGGGCATCCACAACATCTCTGGGCAACCTGTTCCACTGTTTCACCACCCTCACTATAAAGAATTTCTTTCTTATATCTAGCATGAATCTACCCCCTATGAAAGAGCAAGCAAGGAGTATGGAGTAGACATTTAGTCCCCACTAGGCTGAGGGCTGAGCTCCTCACCTTAGTTGAAATGGATGTGGGAACTGAGAGTTCCCATGAAAGCATAAGACTGCCCAGACAGAGACTCCAGCAGTCTCCTGCTTGCTGCTGTCTGCTCACTCCACTTCATTGTGGAATTTTAGATAAGCTTGATGAAACAGGTATTCTGAAGAATCTTGACCTCCAGAGAATCAGGCTCTTGCCATTGCTTCAGCTGTGTCTCTGTGGGATACACAGAAATGGAGAACACCTGGGGCCAAAGGATAGAGCTGCTGCTGTCCCCTCCCTGGGCTAAACCTCATCCTCAGGGCTGGACCCACACAAATTGCACTCGAGCTGAAACACAAGGCTAAAACACAAAACTGCTTTCCTGATAAATGTTTGTCTGACCTCAAACAAACCCCACAGAGTATTAAGGCAAGAAATGGAAACACAAGGCCATCAACTTCCCCCTCCATCCATCCTTTCCCCTGCCTAACCAGGCTGGGGGGCCAGCAGGCCCCCCGGCCTTTCTCCTCCCACCATGGCCCCTTGGAAAATGCAACTCACCAGTGATGTCCTGCAGCAGACACCAGAAGGAGCATCCCTCAGGCCCCACGGAGGAGGCAAACAGTGGCTACTGCCCTTCCCCACTGGCATTTATTGGAGAGTGGGCAGAAGGGGCTGATTTGGAACAGCTGGGGAGGGGAGAAGTCTCCAGTGGAGCCCAGGGGTGTGGGATTTGGGGGAAAATGGGCTGAAAAGGGTTGACGTGGGGCAGAGGCAGGAGATAAGGGAGAAGAGGTGTATGCGGATACTGCTTAGAGGCAAACTGGGGGGAAAAATTGAAGGACTTGAATGTTCATCATGAGAGTGGTGAGACACTGGAACAGGTTGCCCCAAGAGGTGGTGGCAGCCCTGTCACCCTGGAAACATCCAAGTCCAGGCTTGCTGAGGCTCTGAGCAGCCTGGTATAGTGCAAGATGTCCGTGCCAATAGGAGGGGGGTTGGAACTAGATGATCTTTAAGATCCCTTCCAACCCAAACCATTCTGTGATGATGTGATTAATGTTCTGCCTTTTAGACGTAACCTTCCTTTTTGAAGTTGTGGTGTCATGCAGGGCATTAACACACAAAATAAACTCAGTGATGCCAATTCAGGATCCAGCTGGACACTGTTACTAGGCACAGCTATTGTCATTGTCACCCAAATACAGACTCAGATGGGGGAGAACATTTTCCAGCTAACGTAAGTGTGTCTGAGCTTAGTGAGGAGAAGATGTCATTCAGGCTCTCTTGAAGGAAGAATTCTCAGCAGCACTTGTAGATTTTGAACTGTTACTGCAATCACATTCATGGTGTTTGTAATATGAGGTACATTCCTACCTGCAAACACACCACCTGGGAACTGGCAGTGCCCCTCAGCTGTATCACAAGGGTGTCATTTTGAGATCCTGACCTGACAGAACTCTGGAACATCTCAGCAGCTATGTATCATGAGGCATCCGTGAGCACAACAGATCAGATTTGTGCAGTTCTTGATTTTGTATGTGTCAAGATGGTATTTCAAATATTTGCTTCTTTATCTAAATAGCCATTAAATACTTCCTTTCAATTTCTTTGAAAATTCTCAAATCTCATAGTGTTTCTTGTGGCACACTCATGTTCTTCTGGACTGAGCATTTCTAGTGGCAAATAGTTTTCAGCTCACTCTCTTCTGCACCTTAAATCATCAGTGCACACTATGCATACAATTAAAGTCCATTTCATTTCAATGAAAACCATACATACATTTTTAATTATCAAACTGTTGACTTAAAAATTGGGCAACAGGGATTTTTTTTTTTTAAATATCAAAGTTGATATCACCATGTCTGCCAAGTGAGAATGGTCCAATCAAAACTTGGCATAATCAAGTGGTATGAGTCCTTCCAAGCATTCATTACAATCTTTAAAACAATCCTTCATCCAAAAGGCTGATGTGGCATCAGTCGTCAGTCCATGGAAGTATTTACAAAAAGGTAAGAGAAAAGGCATAAGCAAAAATCTCTTATTAAAAGTCATACAGCTCGGGCAAGGAATGTCTTCGTTTTTATTATACTCACTTCTCAAATATGACAGTCCATGTGCTCTGCCTTTCAATGTCATCTGTGTAGGTTAAGTATTCTCTGGATGGGGGCATCAGCTTTTCTGCAAAACACTATACATCATGGCAGTACGTCATGGGGCTACCACCCTGTAGACCATGTCTATATTACTCTTGAGAAAATTAAATCAGTAAGATGGCATCTCTGTAGAATTTCTTCTTTACTGTCCCAAGGAGGCTTCATGGTGTCTTACTGATGGATAGACTAAGGGCATTCATCCTAAGAGATGGTGAAGACAGTGGGCTGGCTCCTATCAATCCTGATGCACTTGTTTATTTAAGCAGGTAATTGTGCCTCTGCATGATCTCTCTCTTCCATTTTTATCTCACAACAACATTGGAGCAACTTGAAAGTCAGATTAATTATTTTTTTTTAGCACAAATATTGCCAGTCACTATTTTATACTAATAAAGCATTTAATCTATTTTAGTAGCAAGCATCTCTTACAGTTAAAAACATAAGACATATTTTCAGTATCAAGATAATGCAAGCTGGTTGTGCAGACAATGCAGAAGTCATGGAGTCATAGAATCGTTTGGGTTGGAAAGGACCTTAAAGATCACCCTGCCATGGGCAGGTACACCTTCCACTACACCAGGTTGCTCAATGCCTCATCTAGACTGGCCTTAAACACCTCTCTCATTGACCTCAAAGAAATCATGGAAACATAGATTTGCTTGGGTTGGAAGGGACTTTCCAATTCATTAAGTCCTACAATGAACTCAACTCTGACCAAAACAATCACTAAACCATATCTCTAATCATTATATCTATTGATCTTCTAAATACCTCCAGGGATGGTGCCTCAACCGTTTCCCTGAGCAGCCTGTCCCAATGGTTAATAAACAGAGAAAGGCTAATCAGAAATGGCTCTGGAAACTCTAACCTGAAGATGCTTGCAAAGAAAAAATTTTCATCCTGATGTCAGTAAAGCATTCCCACTGCTTGTTTCAGGGCAAAAGACTCAATTATGTATTTCCTGATGTCTGTGGCCATTCTAGCTCCTTAAACTTTATGAACAGTGCATTCCCAGCACAGTGGCTACTGGTTTGTATATCATATTGTTGGGGAGATGGTATCAATAAACAGCTGCACAGTCAAATTAGTACTGTTTACTGTCAAATTAACAAGGAAAGTGATACTTTCTGCTCTTTGTTTATAACTCTGCGCAGTTGGCCCTGGCTCCAGAAAGAGTAAATGAAAATGGACAGCTCTCGATGGTAGATGCTCTCCTAGATCAAAAAGCAGGGAAATTTTGTTTGTCTTATAAAATAAACTGTATCTTTTCAGGTTCATGTGCTCAGAATAACAGTTCTCCAATTGCACCAGCTGGTTTTTATTTCACTGCTAATTGTGTGTCTCGTTCCTCAACCAACTTGCAGGTCATTGTTTCCTTGCTGTTCTTCACTTAAGGAAAGGGAAGGGGCATCCTGCGTGACAGAAGAGCGGGGAAATGTTCAAATGCCTGTATGAAAGCTTTACTGGCATCAGGATGAAAACTTTTTGTTTGCAAGGGCCTTCAGGTTAGAGTTTCCAGAGCCATTTCTGATTGGTCTTTCTCTGCTTAGTAATCACTGGGACAGGCTCCTCAGGGAAATGGTTGAGGCACCATCCCTGGAGGTATATAAAAGATCAATAGACATAATGATTAGAGATATTGTTTAGTGATTTAGTGATTTAGGCCAGTATTGAGCTTTAGAAGTATCTACTTTAAAAGGAAAAACTTAATTTAGTCCGTCTAAGCCTCATTTTTAGGTGTAGACTAGGCTACCTGCATCAGGAGAATCTTCTCCTGTCACACTGTACTTCTTTTCATTCACTCATATTTCTTCCTTCACCTATCTAATCATTAAAATTTCTCTTACAACCTCTAAATTTCTAAAATCCCATGCACCCAGAAAGGAATATAGAAAAGCTGTCAACATGGAACAAAAATTAAAGCAAAAATTGGTCCTAAAACAGTGCACAAGCTTCGCTTGTGATATATTTAACCCTAATTCTACATGATACTCACTTCAAGAAAGGGTTTTGCAAGACACTTTATGCTGGTGTATTTTTCTCCTTGAATCCAATGATTGTACCATATATTTACATGAGCATGGTTAGGAGAACTGACTGGAGATTTTTTTAGAGATTTTTCTTAGCAGAGAAACTAAAAATTGGAGAAAGTAAACTCAGACTACCACAGTCCACTCTTCGCATCCTTTAATAAATGCACAGAAACTATCTGAATGAGGGTGCTGGGAATGTTAAGATGCATTAAAATGAAAAGCCAGCTCTTCTTTATCTCAAGTTAAAAGGCTTATGTAGTGATATCATGCTGATAAGAACTTTGAAATGTTATTAATAGGTATATACCATCTCTAAAGAGTCTGTCTGAGGTCATTCTAACTCATCCATCTCAAGAAAACTTCGTTGCAGGCAATTTTTGCAGATTAGACAGTTGTAACAGTGAGAGTTGGTAATTTCTCCAGTGACACTTGGTAGTTTACAGGGTGAGTTGAATCATGGGTAAAGTTTTTTCAGGGCATGTTTACATGTGTGCTTGGATTCAGACCCCTGTTTAAGTCAGTGGAGGTTTAATTCCAGCAGACAGTGACATTTAGACTGAGCCAGTAAGATTTTAACTGTAATGGAACACAACTAGTTCTCAGGTAGATATTTACATCTATAAACACCCAAAGTTATGAACTAATGTGCCATCTGAGTTACTTGTCTAGGTTTCCTGTGGAAATGGTGGAAAGGAGTGGAAATATTCACAATATTTCTTATTCTATTCTGAGAGACAACTGTAAAGTAATGTGTGGGATGTCTTGCTTTCTAAGGAGCCCCAGATGAGTGACTTAATCTGCTCACAGAGTTTTGGAGGACTGAAGTTCAATGAAACGAGAGAAAAAGAGAGTAAAAGGGAAGGCAAGAGTGAGAAATAAAGGGAAAAAAAAAAGGAAAGGAGGAGAAAATTGGTTTCTCTTTGTTAGAAAACAATACATTGAGAAATTACATGGCCATCTTTATTAGCCTTTTTAAAGAAAATATTCTACCATGCTAAAAGCCTCTGTAATATTGGGGTTTTAGCGTGGCACTTCACAAATAACTAAAGCTCAGAAATAAGTGGAACTGTTTGTGAACCCTTCTGGACATCTGCAGGCTGAGGAAAAGTCCATAAGAACAACAACAACAGCATAAGGTGCCCAAGTCACACACACTGTTAAACTCTAAACACAGAGGCTACTTTATTTAACAGCATTTCTGTTGCAAGATGCCAACTAATGCAGGGCAACTCTATAGAGAAAGGAAATAATGTTTTGCAAATCCACGCCAGACCCCTTCAGAAGCCAACTCGGAATGTAGTAAAACTGATCAAAGGGAAAGGAGTCTGCCAGGCTTTATTTATTCTCAACTCCCTGTCTGTTGGGGACTGACATTTTTTATATTATTATTATTTCTTTTTTTAAAAACAATAGTTTAGACAAATGTGTCTAGACTGATGGTAGAGCAAATGTGACATTAATTATGCATTCCTACACAGTGGCTGAGCGCATGTGGGCAGTTGCCAGTTCCCAGGGAAACAAAAATTGCCAGGCTGCCAAACTGGAAATAGCTGCTCATCTTACCACGGTCACATCTCCATGCATAAGTTATGTCAGATGCTTCAGAAAAGGTTGCTGACACATTGAACTGGACAACTGTAGGACAGCAGCACTGGAAAGGTGCGGCTGTGTTTCCAGCAAAAGGCATTAATGGAGAGGAGCCTACAAGGAGACTTGTTTTCACAGCTCTGTGGGAGGAACTTGACATGCCAGCTGAAAGATAATTTGCCTTGAGGAAGGTTTTCTGTCAGTGTGTTGAGGCTGCTTCTACGTTCCCTGCTTCACCCATGCAGTGGTACCTCACAGGGTCCATTTGCTCATGCTTGTCCATATACAACCACAGAAATGTAGATTGTGTTGAGTTGGAAGGACCTTCAAAGCCACCTTGTTCAATCCCAGAGCAGGGACATCCTGAACTAGATCAGGTTTCTCAGAGCCTCATCAAGCCCTGCCTTGAATGTCTCCAGGGATGGGATCTCCACCACCTCTCTGGGCAGCCTGTTCCAGTGCCTCACCACCTTCATGGTGAAGAACTTTTTTTCCTGATGTCTAATCTAAACCTGCCCTGCCCCAGTTTAAAACCATTGCTCCTTGTCCTAGGACTACATGCCCTCGAAAACAGTCTCTCCCCAGCTTTCCTGTAGACCCCTTCAGGTGCTGGGAGGCCATTCTGAGGTCTCTCCAGGCTGAACAGTCTTTGTAGAAGAGGTGCTCCAGCCTTCTGATCATCCTCATGGCTTCCTCTGGACCCTCTCCATCAGGTCCATGTCCTTCTAGTGCTGAGGGCTCCAGAGCTGGATGCAGCACTCCCAGTGGGGTTTCACGAGAGCAGAGAGGAGAGCAGAGCAGAATCATCTCTCAGCCTCCTGGCCACAGCTCTTCTGATGCAGCCCAGGATACATTTGACCTTCTAGCTCCCAGATAACGGACACCAAGAAGGGAGTCAATATTGCAGATTTTTTGCAGCATCTTCCATCCTGATCAGCATTTTTTGTTATTCTCGTCCCTTTACTTTGGTGTCTCCAAATAAATGCATTATCAGTTAACAAACTAATGCATTTCCCATCTCAGTTGTACCCTGCTGATGGCTCTGATACTCCAACAAAATTGGCATTATTAGTTTTACTGTGAAATCCTTCTGTTTTGCTCTGTTTGTTCTCACCCTCAGGACATCAGTTCTCCCAGCAAGATACCCAACTCCTTCCCTTTGTGTCATCAGCACATCTCAACAGCCTTTTGTGCTAGAATGACTAATGACCACATTAAATACACATATTCTTAAGGAATAGTTAATGACAAACATCATTTTTGAAAAAATCCCTGATCTAATAACCTCCTTCCAGCCAGACACATCATTTCTTTCATCACGTGCATTTTTGCTTTCTATTGATCTGCTTCCTTACACATCTCCAGTTTAATCTATATTTGATTACTGATGGGTTACCACATATTTTCTGCTATTTTGTGGGGCTTCTGGAGGGCAGAGGGAGATATAAATACATTATGCTAGTCAGGCAATGTCACCTCTTGTAGAACATGGTGCTGACCATACCCTTCTTACTTTATTGAGTTTGAATGTGAACATCTGTGTTGTACCAGTGTCCTACATTGAGTTGATTGAGTTGTCAGCTTCTGTACAACTTTATAGGCACATTCCTTTAGCAAGAAGAGTACTTTTTAACATTTGGGCACATGGCTGGACCTAAAGAACCCCATAATTTAAAAGCTAAAATAAAAAATAAGAATAAAAAAAGAAGGAAAGGAAAGAAAGTAGGCAAAATAGTTTTGTCTTTTAATAAAGACTCAGCAGTATAATTTTGAGAACTTGCCAGTAACACAACCTGTTAACTGGTTTGTCCATATTAAAAACTTCCTGGCCTTATTTCTAATTGAAAGTTTCTCTGACTGGCAGAAATGCTGAAGGCTGTGACCTTTTGGTTATCCACAAAACTAGAATAACAAAGGCAATGGGGTAACCTCTCCCCACCCTGCGTCTGCTTTGGTACTCCCAGAGGGTTGAACTCTTCCCACTCAGTCTAGGGCTGTTTTGCTGACTCTGACACCAAAACTGTGGAGCTAAACTTCCTGTAGGGATGTCAGGGACAAAACCAGAGTCAATGTGTAGCCGCAGAAAATCACTTAAAACTTGAGACTCAGAAAAATTACTCAGACCAGAGGAGGAAGCCAATTCATACAGATAACTGTTCTCTGCAGCATTATGGTGAGGGTGAAAGAGGTGGGTGAAAACGCCTGCCCTGTCATTAAAACAGCAATTTCCCTGAATTCTCCCTGAATTGAATTCTCCATTGCCTTGAGTGATCTGCTGGTGAAAGTGCATCAGTCAGCACCACTGGTGCCAGAACCACAGACTCTAGGAACTACAGGAGCATTGTGTGCTCTCTCTGGAGAGCACACCTCCCTAAATTTTCAGTTCCCCACTTTTTTTGAAGGATGTGAATGTGGAGATGCTGAGAAGGGAGTGAGTGGGAGAGGGCCATATTATGAGTCTCTACTGTTCTAGACCCATCAAGGATCTGAGCCAAATTGCTATGACAATTATAGGTAGCTTTAATTGCCTTGTGTAATGATCACCAGGGTACTTGCATGGAGAGTGGCTACATCCTCCTGACCTGAATGACTGGTTCAGCCATGTTTTGGCATTTCTCACTGATACAGTTGGGTAAGGAGCATAGAAAGAGCAGTGAAACTGCGGCTGCAAGGGGCATGCCAGTGCGAATGCCATCTCCTGTGGTCCTTAGCCTTGGCCTCCACATAATAGCTAGTGTGCAATGAACTTTCCTTCTCCTCTGCTCACTCTATTGCTTCTTTGTGGGATCTCACCAGCAACATATAATCATAGAGCTGAAAGGAATCTTCAAAGCTTATCCAGTCCAATCCCCCTGCAGTGAGCAGAGACATCATGAACTAGATCAGGTTGCTCAGAGCTTCATTAAACCTGGCCTTGAAAGTCTCCAGGGATAGGGCCTCCACCACCTCTTTGGGCAAGATGTTCCAGTGCTTCACCACCCTCACGATGGAGAGCTTATTCCTAGTGTTTAATCTATACTTGCCCTACTCTAATTTAAAACTATTGCCCCTCCTCCTACAGCTACATGTGTGAACTGCTGCTGCTGGTGGAGGTGGGTTTGTGTGAGGACACCAGTCTGTAAGTAGAAGAGCAGGATGGTGATACTCAACAAAGAGGCAGGTTGGGCACCTGGATCCATCACTACCAATTCCATCAGTGTTGTTTGTTGAACTTCCTGACATACAGGAAATGTGTATACAAATCTATTCACATCTGAAAATTTTGTTGGATACTTGGATGCTATTCCCATTAATCCACAGCTAAGGCACATCTTGGGAGTGTGTTAGGTAAGTTAAGGCATGTGTTTTACTGTGAGGGTGGTGAGACACTGGAACAGGTTGCCCAGAGAGGTTTTGGATGTTCCCTTCCTGGAGGTGCTGAAGGCCAGGCTGGATGAGGCACTGAGCAATGTGGTCTAGTGGGTGGTGTCCCTGTCCATGGCAGGGGGGTTGGAATTAGATGATCTTCAAGGTCCCTTCCAACCCAAGCCATTCTATGATTCTATAAAGCACTTGTAATTTTATATCAGGAAGGAGTTTCTCAAGGGCTATTCAAAGTGAGGGCTTATTTTATCCAAACCAGTCCAAGCACCATTACCATTCCTCCCAGAATAAGTGACCACACACATGAAAAGCATCAGGAGCAGAGAGGGGGAAGATGACTTTTTTATCTACCTCCATTTACAAGACATGTCTTTAAAAACAGCCTAAATTTAAGTAGGAGGTATTGTCTCATGGGCAACTCCTTAGTGAAGAAACTGGAGATACATTCTAAATGTTCTGTGTTTTAGTACTTGTCTTATTAATGTCTCTGTGTGCTTCAGCTCCCTTATCCTTGAAAGAGCATTAATATATCCTGAAGTATTATTCGTACTAGGCAGTATGATAAAAGTAATCAATCCCATTTATTTAGGAGATGTGAAAGCAGTACACTATAAGTAATACACTATATTAGTAAATATGCCTGTAAGTCTCATTTTAGCCTTCAAGAGTGCTCCAAAGGAGAAAAGCTCTGCAGAATCATTGACTGAAGACAGCCTGAAAGGATTTTTAACCGTAATTTTCCAGCTTTTTTTGATTTTGCAGAATTTTTCCTGGATTTGTTTATTCTTATGTCTTTGAGTTGAATAATGCCTTCGTGTTTGGTTGACTCATTTTATTTTCTTTTGCTTTTCCCTTTCCTGCCTTGATTTGTTGTTTTGAGCACATCATATGTAAAGGGATGATTTTTCCCTGTGCTCACTGTGATAAGAAACAGCTAAAAAAAATACCAAACACACATTTTTTCCTATCTTTCTTACATAATTTGATATTTAAAAGATAAAAATAATTTAAAATAAATAGGGTGCAACCTCAGAATAGGTTTTTTGTGCAGTACTAAGTCTTGATTTCTTCATGTGGTCTCCAGATTCATGAGGCTGTTGCTATAAATTATACGCTCGCAGCATTCAAAAATTCTGAACCTTCACTGCCAAATGCCAGGAGTTACTATTAATGGTAAGTTTTTGACTACTCCCCATCCCATAAATGACTGCTTCTGATACAGAATGGGCTCATATTTGGCACAAGCAACATATAGGCAAGACTGTATATTCATGAGATAAACACGTTCCCCGTGAAAACCTATGCCAAGATATAATAGAAAAGCGCAAGGCCATGACAGGAAAAAGAAAAGGCAACACATAACACAATGAACCTGCCAAGTGGGGAGGCCCTGATGAGAAAGGCATGTAAGCCTGTTTGTAGGATCTCATCATCATCATGGTCCAGGTTCAAGTTCCACTGAGGCCCTTGGAGTTCCCTTCAGTTACCTTTGTGGTACTGGTCTCCCAGTCCCATTTCTTCCCCAGCCTCAAAGTTCTTGCCCCCAGCCCTCTTCAATGACCATTTGCTGAGCTAATTCAGTGCATTAAAGTGACAAATGATACATCCAACAATAAGTGTGAAAGTGCAACTTTTTACAGAGGTGACTCAGCTCACATGAGGGTCAGACACAAAGAAAAGACAGCTCAGTTGGGGGACAGGACCCTAGTACTCAGCTGTCCAATAAATTCCCACCCCAATACTTTACTGAAATCTGCATCTAGTCATTCATGATGGTTATATTTTTAGATATTTTACTTTATTTGGTCTATAAACACACAGACTTCATCTATGCCCATACATTAAACCTGGAAGCAATTCTTTGCTCAATGTCCCTGTCCACACTGATAAATATTTTCCCAAAACTGCGTAGTTGCACTGAAGTGCTGCTGGGAAAGGTTATCATTCTCTGCTACCTCCCAGCTTGCAGCTGGGGACTGATGGGATCGGGCCAAATCTATCCTGGGGAAAAGATAGGCAGAGCAGAGATAACCAAGGGGTTGCACCTGAAAATGGTTAATCTGTTAACACAGGTAATGGTATGGTGTCTCTTGTCAATCAAACTCAATAGTAGCAGCAAAACGAGGAATTTACTTACCTATTTATTCTAAATTTATACCAGTCTTTTATTGATTTCCTTCCTTTCTTCAGAGTTTTGTTCCTTCTTCCTGCCCCCTCTTCTCCATCTCAGAAGATGAGCCTGTCTTATAAATGTTTCCCAAACACTGTCAGAATGGGGACATCAGGTTGTCAGTTCCTCAGAACAGGGCTCAGGACGCATTTTTAATTGACGAGGGAGAAGCAAAAAGGAGGGGAAAATCAGAGTGAATTTATTTCTTGTTTTGTACTATAACAATTCCAGATTAATTCCAGTTGTGCTGATGAAAGAGAAATTTGTCTTTGTGCTGCCCAGCAGGGATCTTGTAGGCTACAGAACATTGCCTTGGTTGAAGACCAACACAACCTTATGGTGCACGGTGCTCTCTCTTTGCAGCCCTCATTTGGCTCAGCCCTGAGGTGCTGAGATGTCAATAAGAGCTTTCATCCTGGTTCCAGTGAGGGATATCAACAGCTCTTGCCTGGTTTGCTTCCTACTCAGCACATTTTGCTGGCAGCTACTTCTTCTGTTGGAAGGTCAAATGTGTTTTCAGTTATACATCTCCTAATCACTGACCTATGGCACTGCAATGAGAGGAGCCTTTCTGGGGCTGGAGAAGAGTTTTAGAGGGGTGATTCAGTGAATATAACTGCAGATAATCTAAGAGGTTGGCTGTAGCAGCTACTGGTTGCCAAGTTCAGAAAAGTGTTCCAACCCTGTGTTTGAGTTCAGCTTTATGGAGGAGTTCATCTCACATTACTGATGGCAGACACCTTGGTCTGACGTGGCAGAAGCTTGATGAGGAAAAGCCCAGTTGAAAGGTTTGGTGAGCCTTTGACTTAGCAGAGTCACACCAACGTGCACTGGGCTCTGAAGAGCCAACATGCAACCCTTAGCAGTGCAGCAGTTCTTGAAGATGAGGAAAACCTCAGACCTGGGATGTTTTTGCTACAAACTGCAGTCACTCCTGCTTTGTACAACTCCTGACTGTCCTTATGTGAGAAGCTACACAACTCCTTATGGTGCCTCTGATGCAGGGGCAGCAAACACAGGGAAGGGATTGACTACGAGGGTGCAACCACCAACCCCCAGTTCAGCTGGAGAAGCAGCTGCAGAAGGTCAGCTTCAGCTCAGATGGGGCTGGAGACATGAGGTCAGATGTCCAGTCTGAACCAGGACCTTGGTTTCTTACTGCCTCGAGAGCATCTGGGCATGAACCACATTTGAGTGACTGAGCAGATGCTTAAAATAAGGAGAAAACACTTTGAAAATGTCATCTCTTCTGCTGCCTCCAGTGCCCACAACTATGTTTGCACAAATATATCAGGGGTATCAAGAATTTTATAATGACACTCCCTCACCCATGGTTCCAGTTAAAACCACTGTAATAAACAAAACATACAGAGAACATCACTGGCACCAGAGGCTGTAATTTTCTCTGAGCACAAATAAAACAAAAAAAATAGAAAAAAAAGAAAAAAGGCAGGATTTGATCCAATTTAGGAAGAAATCTATGCAGGTCTCTCTTTTCATTAAACTTCTCAACTATTATTAAAGGAAAATTAGTAGCCAAAAATTCTTTGATGATGACATGGAACCATTTGGTGACAGAGTGCTTTGGGAAAGGCAACAGATGCAGATCACTGGTAAAGATCTTGAGTCCCAGGAAGAATAATCTTTCAAATGTCACAGTACTTTCTCTTTTGCCAGTGAATATTTTTAACTCTCTTTTTCAAGTGATCTCCATTTCTCTGAAATACTTTGGTTTCACAGCTATCAGGAAAATAATATACAATATCTTTTCTTCGGAACCTACAGAAGGTCTTGACTGATGGCAAAGAAACGGAAAGAAGTCTTGGTACTGCAGAATATGAACCACAGAATTCTCAAACATACTGGAAGTAAAGGTGTTTATTTTCCTATTTTCCTGCTTGAGACATGTTGTGGTTTGAATATTTCAGAAAACCAATAGGAAAACATGGGCTGCATAGTGAACATATCATCACTGCACTATTCCAAACTCTACTGTCTACATACCCCTACATTTCTGATAGTTTTTAGTGTCTGGATGTAGATATTCTAAAGAACTGACTTTCAGAGGTGATGCTCTGTGCTGTTCAAGGGGTGGAGCTATGTGAAGATGCTTCTTTTGCTGTGTTATCCCCTTCTAGTGACACTGACCTTCTACCTTTTCTTGGATTTTCTATTTTTTACATCAATTACTTTCTCTTTCAACTCAGAGGAAACATTCCCACTCAGTAAAGACAATGAGCATGTCTTCAACCACACGCCACACTCTGTCCCAGATCAACAGATTATATAATCCCCTTGACTTCAGCCATAGATTTAAAGGATGAGTATGTGACTATGGATTTTTTTTTCAAGTAGGAATCAAAGAAACAAAAAATCCTACCCAAGCTACATTTGCCCAGCTTTGAACACCCATGAAATGAGTCCAGGGGCTGCCCACATCCACCTAAGCACTGTAAGTACATAGTTCTGGCAATGCAGTGCCCCCTCAATCCCTGGAGGTGTTTAAGACCAGGCTGGGCAAGGCATTGAGCAACCTGATCCAGTGGGAGGTGTCCCTGCTTATGGCAGAGGGGTGGGAACTTGATGATCTTTAAGGTCCCTTCCAACTCAAACTATTCTATGATTCTATTCTATAAGAATTGTCAGCCAAAATTGTCCATTTCAGCACACTGTAAGGACCAATTTCCCTCGAGCTGCCATCCTACTTTAAAATGTAATTTCATTTCCAAATACTGTCTTTAGATAAGACACTTAATTTTGGCATCCTTGTTAGCAAATGGAGATTAATTATTTTGGTGAGGTTTTGAGACAGTGTCCAAACCAGCAATTTTATATGGAAAGTTTTTACTAGATTACATTTTTTAATTATAATTTCCTTTTGGCCGAGAGATGCTTCTCATCTGGGATAGACATTGCTCAAAAGAGCCTCTAATGAAGCCCTCTACTGAAGATCCATGACCTGTGCATTCAAATAGTCCAAAATTATGATAAAAATTAGTTCCCCTGGAACTGCAAGTGCTGCAAGAGGATCCTGCTTGGGTCCCTGCCAGTAACAAACAACCCTCACAACCCTCAGGAGGCTCCTAGGAGAGAAACATCAGGATTTCACAGGTCTCACTGACAAATTAATAAAGGCAGGAGAAGGGCAGTTCTGTGATGTTCACTCCTTTGACTGCTATTGGGGTGGTGGCACTCAGGAGGTAAGGATTTGTTGGTCATTAATTATGGGTCACACTTTTAGCCCTGATGTTGAGCATGGCGAGTCTCAACCTGCTACATGCCAACATGAGACATGGTACGTGGCAAACAGAGCAAGGAGGAAGAAATAGTAATGGGATTTGCATGTTTATTCAATCTCTAGTACCCCATGTGGTCCCAAAATAAAGGGAGAAGGAGATATACCTGGTGACTCAGAGAAGGTCTTCTCAGAACTCTGTCTGGCTCTACTTTTCCATACCCCCATCAGAAGGCAAAAAGACCCTGAGGAAAGACCTTTTAATTTTGGTTCTGCCTTTTTCTCCTCAGTGCACTGTCTCTAGGTTGCTCTTGCAAACCCAGAGAAGTTGTGGATGCCCCCTCTCTGGAGGTGTAAAAGGCCAGGCTGGACAAGGCACTGAGCAGACTGATCTAGTGGGAAGTGTCCCTGCCTATGGCAGGGGGGTTGGAACTTGATGATCTTTAACATCCCTTCCAACCCGAACTATTCTATGATTCTATGATGATTCTATATTCCAACAGCTCAGTAGTTTGCTTGGCAAGCCATTATCCATGGTATTAGTAAAAGCACCCAGGTGCTATAGAGATAAAACAAACCTGGGGGTTGGAGTTACATGATCCTTGAGGTCCCTTCCAACCCGGGTCATTCTGTGATTCTGTGATTCTGATGTAGTGGGCTGAGAAAAGAGGATTTGTGAAGGAAGATCTCATCCCTCTGCACTTCCCAGAGTAGTTGGTGCCACCATGGTCCTCCTTGGCCACTCTGGCATATGGTTACTGGATGGTGCAGTCAATTGAAATAAATTAAATCAGGTTATGTCTCTCTCTGAAAAGCCAATGGTAAAAGCACATTGAAATGGGATTTACTGAATGGCAACCAGCAGAACAAAAGTCCTCAGACAGCTGCTTTTCCCAGGGGCTACCTTTCTGTCCAGCAGCTGGAACTGATAAAGCTATAATTGACCCACTTCAGTAACCATCTCTCAGATGCTCTCTGAAGAGATGACTCTTCTACTTCAGAGAGCAGAGGAGGGCACAGAGAGCAGCTTATGTGCTATCAGTTGGCCACAAGTGTCCCACACAAAGCAGAATTTTGAGTAGAGCTGGTGCAAGGATATAGAGAAAACCTTTTTTTAAAAAAAACACCAGCAAATGACACATCACCTAAATCCCTTGGTCTCTCTGTATCTCTCCAGCCCTGATCCCGCTGGCTGTGTGTGTAGGACCCTAGAGCAAGGGAAGAAGCAGAGCCTCATGTTCTCCTCCCTGCATGGCCCAGATGCTCAGCAGCCGGGGTGGTGTGGCTGACAGAGGAGCCCCAGAATCGGGCTGATCTCTCTGTGGAGAACAATGGCATTGCATTGTTGCCACTGGAATAAACATCCTGGTGGCCCATTTGTGTTTATCTGGTATTCCCATTCTCTGTTGATTAACCCAGCCTAGCAGAGGTCTTCATGTGGTAATTACAGCGCAGCTCATTTGTGTGTGTTTTACAATGGTGTTGATATAATCCCACTAGAGCACCCCGAGCATGTGCAAGGAGTTCCCACCAGAAATCTAACTAACGCCCCAGTGCTGCTGACAGCTTAATAACATGACAAAGTTCAGTCTCACTGGATGTCAGGGACAAGAATGTGGCTCAGGCTGCTCTGACCTGGAGCTTTCAAAACGCCCCACAGTTGAGCCTGAGCCTTTGACAAATAACCTTTTCTTTGCCTGCTTGAATCCATCAGGCGTTACCAGGTGCCACGGAGAGGCCACATGCCACTGTTAAAATGTTAAATTGAGTGGCACGGCCATCGAAAGCTCTGGGGAGAGACATTTATCTTTATTATTATTGTTATTAATAACGCAGATATTGCTGCGTGTCGCATTCCAAGGTATTTTTGCAGCACTAAATCATACAAACGCCCATTGACGGCCCCTGATAAATCACACAATAAACCAAAATTCAATACAGCTGTCAGCCCAGACCCTGAGCAAAAATCTCACTGAGCTTAATTATAAAGTTCAGGCAGGGACTGAGCCAGTTTGCATGGGGACAAGCAGCAGCATGGCACTGCCATCCTGGGGCCCCCTTCTTCTGCTCTGCCACAAGCAGTGGGATGGGGATGGCTGCTCATGATTGCATTTCTCTTTGTTTTCCTCTTTCTGCTTTTTCTACACCATTTCTTCTTCAACTTTAATCTATTTATTTCCATTTGTATTATTTCTACTTCTCCTTTTGCTCCTCTCTTTTCCTCTCATACTTCCCCACTCCCCTATCTCTCACCTGTCATCTCTTTCTTGTTCTTTCCCTCTTCTTTTCTTCCCATTGCCTTGACACCCCCACCCCCTCCACCCCATCAAAGCAAGGAAACAGGAACCCAAAGGAAGAACAGGAATTGAACCCATGCCAACCCGATGGGCCAAGAGGCTACATATGGAACCAGCAAATCACAGAGCCATGAAGGATGTTAGTGATTTAAAGTTATGTATATTGAAGTCTGGATCTTAAAATGAATCCATAATGGTAGAGGTAACTAATGGAGAGACTTAACTGACAGCAAGCTGAGGGTTTTTTTCTTTAACATTATTGTGTTCCCACAAACCCATTTTTTCCGGTCCCCACCCTTTCCCTGCTCTCCTTTCTGATTAGTTCAACATCCACATTGACAACAAAAAGCTAAAGCTGCTGCTTTAAAAATAAAGATTTAAGCCCATGCACTGTGAAGAGGAGTGTGACACAAGCAGCATGCAGAGCAAGGCATCCAGCAGGGTCTGACAGCCACAGGGCTCTCGCTGGGGAATCATGTCCCATGGCAAGGGATTGTTGCTGCCCATTAGGGCAGCACAGCTCTCACTGCTGGAGATAAATAAATCCCCTAGGACTTGGGCTTGACTTGGCCTCCAGTGAACATGCAGTGCAAGTGCCAGCTGCTCCCCTGCATTGGTTCAAATACCAGCTGTGCTGATTCTCTCTGATCATTGCAGATATCCAAAACTAAAGTTCTGCCAGAAGGGAAGGATGCTTCATACATACATGCGTGTGTATAGATATGAATAAATATGAATAAATATATTCATAAGTGAATATGTATACATAGACACACATGCACCTAACACTGACAAAACCACCACTAAACCATGTTCCTTGGCACCACATCTACCTTTAAATCCCTCCATGGATGGTGATAACATTCCAGACCAGGCTAGATGAGGCTTTGAGCAACCTGGGCAGGTGGGAGTTGTCCCTGCCCATGGCAGGAGGGTTGGAACTAGATGATCTTTAAGGTCCCTTCCAACCCAAACCATTCTATGATTCTATGATTCATACACACAAACATTATACCAACTCCATTAAGACATTACTGTACTTGGAAAGTCAAACACTCCAAACTCTGGATAGACCAAATGCTGTACGTATGAGTGTAATTTACTGCTCTTTATGGTGGCACTCGGACCCAAGGTGACAACAACTGGGCACTCCCAGCTGCACTTGAAAGCAATGGGAATGCACTCAAGGAATATAGAATGTATTGGGTTGGAAGGGACCTTTATAAACCATCTTGTCCAACTCCCCTACAGCGAGCAGGGACATCCTGCGCTAGATGAGGTTGCTCAGAGCCTCATCAAGCCTGACCTTGAATGTCTCCATCTATGGGGCCTCCACCATCTCTCTGGGCAGCCTGTTCCAGTGTCTCACCACCCTCATAGTGAAGAATTTCTTTCTAATGTCCAGTCTAAACCTGCCCTGCTCTAGTTTAAAACCTTTGCCCCTTGTCCTGTTGCTCCATGCCCTTGCAAACATCCCCTCCTCTACAGTCTTGTGGGCCCCTTCAGGTACTGGTAGGCCACTATGTGGTCATACATACACATCTAGCTGTGTCTGGGCTGTGAGATCCCTCTTGGGTCTGGCCATCAACCACCTTCCCAAACTAATCTATCCCTAGCCCCATTTTGGTTTGTTTGTTCAGAGCTTGCATCTATTAAGCACTTTTCAGGTCCATATGCAGTTTAGGAGGGCAAAACCAGTATGGTCAAGAGTTATAGAATCATAGAATAGTTCAGGTTGGAAGGGACCTTAAAGATCATTGAGTTCCAATCCCCCTGCCTAAGGCAGGAATTATTTTCTACCAGCTTGTCCCAGAGACTGGGAGTTTTCTCAGCACATTGAATTTATTGGTACCCTGAAGTCTCTGAACAGGGCAACACACTGAGAAAAATTGTGACTCACGTAGGTGAAACTGAACAGCCAAAGTGAAAACTCGCATCTGAAGTCCTTAGTCTGTGTTCCCAAACTGAAATGTCATCATTTTACCCTCCAGGATGCAGGGAGTGATCTAATGAAGGTCTCTGCAGTACTTACAAACAGCAGGGCTGTAGAAACTGTACACCACGACTATTTTAAAGAGCTCTCTAACTGGCTGAGTAAGAAAGAATGGGCACAGCCCAGCACCACACATTGACAAAAAGACAAATTACATCACCCAGTCAGAGCTCCAGATGGGGCAGGAGATGCTCAGGCTGAGGCACATGAGGTGAAGAAAGTTGGTACCAACCACAACCCACCTCAGTGAAGAGTGAGTGAGGATAGCAAAGATGACCTGAAGGCTTTTAAATGTCTTTTCCTTGGCACCAGTAAAATTCTTCATTTTTTTTTCTAACGAAGATTTGAGGGAAGATTGACTGCTTGCAATGCAATTCTTCCATTCAACTTTTACCCTATGCCAGGGAACTAGAAAAAATCTTATTATTTTCTCTGCTCTGGAATTCAGGAGTGCAAGGGTTACTTAAACACTAGATTAAACACTCTTTCTTTCTGTTTTTGGTAATTCAGGCTTTCCGGACTGCTTCACCTTCTCCCCTATGGCATGAAGCTCCCTTTTGCATTCCACAGTGCTGGTTTAAGGAGGGACTTAAAGATTAAAGCCCCCGGAGTGTACACACAACATCAGGGAGAGAAGGGCTGTGTTTTCTTCCAGTTGCTGAAGGAGTGGAAGGACTGGAAACTGGCCACCAGTCACTGTCACAGCCATATCCAGCCCTGGGATGATGGTGTTGGAGGAGCCAGTTGCAGTCCCACTGCGGAGTGACTAGACTGTGGGTTTTCCCTTTTCTTCCAGCCTTCACCAGAGAAAGGCTAGATGTCATTAGCAGTGGCTGAACATTGGCCAGATTCTGGGGCATGTGGGTATAGCCTGTATTTATTTAATTTTTTCTTTTTTTAAAGTATATATTTGTTTGATGTTTTGCAAGCATCTGCTTAACATTTCTCTGCTTATCTAACAGGAGGAAAGAGCCCATTCTTCCCAAAGCCAACTCAGTACAAGCAAATCTCATAACACTGCCGGGCCCCTTTGTTTTATCCTTCGCCAGAGGGACTCCATAGATCCTCTGCTACTTTTTGGATAGCCAAGAGTTGTGGCTGGCAATTAAAGGCATCTGCCAGGCTCATGAAAGGGAAGGCATGTACAAGATATGAAGGATGGGTGACACCTGAAATGTCTAAACTCTTGCCTGGCGCAGACTGGAGGGATTGTAGTGTGTCTAGTGGGATGTGTAGAATGTTACTACAGGTATTGAGATAAAAAAGAGAACTCAAACTAAACCATCCCTGACAAAGCTCTCCCCTCACCCCATTCCCTGAATGAAGAGGTGCCAACAGCTCCAAGGAGCCCACTGAAGAATCTATTTTTCACGTGGCAAACAGGGAGAGACACCAGCACAAATCCCTGTCAGACAGAGTGACTAGCTAGGTAGAAGTGATCCTTCAAGAACCAAATGACCCAAAAAAATGACCAGTGGCACAGAGACAGTGCTGTGGAAATGGGAAAGCTTCAACTTGTTCAGAGCAGAGGCGCATGGAATGATAAAATAAAGACAGGAAAGATGATGAGTGATCCAACTTGTTACTCACCCCATTTTTCATCATTCAGGCCTGCAATCATGCTCACTCAAACACAGGAATCTCTTATTTTTCACAGAGCTTGATGGATCTGGTGCAATCACTGCCTTAAAACATCACCTAGACCAGTGTCTGAGAACATGAGACCACTGTCATGTTTGTATAATGATAGAAGACAGAGCTACAGCTGACTATTTTTATGAAACAAATACTAAAAAATCACTACCAGTGTGGAACATGATTTGTGTCTGGTCAGAATGACAAACCCCAAGTGCTGGAGCTCCTGGCACCATCCTTTGAAGCATTCAATGTTGGCCCTGAGATGCCCATCAGGACAGAGCACTGTAAGTACATAGTTCTGACAATGCAGTGCCCCCTCAATCCCTGGAGGTGTTCACGGTCAGGCTGGACAAGGCACTGAGCAGCCTGATTAGTGGGAGGTGTCCCTGCCTATGGCAGGGAGGTTGGAACTCAATGATCTTTAAGGTCCCTTCCAACCCAAACTATTCTATGATTCTATGATGGAGCAGAAGAAAGCATTGGGTTCCCATGAGAGAACACCCAGCAGTGGCACCAATCACCCATCACAGTGTTCAGAAAACTGCTCATTGCTCTCCAGTTGCAGCTTTTGGATGATGATGACCTTTTGGTATTTCAGATGAATGGAGATTCTCTGCCATTTGCTGTGAGGGGAACTCAGAGGCTCTAATGCCTCCCTGCAAGTGGTTTGCTTTGGAGATGCTAAATTCAAAATTTCATCAAATCATAGAATTGCCCAGGTTGGAAGGGAACTTTTGGATCATCGAGTCCAACCATCAACCCAACTCTGACAAGAACTATCCCTTAATCATAACTCTAACTCCATATCTGACTGTCTCCCAAATATCTCCAAGGATCGTGCCTCAGCCACTTCCCTGGGCATTCTGTTCCAAAGCTTAACAGCCCTTTGATTGTAAAAATTCTTCCTAATATCCAGTCTAAAATATAATATCCAGATTTGTGCTAAAATTATAATACTTCAGATTTGTGTATCATAGCATCAGAAAGGCCATTCTGGAGCCAAGCCACTCAGCCCTACCTCAGCTGTGTCTCACTTCTTGCAGTCACAGCCTTCACCCCATCCATTGTTTTATAGACCTGTATTCCAACCCCACAGGTTCTAATGCCCTGTGTGCTGTGCTTGGATACCACCATATGACACCAAGATGAGGAAGACATCTTTTAACACAGATGTAGCTTCCTTGTCCTTCTTTTTATTTGTTTTAAATCACTTCTATATCCAATGATGAGCAGCCCTGCATTCAAGCTGTGAGAGTGCATTTTTTTCTTACAGTCAAGTGAATACTGCCTGTTTAAAAACTTAAAATAAAAACACAAACAAATTAAATGAAAGTTCATGAATATTCCAATGAGAAAATAAACCACTTTTATTCAAATTATCTGGTATTAATCACTCTTGGAATATAAGATTATAAACAGCTCTGATTCAGGAAGGTGGATTTCTTAATTAAACATGTAACTCATTTGAAGGATACAAAATACATTTTCACTCATTTCTCCAACAGCTTAAAATGTAACAACCAGATACTTTGCTTTTAAAAATTAAATCTGTTTCCTCAAAAATAAAATATGCTGCCTATTATACAAAAAGGACAATTGATTTTATTCAGAGTGGATAGAGTAGAGCCTCACAAAACATAATATTAAACATAAACTGCAATGATACTTTATTTATAATACTTCTATTCCTATATATTACAAGGGTGGTAGCAGCACACAAAGGCTCTAACCAGGCTTACGTTGTGGTAGCAGCTGCACCTACAGAGAAGAAATACATAGTTCATATCCCAAAACTGTTACAGCCTAATCTAGAATTACTCATTAGCAGACAAATTGACTCAGCTGAAAGTCACAAGTATCAGAGGGATTTATCCTGTCTTTCTTTTCTGATGGAAATCCTGTGATGGGCAGTTACTTTGCACTGTCAGTCACTATAAAATAGTCATTTACAAATAAAATGCTTTTCTTTGAAGATTACCAGGTCTGAGTTTAAATATCATTCCTGCTTTCTCCTTAGGAATTCCTGATTTTGCTTTTATCCCAGCAGACTGAATGGTGAGAATTCCAACAGCCATTAGGTGCATCTGAGCTTAAAGACATATTGGAGGAGAGAACCCAGTTCTGGATTTGAGTCTGGGCCAGTACCTAAAAATTTGAGTGCATCTTCTAAGGAGTTCTTTTTTGCCCTGGAGAGGTGCCACGGACAATCACCATGTCATTGTTTGCACCCCAAATTTTGCTTTTCAATGTCGTAATTTTTAAGACTACGTTTAGGGCTGTTCAGATTTCTGTGCTGGTTGCTTTTATGGTGGAGATGGAAAACATGCCCATATTACCTCTTAGGGCTTCCAAACTGATTCCTGCTGCCCTGTCCCAGTGGAAGGACAGCAGCATGTACAGCTGGCTCCCCTTCCAGCTCTCAGCTTTAGAACTCTGCCCACCAAAATGAGTTAGGATTTGAAAATGGGAGGCTTTTAAGGAAAAAGAAGTATTTCCATTCACCCCTAAATTTCACCCTGGTTTGATCATCAGGCTTTAGAATTTAAAATATAGTCCAGCTACAAAAAAAAAATCTACTGATTGCTAGATCATAAATTTCTAGGCAATACAGAAGGGGTTCCTTTGTTTTGGGGGCTTTTTTTAAAGGGAGTGGAAGACTATATTGCCATCATAGCTCTGAGATTTGCACATTGAGGACCCATTCTCTAGAAACCAAACCAAGCAGATATTGGGAATTGATTCACAGCCTCTGAAAATGCAGTCACATGCACTAGAAAAGTGAGCTGGGTGGGAGCTTGGTGTTTTTCACCCCAATTAGAAAAAGCCATAAAGCCATCCTCTAGAAAACAGAGTTGGGTAGGATTGTGGCAGTTTTCACCTCAGTTTGTTATGGTAGACTAAGTGCCTAGCATTGAACAATGGGATGTAGTCCTGGTTTATTTGAAATCTGGTGTAGATGCAAAACTAGCACCAGAGAGAAGAAGTGAGGCAGGGTTGCAGCTCAGCACACTTAGAACTTTTTAAAACCATTTATCAGCAATTAAATGGTTCAATACAGGAGTCTTCTAGCACTCAAGCATGACAAGGTGTGCATTGTTGTGGCAGGATGGCTGGCCCTGGGTGTATGTGGTGTGTGGCAAGGAGCCAAGGGCCATGTTCAAATGTAGCCACACAAGAAATGCAATTTAGACAGAACAAAGCCTGCTCCTGTTGTTCCCCCCCATGGTTATAAAATAGATCTGTAGCATTATAAATGGGAGCTGGGTCTCTTTAGCTTGGAAAAGAGGAGATTGAGGAGAAAAGAGTAGATTGAGGGGCAGACCTCATTAATGTTTATAAACACTTAAAGGATGAGTGTCAGGAGGATGGAGCCAGGCTCTTCTCAGTGACCTTCAATGATAGGACAAGGGGAAATGGGTACAGGCTAGAACAGAAGGTTCCAGAGAAATGTAAGAACAACCTTTTCCACAGTGAGGGTAACAGAACACTGGAACAGGCTACCCAGAGAGGTTGTGGAGTCTCCTTCTCTGGGAACATTCAAAACTCATCTGGACAAATTCCTGTGTGACCTGATCTAGGTGTTTCTGCACTGGAAGGGGGATTGGATTAGATGATCTCTTGAGGTCTTTTCCAGTCCCTGATACTCTGTGATTCTGTAAAATGACTGGTGACAAAGATGCCACTGTCTTCTGCAGCCAAGCTCTTATGCTCTGCAAGTTCCTGATGTCAGAGCAATTTAGTGGCCGTGCTGCTGGCAAATGTGTTTAGGTAAGGCTTAATAAATTCTATCTCTTGATATCTTAATATCATTTTATAATAGTGGGGGATTCACTGAAGCACTATCCTTTCACCCAACCTGAACACCTTCCAAAATGCCCACTGCAAGGCTCAGACCACTAAATAGCAAATTATCCTGTCCTCCACAGACACTGCAAAACTATCTGGGTCTGTGCAGTTAAGATCCTGCATCTATGCGGCCAAATGGGGCAGCTCTTTTTCACTCTAGTGGGAACAAAATCAAAAGACACAGGAGTAACAGTGCCATTACAAGAGTAAAAGTTTTTGTCTTTAGACCACCTTCCATCCCAACACTCTTTGCAGCATCACTGAATTAAATAATGCAGTTAAATAAAGAAAATAAATATATGCATATAATCTCCTAGCTTGAAAATTAATAATTTTTTTAAATAACAGTAGAATTGGAGCAGAATCTTAAATTCCTATTGCATTTTCTGAATTCCTCTGTTTGCTTAGTCCTAAGCACTGTCCTTAAAACTAACTGTAGCTTTCTTGCTTTAAAATCACATTTCTATGTATATTTCATACCTCTGTTTATTCCCAAAGCTGGGGATAAGCTCTCATTTCCTGAAAGCTCTTAAAAACTTCCTTAATGAAAAAATCTGCTGTTTGCAAATTCTGTTTACTTACTGCTTACTTAATTTAATGAAGGTGGGGGAAAAAAATTAATGTGATACCCATAGGCATTTCCCAAATTCTTCAGCTTTTATAGACCTAGAGAGACAGAGAAAGAGCCACTTCTCAGCAGTGTAGCAGAATAGGCTGAAATAACCCTGTGAAACCCAAGTCATTTTGAAAATTAAGGGATGTTCACTCCTGGTATGGTTCTACTCTGCAAACTGCTTTTAGGGCTCCCAGTCGTACCCATTAGCAATAGCAAAGTTTTTCTGTTTTAATTTAATGTAATTTAATTTCTACCAACGAATTCCACCCTGTGGTGAGAATTGACAGTATCATGTTGAGAACCATTAAAGCTTACTTGGATTGTTTTTATTCCATGTATATAAATAAAATTTTAAAAAAAATTAAATCCCCCCACCCATCTTAGCTTTGTTTAGAAAAGTCACTTCATAATAAGAGTGAAATTCTTTATGGCGAGGGTAGTGCAACACTGGAAAAGGTTGCCCAGAGAAGTTGTGGATCCTCCCTTGCTGGATGTGTTTAAGACCAGGCTGGACAAAGCACTGAGCAGCCTGATCTAGCGGGAGGTGTCCCTGCCTATGGCAGGAGGGTTGGAACTCTATGATCTTTAAGGTCCCTTCCAACCCAAACTAGTCTATGATTCTAAGAGTGAGACACACAATGGAGGTGTCGTTATTCCATGGGGTATCACCATAGGGATTGTGGCTGGAGACAAGGCAGAACACAACTTGGCATTATACCACCAGCATGGCCAGGTCCCAGTTCCGGCTCAGAACCTCCCCATGATAAACTAGAATGGAGCCTGGCAGCACAGGTGATGTCCACTGAGACAGAGTTCATGTCCTTGTTCCACAATCAGACCCTACATATCAACTGCTGCTTCCTTTCCTACTCAAGCATTTTCTGTTCTGTAAGGGTGCTTGAAACACCTTTGTGCTTCTGTAGCCTTGGGCTCTCCTGGGAATTCCTATTGGGAATTCCCCCACTGGGAATACTGCCACCACATTTCAAAGGAAAGCAAATCATAATAATACTCTTCATTAATACAAGCTTTTCTGTCATGTCTTTTAGGCCCCTATCCAGGCAAGCAGGCGAGCACATGTTTGACATTAAACACATGAGTAGTCTCCATTCACATGCTGCAAGCTAGAAACTCTCATTAGAGCTGGATCACAGCCCCAGCCAAGCTGCTCACGTGCTCCCACCAGAGAGCACGACTGCAGAAAAGGTTGTGCTGAGTGGTAGGTGCCCAAGTACATTTTCCAGATCTTAACGTCTAGCAATAAAAGACAGACAGATCAAGGTTTGAAAACTGGAATTGGAGGGAGCTTCCGTGCTTTCCTAGGACTAGAGTGTAGTTTGAGATGTGGGAAATAAAACAAAGAAAAGGAAATACAATAGATTTATACTTTCTGGCTTCCCTGCATGTGAGATGGAAGGGGAAAGAAGGGAATAGGACCCCTATTTTACACTGCTCAGTCCACTGAGTCAGTGGGTTCTCATGGTTCATGGAGTCATAGAATCCCTCAGGTTGGAACAGACCTTTCAGATAAAGTCTATTCATCAGTTCAACTCAGACATAGGTCATTACTAAACCATATCTCTGACCTGGAGAAGGGAAGGCCCTGTGCAGATCTCACAGCATACCTGAAGGGCGTCTATAGGAAAGCTGGGGAGGGTCTATTTGCTAGGGCATGGAGTGACAGGAATAAGGGGCAATGGTTTTAAACCAGAGCAGGGCAGGTTTAGGTTAGACATTACAAAAAAATTTTTCACCAGGAGGCACTGAAATAGGTTGCCCAGAGAGGTGGTGGAGGCCCTGTCCCTGGGCTTGGTGAGGACAAGAGCAACCTAATCTAGTACAAGATGTCCCTGCTCACTGCAGGGTGGTTGGGTGAGATGGCATTTGAACTTCCCTTCTAACCCTGTGATTCTATGATATACCTCCAGGATGGCTTCAGTGCCAGTAAAACCCAGCACTTCCCTCCTGATAAAAGAAATAGAAAAATTTGTATCTCAGAGAGAACTTCTCTACATGAGGCTGAGGAGATTCCTAGACAAAGCTGCCTTAAACATGATGGCTGCTAAGGTCTGGGCTTAAAATCACAGTCTACCACTTTTAATTAAACTAAGCTAAATGAAAAAAAAACTTAAAAAAAAAAAAAGCTTTTAAAACTCAAAAAAGAATCAGTGTGTCCTTCAACTTCCCAACAAATATGAGCTTCGCAGCTTTCCTGACTCCTCTGGATCTGCCCAGGTCATTGCAGACATCCAAATCAATGAAGAAAGATTCAGCAGAAAGGCAAATTTTGCTGGAAATATACTTCTTAATATTAAAAACAATTCAAAATGAATGAGTCTATCTAACACAACAATAAACAAATGTAAACTTCCTGAAGCTTAAAAGAAATATCAAGGAGGACACAAGTCATCAGGGTTTTTTTTCTTCTTTAAAACAAACATTCATTTTTAAAAGTGAATGTTTCCATGTGTTTCCAGGGCATTATATAGGTAAGATTTCCACTGTCCACAATTTTTTGAAAAACTTTACACTTCAATCAATGCAGAAAATGCTTCATCCTTCCAGATGGATTGGTCATCCTACAACAACATGCTTCCCCGTAGACTCACCCATGAGCATCCTGCAACAGCAGAATGGGTATTGATAACTTGGAGGTGACTTTAAGTAGGGACAAGAGAGGAGGAAAGGTGGCTGGAGGTTAAAATTAAATAAACACATATTCAGTATGAGCTCTATGGGAAATTTAACTGACCTCTCCCATAGGAAAGTAAGGATGTGTGGTTTCTCTGTGACACAGGCTGCCACTCTTCCACAGCAGTGGCTTTTCAACTGATGCAAACATAGAAGACTTGGTAACATCTAGTTCTATGTTCCACCTAATCCTGATAAAGCAATATCACTCCATGATTTTTTTTTCTATGAGTAACAAAAAATGTTTGTCAGAAGTTCTGCTTTAAATAGTCTTCAAACAGAACCTTCCTTGGTCTCTACCTGTACATCAAGATGACCTCTTGGCAATTCAAATAGGCCGACAGAAAATAAGAATAACTACTATTTGGGATCCTCTGGCACTCTCATACCACTGCTAATACAAGAAAAATCAGTATTAGCTCCAATATGAAAGGAGTATCAGATTGACTGAACAGGGAGCTTTGAAATAAATATCTAAGAAATGTTTGGATGAAATGGACATCTTAACAGACATTTGGTCTGCATTTCTGAAATGTAGATGATTAAATCCATATTGTTGGCTTCTTCTCCCCTCTGCACTATGTCTTTCTTTATATCTTGCAAAAAATTTATGAACAAAGTTATTCCAAATCTATGATGTCTGCCTTGCCACTTGACTCTTTTCAGAAATGCTGTCTTGCCAATGTAGATATACAATCTTGTATGATTAATATTTATTACTTATAATTCTAAATACAATGGAAGGTGACCAAAAATACCCTGCCTGAAGGAGTCTGGAGCCCTTTAAAATCTCGCTAGTGATGGATTCTGTGTCTTGAGAACTGAGCCCAAAATCTTAGCAAAACAATGTTCTATGTTGGATTTCAATTATTTCCTGCTTCTGACAATAGCTAAAGCCAAAAAAGCACAAAGGTGAGTGAAAGTCACAGATCTGAAAACATGAGCTTGGATTTCAAATCCAAACAAAGGTCAGGGAATGCCTGAACTTGTCCATAATCTTGGATTAGCCTCTAATAGGACTATGAGTAAGACAGAAAGTTGGGATGCAGAGCAAGATTTGAATTCACACAGAACAGGCACGATAACTGAAAACCATTTAATTTACCACATAGTCATTCTCATATTTATCAATACATTATATTTAGAGTTTTTGAAGGTGCTTTCAGAAAAACAAAGATATTAAATGACTTTTTAAATATTATGAATTAAAAGGAAGGTAGCCTGGGGTTTTTCAGTTTTTCTCATGAAATCCTAAAAACTTTTTAAGAGCGTGCAAATCATCATTAAAAATTAATTTTCTTTTTGTTATAAGCCAAATAATTTTTAAACAGATTTTTTTTTAAGAACAGGGATCAAATATGTTTCTTTGAAGTTGCAGGGATCAAATATGTTTCTTTCCTCTTCTAGCAAAACTGAGGTGAGATTAAATAGAACAGCTCAGAACCACGTGATTCAGCAAATAGGTGAAGATTCACAGAGACAGAAGAAATCAGGACAACCCTTGAACTGGTTTTCACTTACCCAGCCTGAGATCTGCTGAACTTTCAGACAACCTTCCTGGAGCTAAATACATCAAGAACAGGGCAAGAACCCTCCTCCTCATCTTTATTTGGAGATTCCCTACAGCTGTGGTTAAGCAAAGCCACTAATTAAGGTAAAAACCTGCAAAAAGACAACTGAGAAAATGCAGATTCTGTTGATCAGCACATTCACAGAGAAATCACATCAGAAATAAAAAAAATCTCGGTGACTCCTCATCAAACTTTTCACTAGAAATTACTTTACAGTGCATTGCTAACAACACATTGCTAAACAGACAGAGCCCTCTTGACCAGTGTGCTGAGTGAAAACAAAATCAGAAGGACAGACTGAGGAAAGGACTGAAGCAATGAAATTAAATAAATAAAGGCCTTCATTTTCTACAAAAAAAAGAAAAAAATCACAAATAATTCCAATATCGGGAAGAAATGTGTTTAACAAGTCACATGTGCTTGCATAGACACTTCTAATCTCATTAGATTTTTCTGGCAACAATTAGTGCTCTTGGGGCCAGCTGATTTCTCAGCAATATGGTAAAGAATGCGAGCCTCCACCCTTTGGTCTAGCCATTGCTAAAGTAACTTGTTAGAAGAGAAGACTTGGAAGCTCATAGATTTACTTCCAATGTTTTGGAATATTCAGAACAAATTGACCATTGCACAAGAAACAATACTCAACCACAAGCTATCTTCACCATCAGCAAGCAGTATTCTGTTCCCAGTTGGATTAGTGTGAAAAGCAGAATAAACCCACCAAAGCAAGGAGATGGCTTCAGATTGTCATCAGCATCACCAGCAGAGGCTGGCTGTTGGCATGGCCTCCATGGTCCTCTGGCTGCATAGAGGCCTGCTGAGAGGTTCCCCTCATCAGAGCTCAGCAGCTTGGGGTTCCCTTGAAATCAGTGCAGCTCTGGCAGCTCTGAGCCATGTCAGGGAGCCACATCGGGTCACAGCTCAGCTTTGTTCTATGTTTGAAAACATGAATAAATCCCACCCAAGCTGAAAATCAAGGGCCATATGCACACTTGTGCATACTGGGGCATGTGATTTTCAGGCAAAAAAGCTGCCATTCTGCATTTGCTAAAGTAATAGGCAAATAATTGCTAGTATAAAGCAGATTGTGGCAGGCAGACAGAACAAATTAATAATGAGTTTTAGAAAACAAACCTAATTTAGATCAGTAAACCCCGGATAAGCAGGACTAAGATGTCAAGCATGGATTTCTGCTAGCATACTTGCTGAATTTCTGTCTGGAAATGGACCTCTCTCCATTTTAGTTCGCCCTCTTTGAGGCTCAGGGAGCAAACTTTTCCTAGGGTGAGATGTAGTGCTTGAAAGCGACCCACCTGGAGCCCAAGGTGAAGAAAGGGCTTTCCTTGCTTGGAAATGGCATGCAGTGGCAGCTTTGTCCTGCCAATCCAAGTTACCCAAGATAGCAAATATAAAGGAATTGGCAACCCAAGAGTCAAGATGACAATATACTGCATGGTTTGGTTAGCTGTGCCAGTTCCCTCTCTAGTTGCTGGAGCCAATATGCTGCCCCTATTACTGCTATGTTTGACTGACTCTACTAACACATAGATCCACTGGGCATTTTGGCACCACTCTTGCAAGGCTGCCTGCTCAATTGCTCATTCACTCTTTTGCACTTTACACATTCAGATCCAACAACATCATGTAAATTTTATGCAAAGTAGCATCTGCAAGTCTGACATATTCACTCAGGCTCCCCCTTCCTGTGCCAAGTTAAAAATAAATACTCTATAAACTCCCGTTAAGAGAGAATTTGCATTCAGAGAGTTTATTTAAATAAAATTGTTAAGAGCATTTTTCCTTTTGTGTCAAACTCCTTTTATTACCCCTCTCTCTCTCTTATATTTTGTTGTGCCTTAAGGATCTCAACAGCATTGGGGGAAAAAAACCATCCTTGAAATAACCTGCCAAAGGACCAGTTGTGTGTGTTCCTAGCTGTCTTACTTGAAAATTTCATCTAAGTTGCTATTTTTAAAACTCCAAAGAATGCAAGTGGTGATATACCCCCAGCATGAAACAAGAAATTAGTGAAGTGGACGTATTTCCAATACTGAAGGAAAATAATACTAGTTGAGGACGATCTTACACACGTATTTCAAAGGGTCTCAACCCCCTACACTGGAGCTGCCTTCTCTTTTCTCCACAGAAAAGCAGATTTGTCCTGACAGGTGAAGTCATAGGGGTGCCAACCTGATAGTGTAATGATAAAGTATGTCTTAAGGCAACAAGGAAAAGAGTCTGTCCAAGGGGATACTGAGTTGACGCTGAGGTCAGTTAGGACTTGCTGAGCCTTTTGGCCACATCTGCATAGGCTTGTTCTATCTCTTTGTCTGCTGCGCAGGTGTTGGTGAACTCATCCCTGGCATATGCATTCTTCAGGTACCGCCACAGCCCCGTCATCTCCGTTGGGAACTCAAAGTTGCGGTATTTCTTTGCAACAATCTAAACAACAGAGAGAAGAAGAGAAAAAAGCATCTCGCTGGTGAATACATCTCCAGATTCCTTTGTAGAGAGCTTCTTAATCTTCCATGACATGCAATTAAGTGGGAGGTGTCCCTGTCTATGGCAGAGGGGTTGGAACTAGATGATCTTTAAGGTCCCTTCCAACCCAAACTATTTTATTATTCTATGAAATGTTTGGACAGTCAGGGACTAAGAATAGAAATAGCTGAAAAGTGTTTGTTCCCTATTTTGCAAGGATGTTACCTGGCCTAAAGACACTCTAAATCAGGGGCCTGGCTACCGTCACAAAATTATGACTTTTCTGGTACCTGAACTCCACTACTTTTACCATAATAATGGTAAATAATAAAGAATGAAATTCATTAATTTTTTTTATCAGTCTTAAGTGCATCATTTAAAGTTTAGATACCATATAACAAAGAGCTGATGAGTCACAAAAAGCAAGAATAATTTAAAAGAAAGGCATTTATAAGAACCATATAAAACATCTCTTCACATTCCTTACTACATTTATATTTATCATTGTTATATATTTTATATATTTCTCTATTTTTATACATGAATAATATGTATGCTATATATATTTTAATATATTTATATATTTCTAATATATCCAATGTATTTTTCCTGGCCAATGGTGTCAGAGGATGTAACCACCTACAGCTGTTGGAAGACTATATCCACATCCACATAAAGGCAAAATTCAGGGTGGTACGGGTATCATGATTGAGAAACCAAAATGATTTAACAGACATTAGAAACAGGAGTATTAGGATAAAGAGGTGGAGAAAATGGTTATTTCAAGCCTTGTTAGACTAGGAAATTGTCTATCAAGGGAAATTTTCGATTTCTAAAAACACTTAGGCCCTTATTCAGTTAAGTACCTACTTAATTTTAAGCACCTGTATGGTCCCATTGAAGTCAATGGGACTAATCAGTGCTTAAAGCTAGTTGGTTAGTTAAGTAGCTTGCTGGATTGGGGTATTTCAGTTTTCCTGTAAGAATATACCATATAGAATAAGCCTGTGGTGACAGAATGAACTAGCTGATAGGAAGGGATGGATTAGCTGATTTAATGAGTTCTTACAATCTCTAGTTTTTCTGACAGTATAAAATTGTTCCTGGGCATAAATTACATACATATGTGCCACAGAGTCCCCCTTTATTTTTAAAGCACATGGCAGAGCTGTTTTCCATCTCAGATTTCTTAGGACAGTCATGTTCTCAGAAATGACTGTGATTTGGTTTTATTACCAGGATCCACTCAGTATATGGAGGTCCAAATCCTGTCCTAAACTGCATTCAATTAAGCATTCCTGTCTTCAGTGATGCTTCACACACACATGGAGAAGATAAAACCTACTGGGCAAGTAAAGTCAAGATTTTCACAATTTCCAGCCCATATCTTCCACTGAGTGAAAAAGTCTTCATAATTTACCCTTTTCTTCCATCTGTAAAACACTTTTCAGGCAATATCCTATGGCTGTGATTGCCAGAGAAAAAAAAAATCAACTCTCTTTTGACATCTTTTATTTCATTCCAGGGAAGCAGAAAACAGTAAGGGGCCACACATTAATTTTGCATTGCCTGACTCTAGCACTGCCAATGAAGACAAGCAGAAAAAAAGAGCTACAACTGTGAGAATATTATCATGTTTCTCACCTGGTGACATATGCACTTTTCTTAGTATTATTTTTTTGAATTTTCTGCATGTGGGCAGTCAGCTTCCAGGTTCAGTCTAGGTTTTGGCTCACAGAAGCAAATTAGATGCATGACTTGGCCTTAATTCCTACCTTTCTTGCTTGCCAAGGTCTGCCAGGTACTTGCTTTATTCTACAGAAACATGTAATCTGATGAATTAAATAAATGCAACATTAAGAAGTCAAGATGATGTACACCATTTGAACTATACCAGCCACTGCTGTACATCTTAAATCCTGGACCTCAGCAATGACTTTGATTTGTTAACTTCTCTGTAAAATACATTCTGGAACAAATGTTCCCCAACAAGACAGACTGTTGCTCTTAAATTACTAATGAGTAGGAACTGACTAAAGTTTTAAAGTCTCTTTTAAGAATAATGGGAACTAATTAAAATGAAATATGCTGCCACTTGCAGTAGGGTAAAAATAAAGTGATGTGATACCTACATCTTAGTATTGCCTTTGCCACTAACTAGAAATGGGATCATTTAGCCACGTGCTAAATGTGAAGATGTTGAAGTCAAACTATAGGAATAATGAGGAGTGTGTTTCAAATTCTACTCTCTTAAGACTTTGCCAAACTACATGTTAGCTTTAGCTCACGGCTGCCGGAACAAGACATTTCATTCTCAGATTTGAGCAACTTGGTCTTTTTAAATATTCTAATCTAATGGGAGTTGTGCCCCCCACCATGGTAGGGTATTGGAACCTAAACCACTTATTCTATGATTCCATAAGTCATCTCTGACAATCACATGGCATCTTTTACCTTGACAACATGGAGTTTGGGCAGCAGGTTGCAGTCAGCAAGAGTCAGGTCGTCTCCATCCAGAAATCTGCGTTTTGACACTTTCTCCTCTTCGGAGCTGTTTGCATCAATCTCCTCTGGCAGAGGGGTTCTCAGATAGTCATCCAGCTTCTTCAGAGCCTTCACCAAGCCTCTTTCAAGGGCTTTTCCAAAAAGCAATGAACAAGTGATTAGGGCAGAATAAGAATTATTTGAAAAAACTCATTGTCAATGGCTATAGTAGCGCCTAGAAAAAATAGCTAAGAACATCTCTTCACTGGTAATTTGTACTTCAGTGTCTACTCAATCTGATAACAAAGTTGACCAGAAAGGACTGTTAGAGGCTAAAGCTCATGCAGCCATGGAAAATGGGGATACATGAAATCTGTCTTCTCCTGACCAGCCATTAAAAAACACAGTGAAACATAAAAGAAGGAAAGAACAGCTTGTCAGAATGATAAAAAATATTCACCCTACAGTCTGTTGTTACAGTCTGTTGAGTCCATCATGCATTAAACTGGAGCCCTGGAGGCCTCCAGACTGTAATGAAGAGGAATTTTCTAGCACTACTTCAGGTCTACAAAGTTGTAGGTTTACTATTTTTAAAACCACTTCCAGAGCAATAGCAATAGTTTCAGAGGCAATAGCAATAGTTTCAGAGATGCTAACCAGAGCCCTGCAGAGTTGGAATATTCACTAAACCAGAACTGAAGTAATAAAACAATAATTAAATAAAACACTACACAAAAGAGATGAGAGATCCAGCCACTGTCAAGATTCTCCTCACTTCAGATTCAACCTAGATGAAAAATTTCTTTTTGATATGTCTCCAGCTGGGTATCACAATGGAGAAGATAACTTGGAGCTCTCACTTCAACTACTGAAATTGACATCCATCACTGCTGCTGACTCCAACAAATTCCAGGCTTAAAAAGTCACTTAGACATAATATACAACAGAGTGTAATATTTTTAGTTAACTTCATTAACTCAGGCACAGGAGTTGTGTTCTTTTGCTTTGCCAGCCGGATAAAAGAAAAATCAACTGTAACAACACACTTAGAGAAAGCTGAATCATAGCATCCCTTGGTTGGAAGGGATCTTTAAGACCATCAAGTCCAACCACCAAGCTAATGCTAACAAAAACCATCACCAAATAAGATCTCTAAGCTTTATTTGTATCTGCCTTTTAAATACCTCCCAGGATGATGCCTCAACCACTTCCCTGAGCATCCAATTCCAATGCTTGATAACCTTTTTAGAGCAAAAATATTTCCAACTATCCAGTCTAAAGTCTCCCCTGGAGCAAGTTGAAGCTGTTTCCTCTTGTCCTATCATCTATTACTTGGGTGAAGAGACCAACCCCTTCCTCTCTACAATCTGGGGAAAGAAAGGTCTTTTGTATCTCTGTTTGAAGGGTGACAGGCACAATGGGGTCCTGGCCCCTGACAAGTGCACCAAAGTGCTAAAGCAATCTAAATAAGAAACAGCAAGAATTTACAATGTGAAAAAATAACAACATGAGTCATGGGCTTAGGGCCAGATTTTCAGCTGGTGAAAATTACCTGCAGTGATTTATACCTGCTGCAGATCTGGCCTGGAGTCAGCAAGCAAGGCCTAATCCTGTAAAATCTCATATCTCTGAGTAACTTACTGCCATATAACTTGGGGGAGACTACTCAATGAGTCAAGTTACTCAGGGGGTGTAGTCCTGCTAGGCCTATAGAGATAAATGGATTTATGGAGCACAACACAGGCTTCAGAAGGCTGCAGCAATTACTCCGTGCAGAGCAGCTCACTGGCACAGGTATTTTGACTGGCTTTGCTGTACACAGCCCCAAGTTCTTGGCACAGAGAGGAAGGTGGTGCATAAGGAGCCACTGAGAGAGCAGGAGCTGGACACCACAGAACATGATTTCTCTGCTGCCCCAGCATCCAATAAACCTCATGCCAGTGGTGGAAATCAAATTAAGCTGCCTGATGTCTTGGACCCACTAAAGCCTCTTGGCCAAGCACCAGGGAGCCATACTGACTCTTTTGTGGCTGACTCCTAGACACAGTGGCAAGTCCTGGCTTAATTGATTGACTGGGGAAACGGCTGCGATCCAAATGAAAACACCCCAACAAACATAGCAGGGAGGGAAAGAATTTTTCTCTCTGAAAGCAGAGCATCGAAAGCGACTGAAGTGCTGCCATCCATAAAACAAAAGTGTTGCCATCCCTTATTTAATCAATTCAAACTGAATTTTGACACTGACATTCTGCTGTCAGATGCTGGCAGCGGTGTCTTTAATGGTCTGCAGCTGCACTCCCGCCACACAACTTCTGCTGAAGGGTAATAACTGTATAGCATGTAATATATCCCCATGTGGCAACACTCAAAAGATTTAGCAATCTTTTTTGGTTTGACCCATAACACCTGTTGAATAGATGGTCTTCCTCCTCTCGAGCAGCCTCAGACTTTGTCCTCTTAGAATCAATTCATTTAGAGACAACGGAATTGAGTTACTCTGATTTAATTTTACACATTCAGATTTTAGAGAACTGGCTTAAACCTGGGCTTTTTCCAGCATCCCCTTCACCCAGCAGGATCTGCAGTTCTCTCAGTCATCTGTACAATATTTCCACTGTCAGTACCACATCACATGCCTTCTGCTAGTCCATGGCATTGATGAGGTGTGTGTACAAAGACAGGAGCATCAGGTGGGATGTGTTTATGTAACTTTTCTGGAACTTATTAGTAGGGATTGGTTGTTTTTTTTTTTGCTCTTACTGATATATCAAAATGCGTCATGGCTGTCTCAAAAACAATGCCTGGAGTGAAGCCTATTTGTGACAGTGGGAAAAGCATCTATCTGAATTCATACTTGGCACTTGCATATGGCAGCTTTAGCCCAGAAATGAGTGTACGTTCAGGGTTCAACACATTTGTGACCCAATTCACAGGCTCTTCTGGAACCCACATGAGTCTGGCATCTCACAGTGAAATCACCACATGGTCAGGACCATCTCATAGCCTAATAGTTGAGAAATGGACCACTACTTGTGACTCTCATGACCCCTCCTCTGATCCAAGTAAATCTTGGAGGAAAGCCATGAAATAGAACAGCAATGAACAAGGGAGAACTGCCTTTTGGGATTTTGAAAAGTTAAAGTAATTAAGATTCAAAAATTGCCATTTCAAATGGAGTGTAGGCACAGAGAATCAGATTTTTAAAGTCTGTTGATGGTTTTCAAGGCATTTTGTGGAAATCCATATGTAAATATCCATGTTGCAAATCCTACTTTCTAGGTGCCCTGACACATTCCTATTTATTAATGAGATATGAAATCTCAGGTTTCTTAAGTAGGTGCTCAGAGAAATCCCCACTCAAAGGAGAATGCATAAAAGAATGTTAGGGATATTGAAGTTTATAGCTCTACATGTCTCAGAGACAGCCAAGTATCTAATGCTGACATGGGTGGGAAACCCACCTTATGTTAGAATTGCCCCCCTAGAAGACAGAGGTCTTGAACCCCTAGAAGAAAAGAATTTCTTCCTATGTATACACAAAAGTCATGGTGGAACCACCTCTCCTGACCTTCACTACTCTGCTCTATACTGCTTGTTCAGCCAAAGACAACTGATTAGTGTCCTGCCGTGTCGCCCCACCAATAGTAAACTATGATATTATTAGAAGGTCCTTGCAAACTCTTTGTGATTTTCCTCTCCCTTCAAAACTATGCTTTTATACAACTTTGCTTAAGAATCCTGAGTGAGAAGCCAGAAAAATAGCACTTTCCATCCTCAAAGCAACCACAGAACACTTAATGAACATATTACCATCTGTCAAATATACAGGGTGAGGTTCAATTTAGCTGATGATACCTAATTCGCAGTGACGCTCTGCTTTCAGCAAAAGGTTACTTGATGTTGAACAATGAGATTAACAAATACTGACATGCACAGAAATACAAATAATGTAACAAAAGCTAATATTTGGCAAAATTGTGCTCTGGGTTACGCTGACATAAAAGAGGAGTAACTCTGCATTGTCAACAAGCTATTTCCTATTTACTCCAGTTCAACCAAGAACAGACTTTGGCTCTGTTACTCAACTCTTTGAGCAAGAACTTCCTTAAAGTATTAGCTTCTGCAGCTATTCCCAGGGGACAAAGAGAAATCCTTGTGTCTTGAAACACTTAGACCACAACTGAAGAATACATTGGAAAATGGGACGCCAGGGTCACTCTTGCATGTCATGGGGGTGGCTAGATGACAGAGTCATTCCTAGGTACTCAGGGTGAAATTTTGGCTATAACAAAGCATTTGGAAGCTTTGCTCTCGACTTCAGTGGGCTTTGGATTTCTCCGGCAGCTTTTAAAGCTAGAAGGGACTTTTATAATCAGATAATCCCACCTCCTAAATAATACTGGCCATAAAACTTCCAGACTCATTGATCATTTCCATATCTGTTCTCTGTGGGTCAAATAAAGCTGAAGCAACACAGGAAGTAACTAGAAAGTAGTGAAAGAAAAATGGTTTGGAAAATGTAAAACCAATTCAGGCTGCCCACACCCACAGCCTTTGCAGAGGTCAGGCGAGGACTCTTCTTCCCTTCCTTGAACTCCAAATATTTCCTTCCTCACTCGATGCTGGACAAGGAGCAAAGCAGACAAAGCACATCAATGCCAATCTCTGTGGCCTGAAGGCGCCACTGGAAGGCAAATTGTTCCACCCTAAAATAGTAGCTTCCACCAAAGAAGCCTCTCTCTTTTAAGAATAGGCAGACTGGTTAGCCAAATTTAAAATAGCTAAAATTAGGTGAGATGAGTCCTATTTGATGTATCTGAGTGGAACTATTTACAGGATGAGGACTTTATTTCATATTTATTATGGCAAGAGATGCAAAGCACAGAGGGCACAATAAAAGCAAAAAAACAACTGATACCTTGGGCAAACTGAACATAAAACCTATTAGATTTCTGTTAAAAGACAACAAAACCAGCTAACTTTTTCAAACGGACTTAAAGCAGTACAGCATAAGATGCCCAAACAAACATGAAAGTAAAAGTTTTGGGATGGTTGGTTAAGTAAGTCATGCTTAAACATCCAGTCATTTTCACAACACTTCTAAAATACTGGTAATCTTCAAAATTGACATATAATTTCCAAATTAAAAAAATAATAACCTTTTCTTTCAAAACAAGTAATTATTCACCAAATTCAACCCACATGTAACAACAATTCAGGTTACACACAGCACTCATGGCATGTTTTGTCAAATGAAGATTTTGTCACAAGCTATTTTCTCTGATCCAAAGCAAAATATATGTGGCCCTCTGTATAGAATCATCATTAGAGAACCAGGGAAAGCTTTGGCTTAGATTGGACCTTTAATGGCCATCTAGTCCAACTCCCCCCAGTGAGATGGGACATCTTGCATCAGATTAAGTTGCCCAGAACCCCCATCAACCCATCAAGTATTAATAAGGGAACATCACTGAAAACAGAGTAGCAGTGTGGCTTCAAAGACATGGAAACACAGCAACATCATGGCTTCTATAGCCATCATCTCCAACTACCTGAGGCTGACCTCAGCAGAAGTACAAGTTTCTCAATTGCCAAGCCCAGGCAAGTTCAACAGACGATGACCTACGTACAAAAATAAGCAATTTCTGCTGCTGCCCTGGATTGATACTTTTCTTTTTTATTGCTTTCTTCCACTGCCTTCCAGTAAGATTTATCCTGTAACACAGGCAAATGAACCTGGTGAAATACGCAATGAGGGAAAGGGGGGAACAGTATATAAATATCCTCGGTCTCACACAAACAATCTGAGATTTATTTTTCCTTTAAAAAAACAAACCACCTTTCCTGATCACTTCCAGATTCACAGAGCTTGATATTATATGAGGCCAAATACTATTTTCTGGAAGGAGAGGGAAACCAGCTAAGGATCAGCAATTTAAGGTAAGAAAATAATACAATTCCACTAGTCTGACAGTCTGATTAAAGACCAAGGATACATGCTTTCACTCTCCTTTTTCTCCATCCTGCTCATTTTTTTTCCAGGCAGTCTCAACGGCATATTGTAACTTTAATCTGTAGAGATTAATCTTTCTCACGTGGAGGAGCTGTGATTGCAATACATACACCACTGCATTGTATGCTGAAAAGTTTATCCTCCTCCCTGCAATTTCAATATAACCCTTGAGATTCAGTATAACCCTTGAGATTAGAAACTAGATCAAGGCAGGTTTAGCTGGTACATTAGGAAGTAGTTCTTTAACATGAAGGTGGTGAGGCACTGGCACAAGTTGCCCAGAGAGGTGGTGGAGGCCCCATCCCTGGAGGTTTGAAGAGGCCAAGAGCAATCTGATCTAGTGCAAAATGTCCCTGCTCACTGCAGAGGGCTGGACTAGATGGCCTTTGAATATCCCTTCTAACTCAATGCATTCTGTGAGTTGAGTGCTGTCTTGAATTCTCCTCTTTAGCCATTTAAGGGTCTGGTGTCTTGTCTAAGCTGGTTATGTATGTTCCCTCTCTGTTCAGAGGCACCAAGCATCTCCAGAGGGCAATTTCTTCCCACTGTCCACAATACCTGATTTAAACTCATGTGTCTGACTCCACATACGTCTTTTTCCCCATGCAGATTACTGACAAAACTAGCTCAGACTAGACACCCCACTTTCAGGGAGGTGAGGTTAGGTGAGATCAATTGATGTGATTTCACAGTTCACCTAAGTGATGCAGGGGAATATAGAATCATAGAATATCTCTCAGTTGATTTTAAGTTACTTAAATATTAGGGCTTACTCCCCAAAGGGCAAATATACTGCCAATCTGAGCATTGCAGCATCTTCTCTAGTCATGATTCTGACTTGTAAAATCCCCAGCTCTGAGCAGCTTCTATATTGAAGGGCAGATGAGTAGGCAGTCACTGAGAAAGCTGTTGCAAATGCAGAGAAGGACAGAGGTTGTACACTCCCATGCATCCAAGGCATTTTAGATGCCTAATTCTGGGCCAAAGGGAGTTTCTGGACTGACTCACCTCTCCTAATAAAGATGTTTCACTCTAGATAAATAATTCAGTTTTCACTGGAACAGAGAATTGAGCATGTTCCCACAGTAAAGGTAAATGCCTATACAACCATGCTGAAAATTGCAATTTGTTTGCTTCTACTCACTTAATGAAGCAACAAACATCTTGTTGTGTACACAAAAGGAATATGGTATACAGTGTCTCTTATTCCTTAATTCTACTTTCTTGGTCAGGTTTTTTTTTTTCCTAGGGTTTATATTCATCTTCCAGATGAATCAGAGCTGGGACTTGAATAGGGATTTTCACTCCTGGTCAGCATTCAGGTGAGCATACGCCAAGAGTGGGATAAATCACATGGACCCTAGTGCACACATGGAAACAACTACGCAACTTTGGTTATAATCTACCTTTCAGAAATGGTCTGAATCAGTCATAAATACTTTACATATATGTTGGCATATTTGTTCTTTTTATGTCCAGTGAGAGAAATGGAGGCACTAAACCCCAGAAGTATTTCAGCCAGGACTCAGAGGAACATGGAGCTGAAATACAGCCCTTAGACACCTAAAGCAACCTTTAGAACCAAGATTTACTTATGGATAAGATACACCTTGTCTGACTTTAACCATCTAAGCATTAGATGCTAATTAGCAGCCTAATTGTCCAAGTCTCCTTTACACATAGCAGTGAAAGACAGGCACCTCTAAAATTCTTCCAGGTTTAGATTCATACATAAAAATAAACCAAACTGCTCTTCGGAAATTGGTTCATGTCCCTCTCTATTGATTGGAAATGAAGCTAGGGTCACAAAATGACTAATGTAAAACTTTTAGGCAGAGTTAAGTGAGATGATTCTTCCCTTACTATCCTCAGCCCTCCCTTCCCCATCCTGTCTATGATCCCTTAATGATGTGAATTACCAGCTAGAGCTTCATCCAGAAAGTTTGGGACATTTTGACAGATCTGTCTTGAAAACTCCACAGGCAGTACATCTCCCTCTCAGAGAGACTGAGATCTTGGTTACCCTGGTACCCTTCCCTAAGCCAGACCATGATGATCCAAGGGTTAAAGAATTTAGGAGACCTGAATTTAGTAAACCTTGAGTCTCCTCAAGGTTTACTACATCATCTTATTTCTCTCCTTTCCAACTTCCAATATACAAATTAGGATAATTGTACACTTCAGCCACAAACGTGACATTGGTAAATGCATTAAAACACCAGCCATGGAAGTAAATTTTAGTAAGTTTTAGGATGAGGGGGATAAACTTTAAATACAGGAAAAAAAAGGGAAAAAAAAAGAAAAAAAAAGAGATACCATCTATCCTACTCTCAAATTAAACCCAGTGAAACAAGTGATTCAATAATGTCATTAAAAAGAAAATGAAACATATTTTTCAAGCATCTAGGAAATTTGTTTTAACATCTTTCTTGTTTTAGACTAAAAACTCATGTTCCTTCCTTCCATTTTCTTAACTGGTTTTAGAGTGCAGTTAAGAAATCAATGTAATACTTGTAATGTTATTATGAAGAACACTGTTGGAGAACCCTCAAAAGCTGATTTTCTTAAGAAGAAAATCCAGGTATTAGAAAGACACCAAGAGAAGGGTTCATTTCCAATTCTCTTAGGAATCCAAGTGACCTGAGGGCAGGAAACAAGTGAATATGAAACTACTGGCCTACAAGTGCCCCAGGAAGAATAGTCCCTAACTTGCATTTCACAAATCATTGTAACCCTCTGTCAGCACGTAAGCAACAAGCATCATTTCTAGAGCACGTCCTCCTGGTCTCTGCCGTGCTGGTCTTGTGCAGGTGTCCCTAAACCCGATACAGACAAGCAGCATCTGATTTGCATCAGAAATCTGAAAAAAAAATCCACCATTGAGCCCTGTAGTTTATTCACCCACTTATTTATAGTAGGAGTTTATCACTCCAATATCTTGATTTTTAAGATGCTGTGTGTTTACTCAGATTGTACTTTATTTTTCTGTGTACTAGCAAAGAGCAAACAGGATGATTCTGGGACTAACAAAGAAAAACTAACTGCATGTTTCTGCATGTAAATAAGAGTACAGTTAGCTAGAGAAGAGAACATCTGGGCTTTAGCAACAGTGCTGTGGGGACCCCTTGTGTTCTAATGTTTAAGCAAAGAAGATTGCTCTGAGGGCTGATGGCAATTGTGTCTTTAATATCAATTTATTTCAGTTCTAGGCAAGTAGAGGAATAAAGTCTGTTTCTGTTTACATCAAAATAATCCAAATTGCACTCCATCAGTATCAGCTAAGAAATTTAGTTGAAGGAAAATGCAGAAATGCCTGGCTAGCAGCAACCAAAGATGAAGTTTTAATGCATATTGAGTTCCAAAATCCCTGAGTTCACTTTGGAAATTCTCAGTCTCAAATAGTTTTATTTTAATGTTTCCAGCTTTTTCTGCCCTTTGTGTTCAAAAATCATTACTCACACACAAAAAAAACACAAGATGATGAGATTTATAAGTGACTCACTCACAGCTTAATTCTTTTCCATTGTTTCTCTGCTTTTGAGATTTTTTTTTTTTGTTTCAAGCTCCGGGAGATGACTTATAGATCATCATGATTATGCCTTAACCTCTCTGAAAGGAGCAGAAGCAAAAAAAGTTATAATTATGTCTGGATGTATGAAAATTTTTCAAGCACTAGTAGGGAGGTCATATTCCCTCTGTTGCAAGAGCCCTGTTGCAACAACTATTAGGAACATTTTTCTCAGTTCTGATGGCTCTAGTTTAAAAAGGCTTTGGAACTTTGAACAAGAGGTTGAAGGAGAACAATAATATAGGGGAAACAAGTCACCAAATGTCAGGTTTGAAGTTCTGTTTATTCAGCTTATCAGAAAGCAGGCTGCGTGCACAGACACTCACTCATGGACAAAACATCTGGAAAGTGTGAGAGAGCTCTTTAGCTTTGTCGACAAAGTTGTGAAATTGTCTGATAGTTAGAAGTTGAAAAAATTCACTTTCCACATTATCAAATCAATGAACTGTTTTAAGGAACAAAGAAAGAGAGCAAAGAGGCTCTCTTCTTGGATTGGCTTGAATGAGACTATGAAAATGCAGGTTTTAATTCAGTTCTGGCAGAAATAGGAGAAACTGGGATGAGGAGGGATGGAGTTGTATGGGCAAATCATGGTACTCTGAAATCCCTAATATCATCTTTTATGTATTGGAAAAAGGATCAAAGCAGGTTGACTGCATCAACCTCAATGTCACAGAGAATTTGCTACTCAGCTTTTAGCCAATGACTATCATAAAAATCTCATACTTCAAGACTTAAGATGCCTGCAAAGGTCACAGTATCTTTTCTCCCAGTAAGCAATTAATAAGCTGGGTTGTGGGGCTTATCCATGGCCATCCAGTTATTTTCTGCAAGAGGTGGGAACAGTTGGACCAGTGCTTTGAGGTGGCTCAGGCTCATTCTGGTTCCAGGTTAAGGTCCAGGAAATATTTATTTCCAGGTTGACTGACTGAATGATCAGGATTCCCATGCAGTGCAGAGTGTGGACCAGTTGGTGCCATCAGATGAGCATCTGTCATCCAGTAAATTCACACTTTAAACGTACATCTAAAGCCCTTTAGTTTTTCATATTCTCACCTCTGATACAAAAATTCTTATACTCTAAAGGATGAAATGTTAGCTTGACCAGAAAGCAACAGTTACTAACTAGGGTGTGATTTGCAGATCATAGTAAATAACCCAAAGTTCCTTCTAGCCTCAAGGTCCATGAAATTCTGACTTTATTTGCCACCAGAAGAAATATTTAGAAAATATTTCTGTCTTCAATTCCCATTTAGTCCCTTTATTTCTAGCAATGTTTTCAAGCTAAAGGTCAACTATTTGGGATCCGATCTTATAAAGAAAATTAGCAATGCTGATTTTATTTTATGCCTTATTCTTCTCTGTTAATTTATGAAGAACATTTGCATGCATAAAACAAAACAAAACAAAAAATTCTGGTTTGGGAAAAGCACATTCTGGGCCAATCCTTCTTCCTTTGAAGTCCTCAACAGTTTTGCAAACTGAGTTCCAGGAGCCAGTCCCTGGGCTCTCTATCATGTGATAGCTTGCTCTAAAATTGCTAAATGTAAGCCTGTGAATTATCAGGACAATAAGATCAGTTGGGTGCTTAAATCTGAACATTTGTTCGTGAAAGATTCGGGCGCTTTACTGAGTAAGATCCTAACTGTGGAGAACAAACCTAAGATTCAGCAAGGATAATGCAAAGAGGGGAGTTACCCACCATAGAGCAGTGAAGTTAAAACTCAATGCTAAATAATAATGTAATTTAGGCCTCCCATTCCAGCAGCGAGGAGCTTAATTCCTCCCAGGACTGCTGCTGCCAGATTGCTCTAATCCACTTCCAGCTGCGCTACTGCTCCTGTGTGCGAGCATGGGAGCTCTGCTGGGAAACAGAACAAAGCATCCCAGTAAAGCCAGCAGCACTTGGAGGAATATTCAAACACAGAGGGGAAATAATTCCCTCCTAAAGAAGAGAGTCTGCCAACTACTCTTCCCCTTAAAAGGATTTTAGGCTAGGCCTGGCCCATGCATATGGGCCCTAACTCAGCAAAGGTTTGAGTATATCTTCAGCCTTGTTGATGTCAGTGTGTATTGTCAACTGCTTTTTAGGGCTTTACATATTCAGTGTTTTAACATATATAGAAAAATATATATTCTTCTATTTTTCCTACCCCCTCCTCGTGAGGCTACAGTTTCAAAGCTCTCTCAGCACAGATACATCAAAAAATTAGGTCTGCTGGTGCACTAGTAGTAAACATTTACTGCTCTCAGAATGACTACATCTAATGGTGGCAAACAGGCTCACCACGTCTCTGCCCTGTAGGGCTCACATCCTCTTCATACCTGAACTCACAAAGAGGTTGAGGTTTAGTTTTGTATTGCTTTCAAATAATATTCTTCACATTTCTATCAGGAATCTTTACAACTTATTTAACAAGGTCTAAAAAGAGCAAAAAGGCCATAAATGACAGGATAGTTCAGAAACTTTATCTAGGCAGGTACAGATTTCTGATACTAAGATGACGGTTTGTCATCAGAAAACTGAAAACCTCTTCCTTCCAATGGCCTAAAATTCCAGTTCTTAGTTTTGGTATGTCAAAAGATACTGGTCCTTCAAGCTGTCACTGGTACCAGACATAATGTTGATTGCTCTGGGCCTCCAGCCAGCATCATTTTGAGAAGTTTCAAAAAGTTATTTCTCAAGTAAAATTACTTTGTAAACTGCTGTTTCTGGATATCTTAGAAAAAGCCTTTGATTACTGGGCAGAAAGCAGATAAAGCAGTTTAGGACAGAAGATAAATATAACTTGCAGTACAACTTAACAAGTTAGCACGCAGCTATCACCACTATTTTAGTGGTCTTTATATGTGTGTTTTTATAAAGAGACAGAGTGGAGAGAGGTTTTATTAACATATCATGAGTGAGTTATATGGGTCATCCCAAATGAAAGGCAATAAAAGCTTTATATCACTCTCACCAGCATGTATTTGCTACTTTATGTGCCACAAATGTTGCAGAAAAGCTATTTTACATATGTTTTAAAGACTGGGTATTTTTTATATTAGGGCTGGTTTTGTAAAGCTGCCAGGCAATTTAGCTACTGCGAGCCCAACAGCACTCAGCTTAGAGGGAGCCATAAAAACTGGTTTAAAATGTTCTGAAAAAGGTTTTTTTATACTTCAAAATGCCAAAGTTAAAGATCTGTCATCCTGATGTGTTCCATCACACACCAAAGTCATAGAATTATAGAATCATAGGATAGTTTGGCTTGAATGGAACCTTAAAGGTCATCTAGTTCCAACCCCCCTGCAATGGAGGTTGCTCAATGTTTCTAAAACAATTTTTGAAGCTATTTCTAGTCCTTCCAGGTTGCAAAACAGAGAAAACTTAATGTTGTCACAGTGCAGGACAAATTGTGGTTCATACCAGGCCTTGGACGTATGTGGAGTCTTGTAGGAAAATTCAGCAAATAAAAAGGAAGAAGGAAAAAATGTAATGGCAAGTTGATGCAGAGCCACATGCTCATATATTCACAAGCACATATTTATACAGCTCCTTGAAAATCTGTGCATAAAGCTTAAAGCATTAATGCTCATCCTCAATTAGAAATTCATCCAAAATCCCTGTCACTGGAAACTCCTCTGATTCAAGTGCATTCAAATGGCTTTTTTCACTTACTCTGTGAAGTCAAGAGGCACTGACCAACCTTACCATCAAGAAACTCCTGTCTGGGCCATGCATATCAGCAGGAGTGCCACCAAAAATCTGCACCATAGAACTGTAATCACCATAGGCATGTTACATGAGGTTTTGGAGTAGACTGATTCTCTGCTTATTTGAGGAGGTATGCAATGGCCCCCAGAATGGATCAGAGCCCCTAGAATGTCATCCAGCCCATGTGTATACCTGCGCTCTGGGTCTGACTCTCCTCTCAGCAGGAATAGCTCCACAGTGTTAAAACTGATGTTGCCCAGTTTTGATTCCAGATCCTCCGTACACACCTACACGCAGCACATGAAGAGAGACATTTCCCACCTCACGCATTTAACCACAAAGTGTGATGTAGCTACTGAAAGAGGTGAAGGGTATTTAATCATGTGTGAGCTAATGATTTAAATGCACTTTTTATTTTTGGCCTGTTGATGTTAATCCAAACCAGACAAGCGGAGTCCGCTGGTCAGACGACTGGAAATTCCTCTGCATGAAATCATGTTGGTGGTCTCCTGGCTCAGCACCTTCTGAAGAGTCTTACAGTGAAATATCCTTCCGTACCACTAATGAATGCGCCCACCCACACTGGAGCTGGTGCCCCCTAAGAGCTCAATTCAAGAATAACTTTTTAAGTCATAAATGAAATCAAAGGGCTCATTCAATGAGCCAAAGAACTCAGGAGTTTAGGCAGGATGGTTCATGGGTGGTTACTATGGGTTGTCCCCCTGGTTTGCACTATACAGTGTCGCAAGTAAAAATAATAAGCAGGATACCAAATGTGTACACAGCATTCCAATGAATTAAATTTCATCCTCCTCCAGTGAATACATAAATTGTTGCTACCCTGGTTACTGTACAGCACTTGAGTGACTTGCTCAGCCTCAACCAAACAGTAAACTCACAAGAACTTGGTTTACTTTCCTGTGCTCAGACAAGACCTCCTTAAACAATTGCTAAGCAGACAAAAACTCCTAAAATTGCCATAAAAATGTGAGCAAAAGCATCCAGAAAACAAATTTTAAGACTACAGCCTCTGTATTCTCCCAAGGGCTCCAGTCCCTGTGTGAATAAACACAAGAAGTGGAGCCTGGTGGCATTGGCTGAAGGACTGAATAATCCAGTTGTACTACCGAGGTGAAACACGGATCTAAATCCTGCAATGAGGAGATGACTCCTTCAGAAAGGCCTGTTATAAAATTATTGAGTGACACAGGGGGTGGAAGGAATCAAGCCCTGTTGTAATTGAACTGACTTGAAATAACAAATGCACACACTCTCTTTAAACACAGCTTGCCACATCCTGAGAATCTGGAATCAATTCCTTCCCTTTCAAGAAGCTTAAAAGTGGTAGAACTTTGATATGGCGTGAGCATGTTTGCTTCTGGGCTTACAGCCCTCTCCAGCCCATTCCAAACCTTACAATGTTTTTATACTTTAAGACAGAAAAGTCAGGAAAACAAAGGTGGAAAGAAAGGAATCAGAAATTCAGGGAACAATTAAATCAGGGCAGCCCAGCTGCCAAATACCTTTGGTGTGTAAATGAATCCTGATCACCTGCTTTGGTGCCAGGCATAAAACATAACTGCCTGGAGCTAATGTAATGCTGCAATGATCTAGAAAAAAAACCACTTTTTCTCTGCAATGTTAAAGATTTTTACTTCAAAGTGCTTTTAACTCATCCAGAAAAAATATTATTTTTTACATGAAAATTTTGTCAAAATTGACAGGTAACTGTGAAATGATTCTCTTCTGACGAAGCTGCATTTGTAAGAGGAAAATGTCTTGAGAGAAACATGTTGTGTTTAAGGGGAAATTTCAGCCCTGACTCTGAAGCCACTTGCTTCATATATTCACATATTTGCCAGCAGAGGGTATCACAATCTTAAAAACAAACAGACATATGTATCACTCTGCCTGTTCATTTAGATACACTGGAAAAGAAGAAATAATGTCTTGTTTTCTTCCGTAGTTTTTCCTCTATCAGAAAAAAAAAAAAAATTCCGTCTACACACTCTGTTATCTCACAGTCTCCCTCAGGACATGGCCAGGTGATAGATGGCATCACTTCAAGTCCGAAATTGTTTCACTCTCCAACTGTAAACTCTCCTGGGAGAAAAATTAGCCTGGGCTTATCTCGGTTGTAAACTAGAGCAGGGTGGGTTTAGATTAGACATTAGGTAGTAGTTCTTCCCCATGAGGGTGGTGAGGCACTGGAATACATTGCCTGGAGAAGTGATGGAGACCCCATCCCTGGAGACATTCAAGACCAGGCATGATGAGGGTCTGAGCAACTGGATCTAGTGCAAGATGTCCCTGCTCACTGCTGGGGACTGGACTAGATGGCCTTTGAAGGTCATCTCAACACATTCTATGATTCTGTGATATCTTGGGTGTACATTAAGTCCTCGTTATATCTCACATTCAGTTTCCTTATACTGCATAAATCTCATTGATTAACCTAATGACTTTGCACTGACTACTTCTCCACAAAGATGTACCAGCCACAGATCATAGTGAGAGACCATTTTACACAAACTGCATGATCTCTGCTAAATCTTTTTGTTATGAAGAATGATCATATATTATTACCCAGCTAGAGATAGGATGAGGCTACAAATTCACACCCTGATATCCCACACATTAGTGAATTCACCTCTCAAATTAAGAGAAAGTTACTTAAACAACATGCTGTTTTGTGGTTTAGCTTACTTGATATTTAGTACTCCCCTACTTACTAACCAAAACAAACTCAAATTATTTTTCATATAACATTCCTGTTTCTTCATTCTGTTTTGTGTTTATTAACCAGTTTTTTTTATTTGTGTATTTTGATCATGTGCAACTCATGTCCTGGTCACTGGTCTGGCTTTCTGGAATAACCCCAGCACTTGAGACAGCTGGAGCTGATGAAGAGGATGACTATGAGACATGTTACCTTTACCTGAGAGCTGGGGTAGATAGGTACTGCTTCAGATAAACATAAGCAGCAATCTCTGCTCTTTTTGAATCCTATCTGCTCATATGGAGACAGGGAAAGGGACAATCTCCTAAGTAATTACATTTTATATTTATAAAACACTTGTAAAAAATTGCAGAACTATATCAAACTGCTCCTGCTGTTATATAGGAAAGATGATGCATAAGAACCTGTGAATTGACATGTATCAGATCAGGGTTAGAGCCCCAGACTCCTTTTGGATTAGTGCTGCAATTTTAAAAAACACCAATCAAAAAGAAACAGATTTGATAGGAAACGTATATAGTGGTGCTGTCCTTTCCTTTTTGTACATGGTCTTTCCACCACTCAAGACAACTAACACTGCTACCTTCCAGTCAACTCATTATCCACCATCCAAATCAGTCTTTGGAATAGTTGTTCTGAGTTCAGATGAAGTGGATAGCAAAGTGGGTAAAATATCCTTGGAGTAAGGGAAAAGCTATTCTTGCTTTCTTTGAAAACTGAAAGCCAGCTACTCTGCTGAAATTGAGGTCTACTTGAGTCTGCACTGAGTCCTGACTCTGAGGTCCTCAGCTATGTTGCCCCATTGATAGTACATGAAGATAGTACATCTGCTCTACTCATCTCTGCTTTATTCCCCTTGCACTGCAGCACTCCAGCTGTAAAAAATTAAGCTAAAAGCTTAAAGTTGAGTATGTCCAGAGACCATGACATGTCTGGATATCACAGTAGTATGAATCAGCTAACAAAACAGAGTGAGGACAGAGAGCAAGGATTGTTGATGTCCTTCAGCTCAACATCTATTTTGCCTATAACCTTGGTGTGCTTAATTGCTTAATTGAGAAGCATTTTTCCTTTATTTCCAGGAGTACCTAAGCCAAGTGTATTTGGCAGAACTAGGGAAAGTTCCCACTAAGCAGCTTGTAAAAATGTGGAGACCTAACCATGAGCACTTAGCAGAGTTAGATTCCTTATCTCACAGTAGCAGATATCTGACCTTGAGTTGGCTAGATGCAGTCACCTCTATGACAGCCAATTATTACATCCTGGAGCTAACAGCCCTTTTGAGTCCAGGGATCTGCATATTGCAGAGTCACAGAGGAGTGACATGCCCAAGGCTGTTTTAGAATGCAAGGGGCAGCACAGCTCTATTTATGATTTATATTTGTGGAACAGACCATAAAAATTCCTCATAAATAGCTAAGATATTTTATTCTCACTGAAACATCTATTTAGTCTCACTCTTAATTTATCTTCCTTTTACAACTTCCTCCAGAGGTTAGCTGAGCATCCCATTAGCATTAGACAAAAAAATAAATTTTTAGTACCTCTGAGAAGTGAAGCACTGTAATTATTTCCTTCAGTTAACAATAAAAAAATATTAAAGAGCAGATCTCTATCTGACATAAATCATCATTTACCCATTTTCATCTCATGGGCCAGCCCCAGGCAATGAGATATAACCACACAGATTAAATCTGTGTCAGAGCTGGAACCTGAAAAAGACTAGGCTTCTCTAAATGATATGGTAGGAGTGCATAGTTTTTAGCATGCCTTAGGTCTCTGTGAAACCAGCAATAAAAGATACAGTGTACATCAGTCAGTGCCAATATTCTACTAGATTATCTCAAGGGATATGGCAGTATAAGCCCAATGGCTTTCTGGGAACAACTTTAACTTACATCTCTGAGAAGAAAGGAATGCAGAGAAGAAAAGCAATTTCATTAAGAGGACAGTGTAGGATGCATATAAATACACATGTCATCCAGTTTCTGGGGGAGTTACTTCTTTGGACATGGAAATGTGTGAAGGGAAGTCTGGAGGTTATAGAGGGCAAATACATTGCTTAAAGCCACTCCTTTCATTTAATTAGTTTATGTTTAATGTCATGGTGTAACTCAGTTTATGTGAGCAAATTAGTTGTAACAACACAACATAATCATGGGATAAAGGGGTCAAGAGTCTGACAGCCACGCCTCACAAATTTTGTAGAGTCAGGGCACAGGTTAGAGACAGAGTTTAGTGATGGCTCTTGTCAGAGTCTGGTTGATAGATGGACTTCAGAATCTGAAAGGTGCCTTTTATGATTCTCTGTGAGTGTTGCTCTTACTCTCTCATTTACAGCTAAAGTTTTAGTATTAGCACAGCTTTGGGTCCAGCCAACACACACTCCTCTAAGCAATGCCTGAGCAGGGTACAGGAGGTTGCAAAGGACACCAGTCACTTCCATTAAGTGGCAGGGAATCCTGTTCTGGTGAAGAAGCTGGTCTGCATGGACAGAAGCCATGTCATCGAATGGTTTGAAACTGAAAGAGAGGGGACTTAGACAAGATACTAGGAAGAAATTCATTACTATGAGAGTGGAGAGACACTGGAATGGGTTGCCCAGAGAAGGTGCAGATGCCCCATCCCTAGAGTTGTTCAAGCCCAGACTGGACAGGGCTTTGAGCAACCTGGTCCAGTGGGAGGAGTTCCTCCCCAGGGCAGAGGGGATTGGAACCAGACCATCATTCCAACCCAAACCATTCTATGATTTTATGGGAGTTGGTAAAGGGGATAATAAACACTCTGTGGCCTGTTTTATTTATTAGTATAGCTGTAGTTAATCTAATTGTGGACACATGAATTAAGTCCACTGAACCAACTATCTCAAGCTGATCAGCAGCAGTATCTGATATCGTAAGAACAGACTTTACAAAGATGATGGGAGAAAGGCAAAATCATTCCACACAAGCTCCCTGGTACATTCAGTAACAATGGTACTCACCAGCATTGTCCTGCTGCTTGGTATTTTTGATATATGCAGAAAACCTGGAAAAGATATCAATTCCAGCAGTGTTTGATTCCCGGTGCTTAGCAGCAAGTTTGGGGTACCTGGAAAGGCAGATGGAGTGGGGAGAGTAACATCTTGTTACCAGCAATACAGAGATGATTAAAAGTACAATTTACAAGGAGAAAGAAAAAATCCCTGTGTGAGGAACATTGTCATTCATCTCAAAACAACAGCTTGGCAAGCTTGTCCTGTTGATTTTATCTGGGTCTGTCAAGGCAGGCGCTTTCATGCTTACATGGGGATGGCTTCACAACAAAGGTAATTACACTGATGCTTTATGTTACCATAATCCCAGACAGAGTGGCCTTAAATCAGATGGAAGCAGGGGGATGGAATAGCTCTGGCAAGGGGACAGACTGAGAGAGTTGGAGCTGTTCAGCCTCAAGAAGAGAAGACTCAAGGGAAACCTCATAGGGGCCTCCCAGTACCTGAAGGGGCCTACAAGATGGGGAGGAACTGTTTGCCAGGGCATGGAGCAGCAGAATAAGAGGCAATGGTTTTAAACTACAGCAGGGCAGGTTAAGATTAGACATTAGGAAGAAGTTCTTCACCATGGGGGTGGTGAGCCCCCATCCCTGGAGACATTCAAGGCTAAGCTTGATGATGATCTGAGCAACCTGATCTAGTGCAAGGTATCCCTGCTCACTGCAGGGGGTTGGACTAGATGGCCTTTGAAATTCCCTTCCAGCTCTATGATTCTATGACTCTATGATAAATTTCCAGAAAGGTGGAGGGAAGCTTGTTCTATTATGAATGGCAGTCATATCTGATTCCCCACGTTGAAAATGTGCTTAGGAATGTAATAGCAAAGCATGTTGCTATTGCCCAGCTGAAAGAACATAAAGTTTCCAGTCTCTGAATTGTATTTTTACTAGACAACTGGTGCACAGGAATATATCCATTTGAAAATCCAACATAAACAACTCCCATTGACTTCAGTGGTCTTGGACTACTGTATAGAAAATTTAAATATCTGATCTCTTGCTTCAGGACTGGCCTGCAGCTGCTGATTCACTTGGAGGTAAAATGCTAAGTAAGGAAAAATGCCAATTTTCATTGATACATAAATTTTAAGGTCAAAATCACGAGCAAACATTTCTTCTTTCCTTTATCCTTCTATTGAATTCAAAACTTTTGACTAACTAAGGCATATCTAGAGCATTTAAACCTTTCCCTGGTAGTTTTTTCCAACGATTTATCATTCATGCTGAAAAAGCCTGTGGTTTATTTCTAATCTGAATTACTTTGGTTATAACTTCCAGTTGTGGACTCTTGTCATTTCTCAGCTAGAATGATGAGCACTTTTCTGCCTGTAGAGCCTCCCATACTCTGTGATCAGTTCCCCTTCCAACCTTCCTAATACACCATACGGCTCAGAAACCTCCAATTTTTCACTGTAAAATGCTTTTCCTGGCACAGATATTTTGTGTGGCAATTCTGGGCATCTTTTCCAAATTATTTTTAGCTTTGTAAAATGTGGACACCAGACTCCTACAAAAAATTTCTAGTATTGGTCTCCTTAATTCTGCATAGAAGGGCATCCTGAAATGTGTACAGAGAAAACATTCTGCAGTTATTAGTCATACAAGTAACCTTCACACATGGAAGTCATCTCACTGAAGCCAGCAAGTTTCATAAATAAACACTGCTCCTGTAAGTAAAAGATTGTAGGAGGGAGTGCTTTTTAGGAACTCCTCTTAGGACATGTTTCATTCCTAGGAAATGAAATATTGACTGAAAAAAATCCCAAGTTCTTACTTTGGAGGTGCAAGAATCTCTTCCAAAAATTCCTCAATCTTGTTAACATCTGTCTTGACTTCTCCATTAAAAGTCAAGAAAGGTGGGTGGGTCCCAGGAGCCAGATTGTGTAGGTCAGCTGGCTTTCTGCAGAGAGAGAAAAAGGTCATGAAATCACTAATCCTTATGGTTAAGTAGTTGCACAGATATTTATAGTTCCTAAAAAATAAGCTGTTTGCCCTGCTCTTTTTTCTGTAATTTGTGGTTAGAAGACTTTGAAACTACCCCAAGAACCCTGTTTAATATAAAAACATTCCACAAGTGAAAAAAATAAACCAAATCCAAACTTAAATCCTAACAATTTTGTTGTGCACCACAGACTCTATAGGCCAAATACAAATCTGACTGAACTTTGGGGGGCCTTCCTATAGAGAAAACACTGGCACATGGAACTATTTTCAATTAAACTGAATTATTTTTACCTTTTCAGGTCAACAGTGGTGACATTGAACACAACTCCTTTGAGCCACAGGATCATGAAGAGACGTTGAGAGAATGGGCAGTTCCCAATGCTTTCTCCATCTATACCAGCCTGAGAGACAGAAACAGAGGAGAAATAGATTTCAGGCTTGTTAGTCCCTCACCTTCCTCAAAATGGAAAATGGGATTTTGAAAGAAATAAAACCAGTTTAAAAATAACCAGCCCTGCCTGCTGTTTTATATAGTTTATCATCAACACAAGAATGGAGTTACCCCACCCTTCATCCTTCATCAGGAGCTTCAGAAAGAAATCTTGTGCCTCTCTTGAGCAAATGTGTTCCTTACCAATGGCAAGCAACATCCAGGAGATTGTATATTTTTTTTCAATTACTCTCCTCTGTATAGGACTGTTTGCTTCACAGACATTCTAGAAAACTCAACACTTAAACCTGTGGACTGCAGCTTCTATCAGCTCAAGTTCTGCTTCATTGCTTTACAATCCAAACTGTGGCCTTTCAGATCTAGAGTCAAAACCAAGCACTCCAGACATCCACTTGTTAGTGTTCACATCCAGTAAAGCAAGAGCCTCAGACACAAACAACCAGATCCAGACAGAAATCTCCATCCAAATCCTTCCAAGATTCAAGGCAGATTTCAGCCACCACTTTCAGTCTGTTCTTATCTCTGGTACTTAATGAGTCGCCTACAAAACACAACAAAACAATAAAATACTTCTAGTGTTAGCATAGAGGAAACAGCCTATTTTTTCCTATAAAAAAGTTATGGTACTCAGCCATGCAAATTCTGACTTTGAGCCACAGAGGGATACAAATAACACTTGCTGAATTGAGCCAAAGCTGTGTCCAAGGACAACATCCTTCTACAGTAATTATCCTTGTGGCCAAAGCTTTCAGGACAATAATGGTTTTGATAGATTTCCATTTTAATTTGTGGTACCATTGTGTTTAAAGGATTCTTATAATCCTAGTGAAGCAACCAACCTTCTGTTGTTGACCCACATGGGTTGCATAACTTTATTTTAAGCACACAGTGTGTGTCCGAAAAAAGGCTTATGAGAGAGCTAAGCAAATGCATGACCTTTTCCTTTGAAGAAAATACTTTATTACTCCGTTTGCTCTCATAAATTATATTAATATTCAATCCCTGAGATAGCATTTCTGTTTCTTAAAGAAGGGATCAGTTCTAATCATTGCAGTTCTAGGAAATGTTCACACCACAGCTAAAAATATTTTGAGATGTGTCCTGCTGCTACAAACTCAGGCCTTGCATGCTAAATGTTTAGCTGAAAGGTTTTTTGGCAGGCTTCATCAATCTTTTTTGTGTCTTGAACACAGCTTTTGATAATCCTGAGATTAAAAACAAATTCCAGATATCCCATCCACCAAAAGAGGTAAGGAGTGTGGATTCAGGTTTAGAGAAAACCTGTTGTGAAGTTTAGAATGATGTGAAGAGGGTTTTTTTCCAGGTTCAGATTCAGTTTCAAACACTTTAAACACTCTAAACACTCTAAAAAACACTCAAAGACTCTACAAGTATTTGGATACTGCAGTACAATTTGGCTGCACCTTTACTTGTAATTATGGGTCTGTAATAAGTCTGGCACAAGAGACATGCAAGAACTAGCAAACAATGTGGGTAAAAGAATGGCACGGCATGAGGATGAGTGAGAGAAAATGCATTTTTCCATTTGTGAGGTGTGAATAGCCTAGCCTTGCAAGACTCATTCTATTAAGTAAATAGTTTGTTCTGCTCTGCAAATCTAATAGCAAAACAATGACAATGTTACCATGGGAATACCAGGCACCACCACATTGAATGCAATAATTACTGCAGTTACATTTATTGATTTGGCTTTGGCTTGTTAAACCATTGCCAAGAGCCTTTACCCTTCCTGAAAAGAGACTAATGCTATAGGAGAAAACAACCACATGGTACCAAATTTCCCCTTGGCTATTTCACCATTTCAATCCTAATCATCTCCTTCGTTATAGAGCTGGCTAACAGAGCCTACAATAGCCCAAAATTTGAAGAAAAACAGATCAATAACTGAATTACAGGGAAAAGGTATGCAGACTGAACAGCTGATTCTCATCTTGCCTTCTCTAGATTTACTGTGGCTTGTAACTCCATTGAGTGTGGTTCACTTTTCCCTTTACTCCCTTCAAAGTTGAGTGTAAAACCCTGATTTTCCAAGTCCTGTTTATACTCTGCTTCAAAGGTGTCTTGTCTCACAGTAACATACAAAATTCCATCTCTCCTGCAGGTCTCCATCTGCTCCATCCGTCCTCATCACTCACTTCTTGTGCTGCAAGTAACCACCTCACCTTTTAGGGAAGAGACTCTGAGAGACCATTTCTTCATTCTCCCCAGTGATACATTCTACTACAAATGTCAAGGGTTACTCATTTCTGTATCTTTTTACACATTTGCCACCCTGAAGGACAATGGTGAAAACCCCTCTCAAGACTAGAGAGGATTATTGAGGGGAACAAAGCAGATGAAAGGCAATGAAGACACAGAAGTGAGGGGTCATGTGAGGTTAAGGGATTCAGAAGTCAGTGGAGACAGGAGAAAGATGCAGTGTCTGGAAGAAACAAGATTCATTTAGACATTAAAAATAAAATTAACTGTGGAAGTCACATGAGGCCTCTAACAGCCCCAAATGGTCAAAATATCTTTCCAACACTACAAAAAGAGTGGCAACACTAATTGCTAGAGACACACTGGGAATGGACAGAGGAAATTCCAGAAATGGTAGATAATCTACAGTAAAAGCACGGCATGATCTATGTTCAAAGCTCCTGGATCTGGAAGCCTGGCTCATAATTTCTGTGGAGTCTGATCTCCTGTGACTGGCATAAATGAAAATGCCACCACAAATCACAAGGCGATCTGGTGACGGAGGAGGGAACAGAATCAAAGTCTCCCCAGCAACACAATTTATCCATTAAATTCAACTCTTTTTCTGCTGAAATTATAGGCAAGGCTTTGTCGGTTTTGTGAATCCTTTCTGATTGCTCCAGCAGTCTGTAATTCAGTGTTCAGCACTCAGAAATAGCAAAACCTTAGTAGGTAATAACTTCAAAGGCTTATCACACTGTCTTAAGAACCCTTGTGAAGTCTATTAACTACTAGGAGGAGACGAGGAAGAACAGAGAACTTCCCAGTCTTAGTTACTCTAAGCTTCAATGAAAAACAGCTTGCTTAAAGCACTCCAGTAGTGCCTAAATGCAAGCCTATTATGTATCTGTCCAAGGTTAAGGGCTCAGAAATACAGGAATTAAATAATACCTTCATCAAGATCAAGAACTCAAACACTGTATGGCAAGAAAAGAACAAATATTTTACAAGCTGGAGAAATGGCATTTATCCCTACTGTTCTTTACAAATGAGCACAAAAGATTTGCTCACACAGCTTCTCTGAAGCACAGCAAAAGTGATCAACCACTTATGAAAAGTAACACATGATATTTCTGATTTAATGATTGCAGCTGAGGATAGGCCTGAGGCTTTATGGGTACCAGGATGAAGGAAATAGCTTTTAAAGCGTATTTAAGTCCCAAAACAGTGAAATGGTTTCAGAGCCACCTTCTCCCTGTAGATGAGCAGTCATAGAATCATTGAATCATGGAATGATTTAGATTGTAAGGGATCTCAAAGACCATCTGGTTCCAATCCCCCAGCTGTGGGCAGAGAAACCTCCCACTATACCAGAATTTGCTCAAAGCACTGTCCAGTCTGATTCTTCCTGTTCCCTATGGAGAATGACCTCATCTGAAAAGGCAGACTCCGGGACTGATTGTGGAAGAGTGAAACAGATTTAAGGATCGGTTACTTTAGAGGACCTGAGCAGGAAAGTCTCCTAGAATCTGCACTTTGATTTGGATAGGCAGAAATGCAAAGTCTAACAACAGGGCTTGATAGCTGGTAGTGGGTGAGACACCATCCCTTGAGATAATTATAAAATGGGTAGATACAGAGTTTAGAGATATATGGTTGGACTTGATAATCTGAAAGCTCCCTTCCATCCTACGTGATTCTGTGTTTCTGTGATTTGCTAGGTGAGATTCCTGGGCCAATGCTCATCCCACTGAAGTTTAACTGAGATGTCTATGGAAAGGGCCCCTCTGGGCAATAGAGGGGTGCACATCCAAAAGATTAATCTAGCCACCTTTCACTTTGACTGATTCTGATGAGTGTCTAAATTTAGGTGGGATGAATGTGGACTCCAGCAATAGAGAAGTCTGTAATCCATGGAAGCCTAATTGCTGGAGAATATTTTTTGCTCCATCCTGGAAATATCACTTTCTTCTGCTGATTCACACAAACCTACTCTTACTAGTTTACCTACTAAAACAAAGAAAAAGAAAAAAAAAAAGATGCCTTTCTACTCAGCCTTTAGCCGTTTAGGTTCTTCACATCACCTGATCCAAGGTCCTGACCTGGAACTTTGTACAATCACATCAGGAAAACCCCTCCATCCTACCAGCTGTTTGCCTCTACCTGAGCAATGGCAGAAATGTGCAAGATGTTCTCCTCCATTATTTATAAGATGCTCCTCCATAAATACTTCAGCTATTTTTAATGAATTAATTAAACCTTACAGTAATTTGTGTGCACAAGTGGGGGATGTACTACCATATTACTGAAGAAAAAAATTAACAGGGTTTTGAGAGGGGGCAGGAGGGAAAGTCTCAGTGATTTTATGAGCTTGGGCCAAGTACTTTTGTCTAGAAGTGGTAGTATCAAGAATTTCCAACCACTCCACAGAATGGCTGAATGACATGAATAGGGAGATCTTCTTAAGTTCAAGCTACCACTTTGCTATAAATGAAATAACTGTAATAAATTTCCATGCTTGTTCCAGAAACACTCCAGTCAGTACATGAACAGTGACTGCAGTGCACACAGACAACTGCATATTATTTTAACTAACCTTTAAGGGGCAAGAAAAGGCAATTTTCATTTCCAGTAATTCCCAGAACATAGTGGCTTTAAAGAAATATACCGTCATTAATAATGACTAAACATCCAAATTAAAAATGGTAGTGCTGGAATGAGTTGCATATCAGAAAGCACTCTGCTTTTACAAGGAAAATAATGTATTTGGGTTTCTCTCTTCTCCTTCTGCTTTCATTTTTCATTGTGTTGAACACAATGCTCCAGTGCACTCCTAGACTCTGGGAGATATTTTTGATGACACTAAAACTAATTTCTTTTTCAAAAGGATTTTAACAAGTTAGCAAAGGCAAGGAGGCTAATTCACCTCAATATTTCCCAGTAAGGATTAAGGAAGGATTTGATTTCATCATCCCTACAATCAAAATCCAGATTCACATTACCCACGGTTACACCCTCTCCATTTTAAAATTGGGAAAGTGTCTGCCTTTTGACACTTACTCTTCTTACACTCAGGACCCAAAGGGGAAGTGAAAATCCTATTCAAAATGCAAAGCAGGCCAGGAAATATCCTATTTAGAGTGCCATTAAAAAAAATAGTCTGTCTTAGTAATTATACCACACACACAATAGCACAAATCTCTATTGTAGGGAAAAAAAACATTGGCTGCAACATGAGATCAGACATGCCAAGGTATTGCTATAGCAAGGATTTTTTTTTTCCAGTTTCTTTCACAACTTCTCATCCAAATGTAAAAGCCAGTAAGCTATTTGGAGTGCCACCAACGGAGAGCCAAGCTATGAAGTGTATATTCATAGAGCAGTGCTGGTGGGTCTCAAGCAAGAAGTAAATCTTGTAGCATGAGTCCCATGTACCACAGGACACTCTTGTTGACTGTGGCTCTGGTTCAGGAAAGCATTTAAGCATGTGCTGAAATACATCCCAGTTCAGAGGAAGTACATGCTTGACTTTAAGCGTGTTCTTAAGTCCTGACAATTTCAATGGGACTTAAGCACATATTTAAGTGCTTTCCTGAACAGGGGCCTATAACAACAGTAATAAATTTGCTGTGCAGCATTTTAACTTTGTTGGACTTCTTCCGAGATTTCATTTCTGTTAGGAGGAACTCCCAGCAGCAGCTTTCCAAGGGAGGGCAAGGCAGAGCAGGAATATATTCCTAAGCACACACATACACACACACATGGAAATGGACCATGTGCATATATGTCAAATAAAAATAGAACATTTGCTAGAAAGACTGTTGGGGCAGTAACAAAGCAGAAAGGAAGTGGTGAAACTCTTTAGCCAGATCCCCAAATCCAGCCAAAACATTGTCCAGATTTGGCATGCAGACAGATATATATATAATGGATAACTTGGCCTACCCTGCCAGCCGATTTTCAGGAAGCTGCTCATAGTACTCATTGGCTGAGCAGCTTGTCAGAGCTGAGGAGCCCCAAGGACCTGCCATCACACTTCTTGGATCTCTATAGTTTTGGGAGAGGTGCATTTGTGCTCTTGAGACATTGAAGATTTTCAAGAGATGGAATTGTAGGTTGGCATCAATGGTTACAACATTTTTTTTCTTAGATTTGGTTTATTTTCCAACTTTTATATTCACGTGGGCAGGAAGGCATTGTTTGTGTAGTTTAGTTTCTTCGTCTCATAATGGTTTTGTTCCTGTTGAAGATGTGTTGACTCAAGCCAAACTATGGCCCTGGTGCTGAGCAGATTCTTCTGTCACTTCAGCTCAGGTTCCAGTGGCAGAATAGCTACTTACAGAGTGACCAGTTTGTACAAATAAGTCTTGGTTTTACTCAAGGGTTTTGTTAGAGCCACTGGCCACTGTATATGTTTTTCTATTTCATCACCTCTTCAGTTTTCTTTAAAGAAATAAATATCTGTGACTTCATGAATATCAACAGAACAGAAAAGCACAGACCAGTCCAACACCATGGACCAAGAGGTCATTTTGTATCACTTATATTTGTAGATCCCTTTGCTATCATGGCATGTGTCTGACTTAATGAAACATAGATAGTAAATAATCAAAGGATGTAGGAACTACAGTGAAACTCTCTACACTAAAATACACACAGCAATTCCTGAGCTAAGGAGGAGAGCAAACCAATTTTTCCTAGGAATTCACACTCCAGCATGTTTTCCTGCAAAGAGTATCTGTAAACAAAATCTGAGTTACACACGATGATAAGGGAAAAGCCTCCAGAAGAGTAAGAGCCACTGAGCACCAGCAGAGACAAACAAAGCAAAACCTTAATTTATAAGGATTTTTTTAATATCAGCAAAATATAAACCAAAGGATGGGGGGTAAATGCAGGCTGACAATTTTGAATGGCTATCAGTTTTAGATCCTGTGAGACAATATGAAGATGTCTGGCTTCTTACAGGTATCGTCTCTCCACACATTGTAAATCAGACCAGGAACCACCTGGGTTAAACAGCAGATTTGAAAAGTCTTAGTAAGAATTTTCTAGATCTCCTGTGGGAGCATCCCTGACTGCAAGCTTCTTGAGCAACTAGGCTAAAAATTAATGTGAAAGTGTTGAAAAAGAAAATCTCCATTGGGACAATATTCTTTTGAGGAGCACACTTGGAATCTGACAAATACCTGGGATGGCTTTGGCCATCCCACCTGGGAGATTCACCTGGAGCCCTGGTTTTTGGCCACAGATCTCGTTATCAGATTATGCACCAAGTTTGTGTCCTTCTGGATAGAGTGGAATGGGAAGATACTAATCTTTTTCTTAGCTTGAGGTTTCTCAGCAACCATTCTTTGCACTTTTTCCTGAGCCTAACCTAATAAGGCAAGTGTGCTCCTATCACTCATCAATACCATGGCACAGGGTGCTGAATACTCACATTAACACACAGCTTTTATAAGCTTTGATATTTTGTTAATTCATTGATAACAAGACTTCATAGAAAAAAAGAGAAGAGCTCAAAGAAGGGTAGGTATATGAGTCTAACCAATAGAAAGATACAGGAATGATTAACCTCTAAGCTCACAAACATATGTCAAGATGTTAAGTTGATAATGACAACGAAGACTTAGGAGGATGAAATTACAATAAATCAATCAAATTTTGTTTGTTCTCTCACAGGTTACTCACCACAGCAGGTAGGAAGGAAGTGGCAGGTACCTAGATACTTATTTCTGTAGGGTTTCTAGCATAAAGTCTGAACTTTAAATTCACAAACAATGTAAAAAGATCGGATCTGTGCAAAATCTCTGCTAAGTGCTTGTATGAGTGCTTGAAAAAATACCTACAAAGTAGTAACAATCAAGTTATCTGTTAGCCTAGAAAAATGTAACAAGCAGAGGTACCATAAAGGTCTATAATAATGTGAGTCATATTTAATGTTTCCATTAGAAAAAATGGAGGAAGAAATAGACAGAAACTTATAAATTTCCCTGACAGTAAGAAGAAATAAGAGGCTATTGGTATTTCACAGGAGTGGAGCAGACTCCAAAGTGATGCTAAGAAGTTGGAGAAAAGTGTCAGAAGGCACTTAAATGGAATTTAGGAAAGTAAAGCTCAAGGTATAAGATGTAAGAGGAACAAAATGTAATGTACAAATGCAGAGCAGAGACAGGCTGGTAAGGCTCTGAGCATGAAATAAAGGAGGTTTGACGTAAATCACAAAAAATACAATACTACAACATCAACAAGATAATGCAATGTACATGTGATGTTCTACCACCACATAACATCCCTCAAGCATGTAGAAGGCTCTTTTACAAAGAGGATGATGATCCATTGCTGCCCATGCACACAGAGCATAGGATCAACCATTTTGCTAAATCTGCAAAAATAAAGCCTTAGGGGGGTGTGGGAAATCCTGTGAAATTATAGGACTAATGAAACACTAAGCAGGCTTTCAAAGGAGACTGTGTAATCTGCATTGGCAGAGGCTTTGAAGAGCCCAAAAGCAAAAATAAGTTGGTGAAATTGGTCTTGATTTATTTCATCCTGCTGTAGAGCAGATAGGCTGCACTGATCTTTTCAAATCCTTTCTAACAGTATATTTTAGTGACTCTGACAACAAAAGCTGTTCTTGCTCTCAGTGCTAGACACTTGGTGGTAGTGAGTTTTGCTTTTCTCTGACCCACGTAGAACAAAGTCTGGCCCCAGTGAAGTCAGTGGGAATTTTGCCTTTGACTTTGATGGAACCAGAACTTCACTTACAGGTTTAATGGCCAGAAAGGACAATTAGAATAATCTTTCCTGACCTTTTACATAATACAAACCATAGATTTCCCTCAGCCCATAGCCAACATCTTGTGGTTGAACTAGAACATATGTTTTGCTAGGTTTTCCGGGAGAGACACATGCTAGAGTGGTAGTAAAATTCCCTCTAGTGGCACACGATTGCATTGCAGGGTGAAGTTCTCGCATGGAAATCGACCAGAAATATCTAATTTGCAGGATTTTGCCAAAAGTCGCTAATTTGTCCCTTCGCTTAAAGAATTTTTTTTGTCTATATTTTTTTTTATCTTGGATTTAAATGCTGCAAGAAATCCTAAATTTGAGGAGTCAAGCTACAATAGTGCTCAGAAAAGTCATCACAATTTTAATAAAAAAGATGCTGAAGCATCAGCTACTGCTTGGTTATTTTTGCTACATCAGTGTATTCCATAGGATAAGGTAAAGATATTGAAAAAGAAAAATAAAGCCACAAATCCTTTTTCCAAGTCAAATAAAATTGCCCCACAGCATATTCATGGATTGTTGTTCATGCTCCAAACATACAGAAAGCAGCTCCTATAGGAGCTACACCTGTAGGTTCATATTCTGGCTCACACACTTTGGTGTTATTAATGAATTACATTCTAATACACTTGATATAATCCCCTAAGAGTCAATATTCATATTAAATACTCCAACTAATGATAAATATTCCACCAATTTCAGTGAAAGTAGCACCATTTTTTGGATTCATTACTTTCTTTTTAATGAGTGATGAACATGACAAGTGGTTTTTTGGGCTCTGGAGAAAGAATCTGGGAATAAATCTGGTTTAGCTATTCACAGAGTGCCAATTACAATCACTTCAAATATTGATGATTCCATGTCCTGAGAGCTGATTAGATATGTAAAATATTCATTCCCTCAGGAAAGGTGGAGAAAATAAAATGAGAGATAGATAACTGTCAAAACTTGTCATAGTCAAATTGTTACTGTTTCTGGTAGAGATCAGGTGCAAACAGAGGAGTTGTTTCTCCAAAGCAAGTTCTACCCAGAGCTCCGGTTCCTATTACAGGACCAGAATCATACATGTAGTTTTTATTGTAAAAATTCAATCTGTGCACATCTGGAATTTGAATGTCTGTTAAAAATCTCTGAGCTGGGGATGGTAATCTGGCCCTGCAGTATATTCTGCAAATGTTGATGTACTGCAGACAAATTTCCATGCCTCTGAATAGGGTATCAGACTAACAAATAATAACAGCAGCCAGGTGCTGAAAGTTAATGCTGGACCTGAAATCAGATCCAGAGCTGAATTATTTATTGAAATTCCATTACTTTATTTGCACTATTAGGAGAGAGACCTGCTTGCAGGCGCTCCAAGTAAAGGTCTAAATGCAGGGGGGTTGCTGATAAGGGCACATCATCTGACCTCAGCACAGGATATAATCTGGCCTCAATGGCCTCATTTTGGATCTTATTTAACATCATAAAAACACTGTCCATTGGTGGTTTTTATTGATTTAAGGTGAAAATAACTCTCATAAAGTTTCCTGAAGAGGGCAGAATTTGGTCTTTCTAACCTCTTTTGCATCTGCAAAGTTAATGGCACCATGAGAAGCTTCATCCTGAGCTGTGAAGGATGTTTATGATTTTCACTGAAAGCTCATTGGGTTGCATTGCAAAGAAGTACATTTAAGGCTCAAACTAGTCTTTGGTTTGACTTCTGCATCTTAGTATGATTCCCAACACAATCCACAATAACTTCAGCATTTTACTACCATGAGAATATAAATGCAATATAAATATATTTTCGGGCTCCCAGCTCCTCGCAGAGAAATCAACAGAGAGTTTAGGGGACACTTTTTCACAATTAGTATTTTCATCTGCCAAAAGTGATGTATTTGTTCCTGAGGAACTGATTGAGGCACCATCCTCAGAGATATTTAAGAGATTGGCAGGCATAGAACTAAGAGATGGCTTAGAGATGGTTCTTGTCAGTGTACTTGTCAGAGTATTGTGACATGCTACATCACAAGGCAGTCTTTGATGATTACTACCCATAAATGAGGAGAATGCATCTCTCTCTGAATATTTTGTTAAAGAAACAGAGAGCAAGTTCAGAGTTTGTAAATGGAAATATCTGCAACAAAAACAAGAGTCTAAGACACTCACACAAACATACAGCAAACACTGCTGTGACTCATCTAAAAGCAAAACAGTTCCTGTTTTCAATAGCAAACACTCAAGAAAAAAAACAAGTCCTGCTTTCCAAAACTATTCAGAAAGCTTGAGTACATATGTGTACAAGTATAAGTACAATAGACAAGTATTTTACAGTACAGACTTCTAAAAATAATGTATGATAAACATCATAAATAGAAAAAAAATGGTTGGGTCAGTGAGTGAAGTTTGGGTCATACTTCTTTTCTACTTGCCATCTCAGTGAATGATGATTCTTAAGTCTCTGGATTTACATCATTTTGGGTTAATTTGAAATGCTCCCATGATGCAACTCCTCAAGCTTCCCATTGGAAACATCAGTGGTGAGACCATGGTTTGTGTTGCCCACAGAAATTGTGGATGCCCCATCTCAGGAGATGCTCAAGGCCATGCTGGATGGGGCCTGGAGGAGACTGGTCTGGTGGGAGATGTCGCTATCCAAGACAGAGGGGTGGAACTAGATGGTCATTAAGGTTCCTTCCAACTTAAACCATTCCCTGTTTCTATGATTCTAAGTTCATAACCTAGTGCCACCTTCTCCTCTGCAGTCTCTTGTCACACCCTGTAAGCCAGATCTATATTCTGTCTTTCACTGGTTGCCTCTTTTTCATGATCCTTTTCTGATATGCAACACTGGCCACAATAGCCATGATCCATCAGGGCTGCTTTTTCTGCTTTCCACTTTTTTGGGACAATACACAGGTATGGACATGTAACAGCACTCTCACCAATGAGGCTTTTTAAAGTCTTTTCTCTCTCAAGTTCAACAAAATAGGAACTTATTTCCACTTGTCAGTTCTGCAGGAAAATACCAAAATTTTTCACTATAATTTAACCTGGACACTCAGGATTGGGCTGACAGAGCTGGGTGTTTAAAGTATTGTAAGAGGAACATTGTGCTTTCTGTATATTGCTTTTGCTTTGATCCAAGGCTTCATTCTAGATGGATTAGACAAAGAGTTAATTCTATCAGTCTACAGTCTTCCTAGTCTTCTAAAATATTTCCGTATGTTTTATATTTACAGTTTTAGATTTTGTATCTTGCAGAAATTATTACAGAATGTATATATGGTTTATATTTATATTTATTACATTTTTTGTGTATCTTTTCTATCATATTTGTTTGTTATACTATTTCTATTATATTTTATATTTACATTTTGTTGTTCAGTCTGTTAACATGCACAGCTGGCCTATTTCCCATTCACACTTTCCTGTGCTATACTCCTTGAGAGATAATTGGTCCTAATCATGACGTCTAGAGAAAGACTGAATCTCACTCTGCCTTTTTTAAGAGGTTTCTCTGATGGCTTTTTATTTGAATCTGAGCTTCTGTCCAGGGAAGGCAGCAGTTTCCATTTTGCAGGCTGCTGGGGAGACTTACTCCTGAATAACTGCAATCCACAGAATGTCACTGGAACTCCAACCACCAGGTACCTACTGAGAAATGCTCATTGGAACATCCAACTTGAAAAGATAATTGAGAAATTAGCATTTGGCAAGAGAATTTCAGAACATTTTATATACCTTTGTGTACAGTTAGGTCAAATTCACCCAAGTACCCAAATAGACTCCAAAAAATTAGCTATTTTTTATGTTTAATTGAAATTCTCTCTGAAACAGATTGTTTTTATTATTGCCAAGTGCCAAGCACACAGATAGTTCTTGAAAAATAAGAAAAAATGAGAAATATTAGAAATTCATAATGCCAAAGAAGAGTCAAATGTCAGTCAACATAAAAACCCTCTGACTGATAGCAGGGCACAATGTGATTAAAATAAAGTTTAAATAAACATTTAAAGAAATAAATATAAATAAAACTGATTCCCAGTGAGGAAGAGCTGTCCAGGAGCAAATTATGAGCTGCAGAATCTACAGGAAGTCTGGGATGAGGCTGGGAACAGTGGCCAAGGTTGGGGGCAAGAGGTTTTTCCTTCCTTCAGAGAAGATCACCACTTCAAGGTCTGTATCTTTATCAGAGGAGTGAGTTAGAACTTCTTGTAAGTTCCCCTCCTGGTCACATCCTTCCCTGGCTTTCCAAGATTGGACTTGAGTAGCTGTCTACAGTCAGCATTTTTTATTATTTTTTTTCTTTTTAAAAATCTCTTTTGAAGTAAATGTTGAACCATCAGGTCATCAAGCAGAGTTCCTGCTCAGCCTAGGAAGAGGAACCATAGACACATACCATAATGCTGTTGGTTTCAGCATAACAGGAAGGCAGGTAGATACCTCCTAATCCAAAACAACCCTTCCCACAGGCATATTCAGCCACCTTTTTTTACAGAGCGAACAGTGAGGAGTAAGACTTAGAGAATGTTTAGAGAAATACATACTCGAGGAACCAAGCCCAGAATTATTTCATTCATTCACTCTGTAGAGATCCCAGTGGGTCTGTCTTCTAGCAGGTTGAGTGCTTAATGCAGAGGAAGCAACAGTTAATTTCTGAACGTCATACATGACCCAGATCTAGAACTTAATGAGAGGACTCAGACTCTAGTGACATCAAAAACAAAATAAACACAAAAATTTTAAGTCAGAGCATTTCGGTGTGAGAAAGGGTAACTCAGTAGATTGAGACAAAACTACACTTCTTGCCAAACTGTATCTGAGTCAACAGTCAGAGAAGAAAAGAAAATTAAAACTACAGCAATGTTAGTGGGAGGAAAAAAAGCTTTAATAATGAAGGTTTTTGGAGCACTGGATCCTCTTGGCATGTCCTGAGCGTTTAAAAGAACTAGACATAGAAACACAACTAAAACTGCTGTTCTGAGATATCCTGTGACCTGCAAGAATATTCTATGATTCAACTCCTATTCATCCAGGAACTGCTTTTTTTAAAAAAATACAACAAATAAAATAAACAAATGAAACAGGTCTGCAGTTGCAAACTGAATCAGCAGCAATAGCTCATCACAAAACACAGGACAGTGAAAGAAAACCACTTCCTCCCATGATAGGCATTCGTATCTGTTTGAAGCTGCCCATTCAGCAGGGAAAAGCAACAGTTGCACAGTCACACAACGTGCCTGGTGACCCACACAAATTGAATCACAATCTAGAAAAACACTGTCCACAATAGTCATGATCCATCAAGACTGATTTTCTCTGATTTCCACTTTTTTGGGACAATAAACAGGTATGGACATGCACCAGCACACAAAACAATGGCCAACTGCAGCAGGTCGGGAGTTTCAGGATGTTCATTTGGGTGCTGAAATGTTACAGGGAGGACAAGTTTGGCCACTGATGTGGAGAAGCACTTGAACAATCTGAGGATTAACTCAAGACTTTGTGAGAAGTTAAACTAGAATGTTCGAGTGGCTTTTAGAGCCATTCATCTACGTGAAGAGGAGAGAAAGAATGTGATTGTAGATGGAAAAGTGATCAGGCTGCTCAGGAATGAAAATTAGCGTTGGTGAAAATGTTTCACAGTAAATTAGGTCAAGGCACAGGGATTTGGCATGACTTAGGCAATGGCTCCATGACAGGAAGAAAGGGAATTCAACTCTTGTATCTCCTAATTTTGCCCTTCCTTTACCGCAGTCTCAAGGGTGTAGTCTCTTCCTGAGGTGCCCAGCAACAGGACAAGAGGTAACGGGCATAAACCTGAACATGGGAAGTTCCATCTGAACATAAGGAGGAACATTTCTACTTTGAGGATGCTGGAACACTGGCACAAGCTTCCCAGAGAGGTCTTCATGTCTGGAGACATTCAAAACCTGCCTGGAGGTGTTCCTGTCCAGCCTGCTGTAGACGAAACTGCTCCGGCAGGGGGTTAGACCAGACAATCTTCAGAGGTCCCTCAAGACATGTATCATTCTGTGATATTGCCTGACCTGTACTGGCACAGTATTCAGTGCTCCAGCAGAGCCAGCATCTGCTTCAGCCTTTGGAGCCCCTTCTAATGTCTGGCCCTTGCATATACAGACAAAGATAAACAATTATATATTCTACCTGAACTAATCCCATCCTAATATCACATCCAGGATACAAAGGAACACATTAAGGCATGGAAGAGCCCTCTGATTATAATTTCTATCAGATGGGCTTCAACCAAATTTGTGCTATTTTTCAGACACTGAAATTCAAGATTTCCTCTGTGCTTGAACCAAGCCCTATTCTGGTTTACCAAGATCTCTTCCATTACAATGCATCCCTGCTTTGTAGGTTTTAAGGCTTTTTATTCCTTTATTGAGTCTAAGTATATGAGTTTTACTAAAGCATATCTACTCTTGTCCTGAACCAGAAGAATAAACGGCATGGACCTCTTTGGTAGTTCATTGCAATGGTTAAACAGCTTTAGAGTTAATATTAAGCTTGTTTCTCACTTAACTATATCTGCGTTTAACTGTTAATATTTCTTGTTATACTTGTTACTACCAGAACTTGCTACCATATGAGAAATGCCCTCTATAGTTACATTTAATATTGCAGGCAAGCAACATTCAATCTTTTACTTAAATGGGAAAGGCTGCCTTAAGGATGGCAATCCTAAACTTATTTTAAGCCTTAAAACTATTCTTCTGTTTATATTTTCCAATTTCATAATACACATTAGCTCTGTGTGTCTCTATTTAAAGGAGAAAGACAAAAGATAATCTTTAAGGTCCCTTCCAATCCTAACTATTCTATGATTCTGTGATAAACTAAATTGCTACTCCTCCCTACTACTAGCAAAAGAGAAAAATTTAGGAAGTGAAGTTGTGACTAATAGAACTTTTGTATCAAGTATTGGAATATTTACCATGAATTACTAAGCAGGTGTGGCACAGAGACACTGAATAGGTGGTGCTAAGCACTATACAAAAACAAAATAAATCACAAGAGCTACATCTAAAGGAGGGAGCACAGTACAGGAGTGGTATTCTTGATGATCTCCTGGCCCAAGGATGACACTTCTTTGCTTCTACACCTGTAGAATGCTAACCAGGACAGTAAAAAGCTTCAGAATTGTTTTTAAAAGATCTACTTTTAATCTCAGGAACTAGGTTTTGCAAAGAGAATTCTGTTCACAGTCAGCTGCCAAAGCATGGAGCAGCCTGCACAGCCTTCTATGCAGAGCCAGAGTCTCAGTACACTCAATAGGTACTAGCACCCAGGAACGTCACAGAACTTTGTTTGGTTTGAGAGATAGAGGATTAATTTCTCTCTGTAATTTCACTTTGTAATAAGGTCTCTTCTAATGCTAGGGGAAACTGCATTTTTAAAAGGCTCTAGTGTCTTAATTTATGGTAATACTGACTAAATAGCTGGCTCTGGTGTGAAGGTATCAAGTTCTCAATGTTTTTGAGCTCTCCAGGTGTGAGGGACAAGGAGGAGTGATGAGGAGGAGCAAGGCCTGGGCACTTGACCCAGGCTAGCCACCAGAATTATTTCATCCCATAAAGGTCACAATCAATATAAATTAGAAAACTTTCTGAGCAATTTTTTCTTTCTCTTTCAAGATGGCTGCAATCCTGAGAACTCCTTGCCCCAGTGCCAGACTTCTAAGCCCTTCCATTCCTCCCAAAGTAGTAGCACTCTCAGTGTCCCACATTTGTTCTCTTTGCATATTTTATATTGTTGTCAGGATAAATATTGATTTTCTAGTATTCTTGCTGTTATTTAGACTTATTCTATTAAAGATATTTATATTCCAACCTTTAGGTTTCTGTGTTTTTTTGATCCCCCTTCTTGGGTGGGGAGTGGCCAGTGGGTGACAGAAAAATCCTCTAAGTGCCAATAAAATTTTTGTGAGTTCTTCAAATGACAACAAACTTCTTTTATCACTCTATGTTTTATTGCTGAGGTGGGTTATTTACATGAGAAGAACATTTAAAAGCTATGCCAAACTCTCTTTCCTGAATTGCAGACAGTTGTGGAGATGAGTGATTTAGTGCTTTTTTAGAGGCAGCATACATCAACATGGATTAGCTCATCAGGTTTTGAACTCTGCTGCTAACCTTCAGCAGCACATGTTCTTTGGAGGTGATCAGGCCTTGTCACAGAACTGCAAAATCATTGAATGACTTGGGTTGGAAGGGAATTTGGAAATCAACTAGGTCCAAGTTCCCTGTCATGGACAGGAAAACCTTCTACCAGACTAGGTTGCTCAGAGCCCCATCCAACCTGAACTTGAGGACCTCCAAGGTAGGACATCCACAGCTTCTTTGGGTAATCTGTTCCTGCACCTCACCACCCTCAGAGTGAAAAATTTCTCTCTGATATTTTATCTAAACCTACTCTCTTTCCGTTTGTAGGTATTACCCATCATCCTATTGCTACATGCCCTTTCAAAAATCTCCCTCTGCAGCTTTCTTGTGGAGCCCCTTTTAGATATTGAAAGGGGCTATAGGGTCTCCTGGAGCCTTCACTTCTCCAGGCTAAGCAACCCCAAGACTCTCAGCCTATCCCCACAGGAGACCTTCCAATATCCTCGTAGCATTATGCTTCAATGTCTTTATTAGCAGTATAAGTTCAATAATTTTTCTATCATCTGCTTTGGCATCTTCATGGTTAAGAGAAAGGAAAACTAAAGCTATCCCTCAATCAAGCAAAACTCCTCCATTCCCAGCATCATGAACACATATTAACACCTGAAATACTGGTGTATTCTTAGTTCACAGGAAATCAACGAATACAACAGAAGCAACAAAAACAATGAAGAATTTAAAGTAAATCTTCAGCCTTGAATATTAGCCTCTGAGCATTCTATTACCACAGACAGGTGAATGCCATGAGCTTCTGTCACATGCTGTGTTAGAAAGGTCAGTGAGTGACTATCAAGAATGAAGATTTAGAAGAGCCAGCTACCACTATCTGGGAAACTTCATCTTTAATCTAATGTTATTTAAGCCAAAGTAGCTACAGCAGGAAGAGGTTCAACTCCTACAGTCCTGCAGATGCATAAATAAGCTCTTGCCATACAACTTTTCTGAAATATATTTCAACCAGTGCTTTACCTGAATATTTTGCAGAGATGCCATAAATATGTATAAAGGAGCCATTTCAATGTCTTTCTGTAATATCAGACACATAGGAAAAAAATGGAGAAGCACCAGAGCTCCAGATACACGACATATATTAGGCATAATCTGAATCAGGGCACCCTGCAGACCAATGCAGAAATCATAGGGATCAGAACAATGCTATGAATTTATGAGTCTGAAGACCTATAATAACAATCAGAAAAGAAACATACAAGTTGAAAAAGAAGGTACTATAGAACATACAAGACCTTGAGAAGGAAAAACTAAAGAGGGGAGTAAGTGCCAGCCCAACTGCTGGCTCAACTGCTGGGCTCAATTGCTGCAAGAGGCAGGCAGCTCAAATTGGGTGCCCCACCTGTGTTACCAGGCTGGGCACAGCATGGTGCTGGCACAGGCGCACAAGCACTGCACTAGAGCAAGCTCATGACCAGATGCTTAATGTACCCAACAGTCTCCACCTGAGAGCAGGAAAATGCCTAGTTGCCTCTTGATTTCTTTTATGACCAGGAGATCAAAATTTTCAATATACTTTGACAGGAGACAACTCCATGTAGGAGACTTGATGCCATAATTTATTTCTTTCCTTCAGGTTTCACAGAAGCTTGGAATGCTTAGAGTTGGAACGGATCTTGAAGATTGTTTAGTTCCAGCCTCTTGCCAGAAACCTCCCATTAAATCAGGTTACTCAAAGCTCCATCCACTTTCAACACCTCCCGGAATGGGGCATCATATATTTCTATTCTATTCCAAGTTATGCACAAGATGCTGTGCTGGGGATAACAGTGAAAAATGTTCCCAGCTCCCACAGTGAGTCCACATCTGGTGGAGAAGGATAGGTACCAGCATAACTTTCCTTGGGTTGCTGAAGGAGAAAGAAAAGAAAAAAAGTAAACAAAACCTCTCAAGAATTTGAGCAACCCAGGCATGTGACTGAGCAGACTTTGTTGAAGACTTTGCATGGCAGGACCTTTTCAAATGTTTATTAGAGATGGATCAACAATAAAAAAATAAATAAAGAATCAGAGTTTCCAACTGGTGAGAGCTATGGCTGCTGCTCTGTATTAAGATAAAGCACTGAAACACTGAGTGGAAAGTAGAAAATGTGTTGATTTGGATTTTGACATCACTTCAGGCCACAAAACTTTTCAGTGGTGTGATATAGAACTGCATCTTGGTGCTTTGTGTCCCATTCTCTTTTCTACTACATCTCTTACATTAAGCCATGCAATTTCTGTGTGCATCAGGGTTGCTAAACAAAGAGGAATCTATGTTATATCACTGAAGATCCAAGTCAGCCAGTAAACACTGTCATTAAGAAGGATATATACAAAAGAATAAAAGAATAAATGCTCTAAAAGCATTTATTCTAAAAGCTCTAAAAGACAAGCTATGAACTTATTATTGAGAGGGACAGAACAATACTAATTTACAAGATATCATTTAATTTAACACAGGCAGAGAAAGCTTTCTATGGACCTATATTTATGTGTAAGTTGCATAGGAAAAGGCAATGACATGCTGTAAATGTAATCAGTTACTACTCTTAGGCATTATTAGACAAAATCACTGAGTTTGGATCTTCAAAATATAGCTGAATACATTCTGAATTCCTTCTATTCCACTGTAATAATTTACAACTTCTAAGTCTAATATTAAAAAATCCCACCAGGAACTCATGGTGTCCATCAAACTCATCAGCCTTACAAAAATCAAAGATTTTTAAACTCATAGCTCCAAATGCACATGTGTGTCACAATTATCACATCTGGATGAGTTTTGTGCATAACAGCAATAAAGGACCTCAAACAAATGAGGAGAGCAAAGGGCGAAGAAGGAAAGGGAGTAAGGATTTATTTTTGGACTTTGCCAGAGTTAAATTTTACTGTGTCAAATAAAAAACTTTCAAAGCTGCTATTATAGCACTTTAGGTACTTGCTCGGTACTTCTACCTCAGGTAAGATTTGCAGATTTGAACAGTACCTGAATCCAGACAAAATCAAACATTTTCCTTAAGCTAATGGATTCTCCCTGTGACTTTGACGCAGCCTTTGCTGGGAATATGAAAGTATTATTGAGACCTTTTTTTTTTTTGCTTATAAAACTAACACACAAACACACAGTCCTTTAACACCTGACTGTTAAAATAATTTGACAAAATCTTCTAGCAGTGGTCATAGCTGCAAAATGGGAATTATCAGCATTTATATTAACTCCTTGCAGTATTGCTGGGATTATTTTGCTGGTATCTGCCACATTTTGAAGAAAATACAAGAATCGAGCAATACTGTTATGGAATCATAGGTCATCTAGTCCAACTCCCCCGCAGTCAGCATAGTCATAGTCATTGCCATCTAGGTTGGAAGGGACCTTTCAGATCATCAAGTTCAACCATCAGCCCAACTCTTGCAAGCATGGACATCTTCACTAGATCAGGCTGCTCAAATTCTCAGCAAGCCTGGCCTTGAATGTCTCCAGGGATGGGGCCTCCACAACCTCTCTGGGCAGACTGTTCCAGTGTCTCACAACCCTCATGGTGAAGAACTTCTTCCCAATGTCTAACCTAATGTCTAACCTACTCTAGTTTAAAACCATAGCCCCTTATCCTATCACTCCATGGCCTGGAAAAGAGTCCGTCCCCAGCTTTCCTGTAGGCCCCTTCAGGTACTGGAGGGACACTATGACATCTTCCCTGAGCCTTCTCTTCTCCAAGCTGAACAGCCCTAACTGTCTCAGCCTGTCCTCACAGGAAAGGTACTCCAGCCCTTGTATCATCCTCATGGCCCTTCTCTGGACCTTCTCCAACTACTCCACATCCTTGTTGCTGTAATGATCAATACGTCATTTTTAAACAGTCCTTACACAGCCCTCCATCAAAATATATCTAGTACAGACATTTATCTTGGGAGCAGAGGCAGATGTACTTCCTCCAGATTCCCTTGGAAAGGATCCCTGTATATTTTTGGGATGCTATGTCAAATGATCTCTGTGACATTTGCTGTTCTGGAATAGCTGCAGCAGAGCCATACGTTGCCAGTAAAATAACCTAGGGACACTTAACTGGAACTTCACTGTCATCACTGAACCATGACACAACAACCTGTGAGGCTGATGAGATGTATGTGGCCAGAGATGGAAAAAGAGCCATCAACAGCTAAACATAGAGCATCCAAAGCACAGTGGTGGCTATTTCAAAGTCCAAGCAATAATAATTATGAATTTTACTGCTTCTTCATAGTAAAGTTAAAACACTATATTTATCTGATTTGACTTGGTGGATCAGAAGAGCTGGAATAAAGAAGAGAGTCAGTAGGTGGAGTTTAAATACGATCTCAAGTATGCTTTATCTGGCTTAACTCTGCAGCCACTGAACTTAGCAGCCCAAGCCTGACTGGCTTTTAGAGCCATGGGATATGGCCCATCCTGAATGTTTCCGACAACTCATCCATTCAAATTATGGATCCAGTGCATAAAGGCATTTAAATAAATCAAATTATGCATATTCCACAAAGCATTTGAATATGTTTCACTTTAATCAGATGTCTGGATCATAATTAACAGACAGACTGATGTCATCATGCTCAATAAAAAGTAAGTAATCTCAGCCATTTATATGAGGGAGGGGAAAAAACAAACCCTGGTAGATATGGGTGTCACTCACATTCAGCTGTAAACTAACAATTAGATCATGAATTTAGGTAGAAGAAGACCTCGGAAGGTCTTCTTAACTTGAGATCCAGTTTCCCAATCAATCCCAAAAGCATTCCAGACTAGGTGAAGGTGGCAGGGGAAGTAATTACATCCCTGGCAAGTCTTTTCATAAATTAGGCCCCTTTAAACTATTCACTGCCCATCTCTAATATTTTCACCCTTGGGGCACTTGTCTTGATACAAAATTAAATCTGCAACTACTCAAACAGAAAGCAGACACACAGATGCAAAGACCCTGGTTTGTACAGCAGAGGATGTACAAGCTTCTTCAAAGTGTTGCTTCTGTTCAGCACAAATTAAAACAAGCAATTTATAATTTTAAAACATTTACTGGGCAGTTATTTGCAATTTTTTGGAATTATTTTTCTTTTCGCACATTAATAATAAAGACAAGATGGATGTTTTCCCATCTTCAATTATTTCTATTTAATATGCTATTAAAAATGCTATATAAAACCAGAGATGTAACTATCAGTCTATATAGCACCTCCTTGGTTTTACTTGCTTACTATTGATTTTCTTATGATTCAAATTTGTGAGGCCTGACTCTGTTCTTGTGTCCATTTTATATACATATAAACTCTAGGCTTTTGTTTTGAAATGAACTGAGCAAGACAGAAACCAAGCCAGATTTACAATGAAACAGCTAAGTCTCCGGGCAAGGAACTTAAAAAATGGATTTACAGATGTTTAAATAAACCTTGTAAAAGTATATTCTTCCCAGTATATATACTTGTGTTCTGACTACCAATAAACCTTGTAAGTCTGGAAACTTTAATACTGATGCCCAAGGTAGGTACTCTAGAAGAGAAGCCTTCTTTAGGCTGCTGATCATGTACCGCCTGATCAAAGTAAGTCTGGAGAAGACAGAGCACAACATCTGCTTGAAGCTCTCAATGGATGAAAAATGTAAGATCCATAATAAGGACAAGGTCCAAGGTGATAGCTGGAAAGTATCAGAGACTGCACAAGTCTGCTTTGCAGAGAGCCTAAGTGCCTCTTGAAATGTGAAAGACTCAGCCAACCTCATGACCAAGGATCTGAAAAAATCTTACAGTGAGTCTTGGACTGCAGGTTGGACCAGATGATTCAGTATCACTATTCTTCTTTGTGCTTTTCTCTCTCTATTATTTTCTCTTTGCCAAGAAAATTTTGCTGAATATAGGAATGATTTTAGATGGAAACCTAAAGCTGAGTGCAGTGAACTCAGTGAAACTATTATTACCCAAGAAACAGAAATGGACTTTATACCTTCCAGATCTGATTGTGATTTCTACCCATCATCAAAATATTTCTTGAGGGCAGACTATGAATCACATAAATTATAGAGTCTATATTGTTATGATGGGTTAAAAGGTTGCTGCCAATTTGTCTCTTCCAGTTTATAGAGCCATTATTGGTTTTGGTAATCCTGACATTCTAAAAGTGAAATAATTTTTCTTATCAAAGTGACTCTCACACAAAAGCCTTAACAGTGGGAAATAATTTTTTTTTCTAAGTAACATTCTGATTTAAATCTTCCTTTAAGGTTACATTGCAGCAATCCATCAAAATCCAAACCAGGGTCTGAAATCATCCTTTGGCAGAAATAACCTTTTCCAAAAGAAATCCAGAAAATGCACAACAAGAAATCCCAGAGTGCATAAAAATCCTGTACCTCCCTGAGATAATTTTCAGGGTAACTCTAACCAAAGGAGAGGAGAAAGAGCAACTATATCCCCAGTTTCTGGGCTTTTGACAGAGCATACTAAAGCAATAGGCTGGACAGCCAGGCTCTGACTGACCAATTTGTTCAGAGATAGTAAGTTTGAAGATAAACCATTAAACATAACTCCAAATTAAAATCACAAGAGATAACAAAGGGCTCACAGGTTCCTTGTACCTCTGTTTGCTGCTCCACAAGAATTTCCTTTGTGCTAATACTCTAGCAAGAATTAACTGCAAAGGGCCCTACAAATGCTTCGATGCTGTTAGTCCTTGAACCTTACCACAGCTAGTGCCATATCCCTGAGAATTTGTAGATCCCCACCACTGCTCCTGGTCATGCACCACAGTCATTTTCTAATGGGATGAATGGGCTGAGAGCATGCAGTGTGCCTGAAGCCTTGACATCTTCAGCTGACAGATGGGAGCATATTCAATGGGTCAGTCAGTGCAGAAGATGGAAGAATCCCCTTGCTTCTTACATTTGCAACACCTTCATGTTCTGTCTAGATGGGTGTTCAGTGTGACTATGGTTGAACCCTTGGTGAATAAAGCTTCACACCTTTTAAGAAGAAACTCTTGCCCTCTGATTTGATGAATGTGTCCAAAATATCACAGATAATTTTTAGATTGAGATGATCTTCAGAAAACAAATAAGTACTAGATCTGTGTTCTCAGAAGAAAAGGATTTGGGGCACTGGTGGATAAGAAGCTTGACATGAGCCGCCCAGAAGGTCAATCATATCCTGGACTGCATCAGAAGAGCGATGGCCAGCAGTACAAGAGTTGATTCTGCCCCTTTGTATGTCCCCACCTGGAGTACTGAAACAGGCTGAAAGTGTTGGGGGTGTCCAACTGGGAGGAAAGAAGGCTCCAGGGAGACCTCACAGCAGCCTAGCTGTACCTGAGAGGCAGCTACAAGAAAGCTGGGACAGACTGTTTGCCAGGGCAAGGAGCAATAGAATAAGGGGCAATGGTTTTAAACTAGAGTAGGGCAGGTTTATGTTAGACATTAAAAAGAAATTCTTCACAATGGGGGTGGTGAGACACTGGAACAGGCTGCCCAGAGAGGTGGTGGAGGCCTCATTCCTGGACACATTCAAGGCTTGATGACACTTTGAGCAACCTGATCTAGTGAAGATGTCCACGTTGACTGCAGAGGGGCTGGACTAGATGGCCTTTGAAAGCCCCTTCCAACTCAGTGCCTCAGTGCTTTCTGTGACTGCATTGTGAGATTTGCTTCCTTTCTAGATTATACTTATTCTCAGCAATGCAAATACCCACTTGCACCCTCAGTTCTTTTCTGTATCATGCTTTGTTTTCTATCTATACAACATATTTCCCTTCAAATTAACTTTTTACATATTACAAACCACTGCAATCCTAAATTCCAAGGAATGTACATCCAAACACCTTTTTGCACTCCAAACAGCCAGAAGCCATAAAAGTTCTGTGATCCTCCCATGTGCATTTTAACAGCCTGTACATAAAAAGAGCACCACTTCAGTTTAGTCATTATGTTCAAGTACACAGCCCAAAACTGCCAGAAAAAGCTAAATATACCTCTCATTGGGGTGTCATTTATACAGAACCAATTTGCTTCTCCAGCACACAGAAATTCAAACGATTCCGAATTACATCAAGCTGGGTTAAGCACAGAGCAGGTGCAACCTCCCAGTGCTCACCTCCCCGAAGCTGTCACCGGCATCTCACGCTGCCACATATAGAATCACAGAATAGAATCAGAATAGTTCAGGTTGGAAGGGACCTTAAAGATCATCGAGTTCCAACCCCCCTGCCATAGGCAGAGACACCTCCCACTACATCAGGCTGCTCAGTGCCTTGTCCAGCCTGACCTTAAACTCCACCAGAGAGGGGGCATCCACATCCTCTCTGGGCAACCTGTTCCAGTGTTATACTACCCTCACCATAAAGAATTTCCTTCTTATGTTGAGCCTGAATCTACCCCCTTCCAATTTACATCCATTATTTCTTGTCCTCTTATCACATATCTTCTTTGAAAGCCCTAACCCCAGCCTTTCTGTAGGTCCCCTTCTGGTATTGATAAACTACTATGAGGTCCTCCCTGAACCTTCTCTTTACCAAGCTGAACAACCTCAACTGCTTCAGCCTGACTTCATATCAGGCCCTTTCTTCTCTGGCAGCCTCTAACAATTCCTTGTCAAACAAGTTTAGAGAGTGAATTGCTATTGGAGAGTTTCAGTGTTCAGAGAGGGCCTGCTTACACAAATTGCAGATCTGATTAAGGCAGCACCATCTCCCCAACAACAGACTTCATTGCATTGCGTCTCTGTTCCCACCATCGCCTCATTCATGTTCTGCCCTAGTTTTGGGGGGGATTACTCTAGAATCAAGCACCTTGCAAGAACAAATGCTTGGTCACAAAACTTTAGTGAAAGGAAAAAAATCAATGGGGAGGGTAACAAATAGGTGTGATAACCACTTAACCTATCTGCGCCACAGCAGTTGAGAGAGCTGTGTCCCGGTGATGCCCAGCTCGTCAGCACAGTGCAGGAGATATCTGACCTGCATTGGGTTACAGCACAGCCCTTTTGTTTACAGCCATCCCTTTACTTGTCTGCCCAAGGATCCTGCTCTCCTGGTTGTTGAATAGGAAAAAGAAATAGAGCAATTGTGTAACACCTTTCTTTTTTTAAACTAAGACAGAAACTGCTTTTATTAGAGACTCCACTGCTGGTGAAAAACAGCCTTTTCTAGTTTATTTGTGCCTGTGGGAGATACAGTTTTTTCCAGGCCCTGTCTAGTGCCCTATTTTTCTGACTGATCTATGCATTTTCTGGCTGTGTGTTTATTCAAGGATGAAGAGTAGAACTTTTATCCTTTGGTGAAATATCAGTGCCACAAAAATCTAATGAAGAAGTGGTCATTGACCCCACCATCACCTGCTATTAGAACTTGCCTCAAGTGTAGTCCAGTATATTTAGATTTAGTCTACTTGTCCTAGCATCTCAGATTCAACCAGCAGTTGCCACCTTTCAGTTCTTCTTTCCTGTCTTGGAGCAAAACAAGTGCCCTGTCCTCTCCAAGAACAGCTTTACTATCTATCTCTCCTTACTAATCATCTATTCTCTTAGATGCCATGTACCAGCAAAGTTTTCACCTCTTTATATACATCCTATTATTCATCTTTTAAAACTCCTCTCTTATTTATTTTTCAACTTCTGAGCTGTATAATTTAATATTCCGGTGACATGCTTTACCATCCAACATTTTAGACTTTTAATTATATTAATGGCATCTTGCCTGTATATCAGGAATTGCAGTTTTTCAACCTAAATGGAAAGTCTCCAAGAAGATACCAATTAATTCCTTTGCTCTGGCTCTGCAAGTGAAGAGTTTTATGTGAGAGTCTCTACACAATCCTGTAACATGCATTATGCAGGAAGTCACCTCACTAAAAATGTTCTTTCTGGAATTATAAATCTTCGGGTGATGGCTCAATCGAATACAGTGAAGATTATTTCCAGTAACTTAACAGATCCAGAACTTCCTACATTGAATCTGGGCAGTGACCTTCACTTTAATAGCTGATGCAGTCAAAGAACCAACATCCAAATCCCAAACATCCACATCAACCTCAATAAAACAGCATGGGCACTAAAATACATGAGTACTTAAAGGTTTGCATTCCAGAGTGCTTTTGTGATCCCACAAAAACCTCCACTAAACTCATTTTGGTAGAAACAACTTAAAGAGGAAAAGCATCAGGAAGTATAGTCCCACACATGTCCCTTCTAATACGTTAAGGTCTACTGGGGTGTTATGAACTTGGAATTCTTGTAAAATCAGTTTGCAAGGGAAAAAGACTTTGGTGCTGGCTCAGTCAGGAAGGCTGCACCTGAACTGACTGGTTTTGGAAGAGGTGTGAAGAGGCCATGTATACACATCACAGATGTGGCTGACATTTCAGCTTACAGCCCAAAATATCCATCAGGGAGTACAGAACAATTATATACCCTCAACTTGACAGAAGGAAGAGGCTGGAATTTGCTTCCCCAATCACTCTCAATCACATTGCCCTGTTTGCAAAGGGCCTGATACAACTTCTGCATGTTAATAAAAATCCTATTGATTTACAGGAATGGTTTAGATTTAGAGAGACCAAATACCCACATTTTATAAGCCCATGGTGGATTTTAACCTTCATGTACATAGAATCTTTGAAACATGCTCTGAACATCAAAAAAATCTAAGCTCTTCACTGGGACAGAGTTTGAATAAGGGGGTTTAAATGGTGTCACTTATGTTAATAGCAAGATTTTCAGCCCAGGTCCATGAGACATCCCTGATAAGAAACTTTCTGAAATCCTGCCATATAACAGGTGTGCTTAGCTCTCTATATTTTCAGTTTCTGTTCTCACTTACCCTGGTATAAAATCAGAATGAGCTTCGGACTGAAGAAACTGTGAGTAAAAACTGATTCAGGTTGTTTGGGGGTTTTTTTAGGAAAAAAAATATTGCAGGAAATAATTAGAATATTGTGAATTTATCTTAGTCTTTTTTAGTTTAATTCAATAATGTTTCAGACCAAATGACCTCTGCTTAGGTACCAAATTATGGTACCCCTCAGCTCCTCATGCTGTCTTCCCAAAAATGGAAAGCAAAGTTAGGATTCTCAGTCAAAAACCTGTAGTCCAAAGTTAGGACACAACTCATTGAAGGCAGCAAGCTAAGAATAACAGAACAAACTCAGGGAGAGAAATAACAATAAAATACAAGAACTATGACTCTCCATCTGCAACATTATCTAATTCTGCTGTCATAAAGAAGAAAGCAGTGTGAACGTGTGTGCAAGAGATAACAGGCTGTCAAAGCCCCGCTCTGCTCAAGTGCCAGAAAATTAAAGTTTGATTATTCAATAGAAGCCTAGCTGATCCAAGAGCCACAGCAGTGTCCAGTTCACAGCGCAACTTACCTTCACAAAGAGCTCAATTTCAGGGTCCTTTCCTTCCCCATTAGGAGGAACAGAGTCTGTCATTTTTCACCCCCAAGGCTACCAGCCGATCTCCTGCTATTAAGTGCCTAAAGAAGGTTTCAACTGCACAGCAAATAGTTTTTTCCCTTCTGAGCAGCTCTCGCAGAGCTTTTAAAACCTCATTTGTAATGATAAAGCTCAAAACCAGCACAGAAAACAAGTTTGTGGCTTAATAAATAAATGATAGCCTTGGAAAATAAAGGCAGGCAGCAGAGAAGCAGTCCCAGTTACGGCTGTGCAGATCTTCAGAGCAACAAGTGCTGCTGTGCTCTGGTACAGTATCCTCATCTGTCAGAGCTGCAGTTCTCACTGCCTGCCCAAAATAGCCCAGAGCATAAAATAGAGGGTGGGGTTAAGCCACAGGGGAGGAGACAAGCTCCCGATACCTACGGCAGGATCAGTCTTTGAGCAAATAATTCTGCTCTTCCCTGTTTTCAACGTTCCTGTTGTTCCCTCCCTTATTCTACAGCTGGGAGCACCGGTGACAGGGGAAGGTCGGCAGCAGGCTGGTTTCATCACTTCAAGCAACACTGACGTTTCTTCCTTCTTTTCTGAAGGATGCTTGTCCTGCTTCTAGCTGTGCAAAATCCTAATATTGTTTCTGCCCTCTAAAAAGAACCTGATTTCTTCACCTTGAACACTGGCTGTTGCATGGTTGGAAGGAGTGTGCAGAAAAGCTGAGCTCTGTCTCAGCAAAAGCCCCTGCATGTGGTACACGGAGGTACAGAAGTCAAAACTAAGTACTCTCAGGTGAAAAAAGAACCTGTGGAATCACCACATCTTGATGGAGTTCAGGGGAATGGGGTTACATGGGAGAATGAAGAGCTTCAGGGCCCTGGGAAAATAAATATTTGGGTCCCATTACCATTTTCAGAATGTCCCAGGGGGTGCTGCTTGTAGAGGGAGCACAGAAGAGAGACAATAAGCTGGGGTGGAGTATGGAAGAGAATTTCCAAGAACCTCAGTCTGCTATTAATGTACTTTAGTCACCTATACTCCCTTCCTTCACCCTGCATTCCTTGCATGACTCAGAAGTCACCACAAGGCAACCCTAAGCAAGAGGTGGCAGAGGACAGAATGGCTTGACACTGCTAAAAGGCATGGAGGAAGAAAGGGGTGTCATGGGAGAGGCACAGGGTTCTGATGGGATTTCCTCCTCATTGTCATCATTGCCTGGAGGGACTGGCTGCCTTTGTGCCCTCCTGCCCTTGCAAAGTCCTGTCCTTCAGGCTCTGATTCCCCTCCCCATGCCTCCTCCTCCTGTTTTGGGACTGCCACAGCTCACACCACCAGGCACCAGCAGTTTTACCTTCCTCTTTGGACACAGAGTGGCCTTTCTGGTATGGTTTTGACATGACCAAATACTCGCCTTTCCTGAAAGTGCTCTTAGCTCTCTGCTTTCATGATGATATTTAATTCCCTGCTGTGACCTGTAGGCATTTGACACAGGTCCAGAGCAGCAGCAGCCAACATCTCCGTGGCTCTTTGGGTAAGCTCTGAGGGAATTTCCCACAGCAGCTGGTTGGTGTGTGATCCACAAAGCACTGAAATGGTTAAAGAGTAAATCTCATTATGCAGCTGCAACTGTAATTACAACATATACAACATTATAAATCTAATTAGCACTCATTCAGCTAACTGCAAGGTTAGCTGTAAGAGAATTAAGTGTTATTACTCCTTTGATTTCAAATTTTTACATGTAATTTTTGGACTAGGTACATTAATTACCAAACATTTATAGTGTAATTACTCTTAGGCCTGCAGGCGAACTTCCAAAGACATGGGCTAAGTGTTCTTACATGTAGAAAAAAGAATCATTGCGTTGTAATTACATATTACAGTTACAAGTGTCTGACAGAAACCTAAGAGTAGTCACTGTATCTCTGAAATTCCCCCCCCTAAATAACATAATAGCAACTACATGATTATAAGCTTTTGCCTTCACTGAAAAATTGTTTTCCTTCAGCACTTCATTTGACGATGTAATTTCCCTTTAATGAGGACTCCTGGAAACAACAGGAAGTGGGTCATCTTGACTGAGGTTACCTGTAGCTCCAGCCTCATTTAAAACACTGTTTTGATCCAGGCTTTCAAGAGTTTCTATCACAGGAGCAAATATATCAGCTCTGGAAGAAGAAAACATTGCCAGCCATGAAAACAGCAAAGAGGTAACACCACTAAGGCAAAACCAAAATGTTTAAACACAATCAGCATTCAAGATATCAGTACTCATAAGATGTGATGCATGTGACCTATTTAAATGTCTATTTTAGAAAGAAATAAATGTTCCCTAGAGGTGCCTGGTTTTTTTTTCCCAATGGTAAAAAGGGACTCCAAGGTAGCAAAGTTCAGAGAAAGATATTCTAATGGTCAGAAAAACAGCATGGTAATTATTAGGTAATTGAAACACGTGGCTTTAGTGCCTGATTTCAATGCATATGCTGTCTTCCACTCCAGAAGCTGTTCATACCTTGCACTTCTAGAAGTTAAACTCTAGATGTAGCAATTTGGGTAGAGACTCACCATGTCAAAACATTTAAATCCTTTCCTCCCAATTACTGTCTGGATTTTGTGGTGCTCTGTAATTAGTTTGCAAGGTGAAGATCATTGTGCTGAGGCTCAGCAAAGCAGAAGGGAAATGGCAATGCAGAGAAAGGGAGCTAAGATGCCCTGAAGCCATTTCCAGCCTGATCCAGATACAAACTACTGCAGGAATGAGCCAGGACCCATCTGATTCAAGACTCTTCTGGGCAGTAGTGTCCCTGGGAGGTCCCATCCTCATCTGCTTTCACCTGGGAAGCTACACCTTGATGCTCCCGGACTTGATATGGGGTTCTCAGGGCTTGCAGAAGACTTAGTGTGGATGCCATACATGTGGTATCCACAGAGATACGTATAGCCAACCTCAAAAACTCTGACTTTCAAAAATCTCCCCATGTAACTCCTAAAAGAGTCTAAGGAAAACAGAGCTGTATTTTTTTAAATAGATTCTGAAGCTGGGTTTAAGACAAACACTGTAGGAGTCAGTAAGAATCTGGAAATAAATAAATAAATAAATAAATAAATGCACTATTTCAGGAATCTATTCATGCATTTACTGCTTTGCTGTCATGTAAAACGGACTTATCACTTTCATCTGGGTGGAACCTTTTTGACTATAATAGTTATTATTGCCTACACAGCTCTGTTTTGTGTTATGAAATCAGCTCTTTCTTCAGGCAAATTAAGATACTAATAAATAATTAGTACACTCTCATTTTACTTCAAAGAATGAGTTGCATGGTTTGGTCTATCATTTTCTCTCAAGTTAGAAGGAGCAGAGGCTTTGGGTTACATACAAGGACATTAGACACTAAATTATGAACTCTTCATAAGCCAAGCCATTATAGTTTGAGGTTTATGAGATATATAAATGAACATGAGCACGTCATCCCATTAATAAAAGAAGAGGGCAGCTTCAGAAAAGGAACAGCCACTTCTCCACATAAGACCTCTATTGTAGGTGAACTCTGCTGCACTATCGTCTTTCACAAGCCTGATCCAAGCTTCACTTCCAGCAAAGATTTGTCCCGAGGGGGTGAATCAGAGGCCAAGCATCCAGAATGTAATTCTATCATGGTGTTCTCTGCTGAGTTACCAAGAAGTATCAAGGCACGGGGTGCTGCCACCCAGCTCCTTCTGGGAGAGGGGGCCTTACAATGTCTAATAGCATAAACATCACTGTTTTCATGTTGTGAATAAACTTCCACTCCAGATAAAAAGAACTAAAATCTTGCTGCAGTAAATGGTATTTAAGGATAGAATTCTACATGGGAATTATTTAACTGGCAGGTTCCTAAAAGGAACCCAAATAAGCAGCAGACAGGTACTAAATCAGCATGTTTGAATGGGTTGCAAAAAACTATCTTCTCTGGACAGTTCTGAATTACTGGTAATTTGTAAACTGCATTTATTGCATCCAAGCAGCTCCAAATTGCTATTTATTCAACAAATTAACAAACACAAGGAATTAAATGCAGTAATTCCAAATTCCTTTTGAATTACAACACATCACCGTCAAGTTCTTCTTTGGCTGGACAGGGCACTGGGCAGCCTGGTCTAGTGGGAGGTGTCCCTGCCTATGGCAGGGGGGTTGGAACTCGATGATCTTTAAGGTCCCTTCCAACCCAAACTATTCTATGATTCTATGATTCAGAAGAGTTAAAAGGGATTTGTCTCAGATTTTTGGGGTCAGGCAGTATATTTTCCTCCGCAGATGTACCAGACATGCAAGTATCTATAAAGCTCTTTTCAGTAGCCTCATGTCAGAGAGAGAATCACAGAATGACAGGGGTTGGAAGGAACTTCTGGAGATCCAAGTCTCTGCCAGAGCAGGGTCACCCCGAGCAGGTCACACAGGAATGTGTCCAGGTGGGTTTTGAATGTCTCCAGAGATGGAGACTCCACCTCCCCAGACAGCCTGTGCCAGTGCTCTGTCACTCTCAAAGCAAAGAACTTCCTTCTCATGTTTGGTTGGAACCTCCTATGTTCAAGTTTGTGCCCATTAGCTCTTGTCCTTGGCACCACTGAAAAAAAGACTGGACCCATCCTCCTGACCCCCACCATTTAAGTATTTGAGAGCATTGATAAGATGACCCTCAGACTTCTGTTTTCCAGACAGAAAATATTTAAGTCCTTCATGCTTTTTTCATAAGAGAGGTGTTCCAGTCCTCTAATCATCTTCATAGCCCTTTTCTGTACCCTCTACAACAATTTCCCTGTCCTGCTTGAACTGGGGAGAACATCTTCTCCCACAACTGCAGAGATGAGCAGTGATTCAAAACCTGTTTATCTGATGAAAGAACTGTGATTTTCTTCCTTCTAAACTGTCCATTGCTGAAGGGAAAAAGACATCAAATGTTACAACAGGTGTAGAGCCTGATTGTACCAAAAATGGGATAGGATAGCAAAACCTAGGTCAGAAAACTTTGCACTACCTTTAACTGGCAAATTTTTGAGGTTTTTTGAGCAATTTATATAGTTCTACATCCATCCCTCCAGACATTATAAGCTATGATTTTGCCATGAGCTACAGCAGCTTTCTTTTACCTTACTGTGAGCATTATATTGGTCCTACAGGTCCTTGGATGAAATTGAGCTCTTTAACAGCATGGCAGATCACTAGAATCAGCTCAGACAAGAGTTTTGCAAAGTAAATCTCAGACTAAATGCATGAGCTTATTTTTATATATAATTATGCTTTCACTTGGATGCAGTATCAAACTTTGATGTAACATTAATAAGCATTAACAGCTTCAAGAGAAAAACCCACTGCTGTTCAGTTTGAAGAAAGATTTTATTATGGATAATTATCACAGCACCTGCATCGAGACAGCCACAGCTAAGCATTTACAGAGAAATAGTACTGTAAAGGCACAAAAGCATCTCCTAATGCTGCTTCTAGAGCTTTATTCCTATTTTACTATCATTCCAAAACTCTTGTTTTGATTAAAAGCAAATGTTACAAACAGGACTGAGATGGCTCTGGAAAGTGGTATTGTAGGGAATACAATGGGGAGCATTACAGATTGTCCTGAGCTGTGGGATAGATGGATAATGTGGCTGATGAAAGAAGGAACATAGATATCCTTCAGCCCTTGCTTTTGAAAATAAATTCTCCGTACTACTGCATACACCACCAGCAAAGTGTGATGTACCCACTGTTGTTGACTCACTGCAGCCACAGAATGAAAATTATATGATTTTACTTACACCTTTGCAAGAGAATAATACATATCCTATCTTAATTTACACTTCTCAGTGCAAATCCCCATTTGGATTGTTTCTGTTCAATTCTTGGTATGTTTCTTACCATAAAGTAGCTCTAAATTAATTATGACCTGAGGCATGTGGGTGCAAACTAGGGTGAAAATCCTCAAACAGAAGACCAGCAGACAACAAACTACTCCAAATCCAGTTCATGAATTACTAATTACAGAAAGTGCTCAAATCATATGTAAAATTCACATGGGAGTCAGGCAAGATTTCAATTCTCCTCCCCAGTAAATAAGGCCCAAGTAATACACTATTGTTGCTGATTTCATTGGATACATTTGACTCTGTTGTTTAGCAAACAATTTTGCTAAATGCTGAAATTACATTTTATGTTCTGATGCACATTATTCCTAAGAGATGAAGCTTTCAACAACTCAGTTTGAAATTACTCATGACTCAGACTAGTTCCCATGCATTTCAAATGCTGGAATTGGTGACATTTAGCTGTGCCAGATGAAGCCATAAAATACCTGTACAGCAGTTTACATACATGGATCTGCACAGCAGATTACAGGATCCTGTCTGTTGTAGGCCCTGTTTGGCTTGAGAAGAAGGTCTTTGGCTTTTGGCTCCCTGAAAAACCCACACACAAGTAGTTCAGTGTGAAACAGCAGGAATAAACACCTTCACAACCCTCTTTATGGCATCAAAGTTAAAGCTCTGCACAAACTGTGGTTCACCTCATCAATGGCAGTGCTGGTGCTGTTGCCAGACCTCAAGCCTTACTATGAACTATAAGACTCTTATTCTTCTTAGAAAACTGACCTCATTCATTTTTTATTTTACCTTTGGGTACTTCTGTGATAAAGGTTATTAGGACTTCAGTGACCATTCCTGCATCCTTAAAAGAAAGATGGTGATGGCAGTTCTTAGAGGAAAGCTCAGCTTAAGACTGAAAGTAAATCTTAGATTGAAATTCAGCACTGAGAACAGTCTGAATGGTGACTGCCTGAACTGGGAATACTGACCAGTCCAACTACAAAGCTGTAAGGCATTTTTTTCCTTCTAAAAGGAAGATTTTAAAAAATTCTACAGAGCATGAAGCAGGCAACACTTTTATGAGGAAGGTGTGGGCCCTTTATCACCAGTTACAATACCTAGGAGCAGATCACCAGAGTCATCTTTGCAATCTTACTGATCTGCCCTTGGTGACAGCTATGACACGACTCTAGAAAATGCACTCACACTGGTTAGAAAAGTGCTAATGAGATACAGAGCCTTTTACTCATTAGCAATTTCAACCCTATTCCTAACCAAACAGCAAGTGGGAGCTGATACTGGGCTAATTCATAAATATATATAAAGGTATCTCATAGAACCATAGAGTTGGAAAGGATCTTCAAAGGTCATCTAGTATGAACCCCCTGCAGTAAGCAGGAACATCCTGCACTGGATCAGGTTGCTCAGTGCCTCACCAAGCCTGGCCTTGAATGTCTCCAGTGACAGGGCCTCCACCACCTCTCAGGGCAACCTGTGCCAGCGCCTCACCACTCTAATGGTGAAGAACTTCTTCCTAACACCTAATCTACACCTACCCTGCTCTAGTTTAAAACCATTGCCCTTTGTTCTATCTCATGATGTTGAGAAAAAAGCCTAAACCTCCCTGTGGAGAATGGCACCAGTAACAGTCTCTTGGTTTACATGTTAACATAAAAAATGGACTGTCAGAGAGGAAAGACAAAGAGTTATGAGAGGTGAAGTCAGGTGTGCTGTAAGGATTGACTTTTCTCATCTCTTCCAGGTGTGCAGGAGTTTCTACCACTACTGCTCATGCTGGGTTCATTGCCCTGAAAAAGACACTTTAGCCTACAGAACAATATCCTCTTCACTCATCTTATTTGCCATGAGAAATGTTTCAATTAAAAAATAAATTAAAAGGCAATTGCATCTTATTATGAAAGGGAAAATAGCTAAGCTGTTTTAAGTGACCTTTTCAGAAAATTAAGTACAGGGAATCAAAACTGGAGGCAAGTTAGACAGGTCATCTGTCAGTCTTGCTGGATCATATCAACCTTGCAGTACATTATGATAAACCATTATGAAAAAATGAAACATTAAGAAAAAAAAAACCACCTAAACTGAAAGGAAATCCAGCCATACAAATTTTACAGTGCAAAGCTTCACAAGATCAAATAAGAGGACTCAGAGTAACAGCAGTCTATACACAAGGGAATAGTTTACTACTGATAGGGATGATACTGCCATCTATTTTTAAGGCTTCCTAATGCTGTTCCTGATTACACCCTATTTTAAATTCAATTTAACTTTTGCCAGACTTTAATAGAGGAGCTCTTCAACACAGATGTCTGCCTTCTTTTTCCATCCAAAGCACTTCAGACAACCAAAGGTTTATCTGCCATTGCACTCAGTCATTGAAGTCATTGTTCCCCACAAGTCCGCAGCTTAAAAGAGCAACCAGGCAGAGTTTAAAAAGGAACACAAAGGCAAGGAAGTTATATGGTTTGTCTCAAATCAATAGCAGAGCTAAGAATAGATTTTTGAACAACTCTATGCCAGCTTAGTCAAGCCATTGTAAAAAAACCCCACATTTTTTCTTTCAAAGTGTTCAGAAGTCCATTATCACATAGTATTCTCCTTATGCAGGTGATTGTGTGAGTATGTACACATGTAAAACATTTTTATGCACAAAAATACAGGTATTCTGCAGGCAGTATTGCAAAGACACTCCACTGGTCCACCTGTCAACCTGAACTGCAGTATATGTCTTTTTCTCTTTTCTTGATATTTTTTTTTTTTTAAGTGCAGCTTGTTAACTTCCCCATGAGTCAGACAGTCCAGTGTGCATCTTTATTTGACATGTTAATCGTTAAGGGGAGTTAAGTAGCAGAATGTTCTTTGGCCACCTATCTGCAGGGATCCAGAGAACACCGTCTCCTCCCTTGCTGGTGCTAGAGGGAATGCCAGGGCAGCTCTGCTTCTCCCTGGCCTTTTATACCCCTGCTATTTTTAGCTGTTATCAGCCGTGATGCCATGGAGCCAATCGGCACCCACTGCCTGTAACAAACTCTGCTCCAGTCCAAACTTCATTCCCTGCAATCTCACAGGGAGGAGCCAAATGACTGTGAAATTGTTGCTCTAAACTTCTGCCGTTAGTTAATACGGGCTCATTAACACACACCAAGGCACCAGCACACCGTAGTGCATGAACAAATAGGACCACAGTAAAGTTACTGATTGAACAGACAAAACATCCTGCCTACATTCAGTGAAAATAAGTCAATTTAAAGTGCCTTGTACAGATTAATAAACTCTGCAGCTCTGCAGTATGACAATTATATGTAAACATATGTGAAACAATCTCTGCCTTTTTAACAAAGGTGTTCTTTTTTACGTCACCTCGTAACAATTATTAATTACAAACTAGTTATCACTGATTATTTACAAATCAATGTACTCAGCACAGAAAGGGAAGAAAATTTCATGCTTTTCAAAACAGACCACATGGTGTATAATAAGTATTTTATTCTGAGACTTTGTCTCGTATCTTGTTTAGTATCTTCACAGAAATATGACCTTGTAGTAACATTAGGCTTTGAAAACTTATGGCAGAGTTAGTCTGCTCAGATGTAGCCCTCCAGGACCACACTAGGTGCCCTGGGGTAGCTTGCACAGACTCCAGCAGTTGCTTTTCACAGCACCAGACCTCTCAGATATTACAGCAGCTGAACCATTTCCCCAGCTGAGAAAGCTGTTTCGCCTCAAGTGCTACCCGGTCAGAAAAACTTTTAAACAGATTTCATAAATTTTACATATGTGGATCCCCAAATCCAAACAATTTTCAAACTGCATGAACAGAATATTCATCAAAGTACCTTGAGTAATATCTTGTCTGCATTGAATCAGTGTAATGCTCTTACTAAATTCAGCACTGAGATGCTACTGCTTAGAAATCTCACTGAGGCCCTCTGAGCAGACAGTGTATTAACTGCTTTCCACTCTGAATCACTAAATAAAATAATTTAAAGTAGCTGCCCTACAGCTCTTTGTCATATCAACCTGAATAGACAAATTTCATGGAATCATAGAATAGTTCAGATTGGAAGGGACCGTAATGATCATCAAGTTCCAACCCCTCTGCCATGGGCAGGGACACTTTTAATTTTATTTAATCCCCTAAATTTAATTTTCTTTAAACCCCCAAATGATCAAAACATTAGATAATGAAATTAAATTGGTTTCTTATAGTTTCATACCTTACATTTAAGGTTATCCATGACTTCTCTATACAACAATTTAAACCAATTAATCTCTGTATCTTCATAAACCGAAAGATGACATTTCAGTGTTGTCCATTGAACCTCCTCTCATTTAAAGACTCTAATTCTTCTCTAAAGGAACGTCAGTATTTTTTTATATAATCCTGCTTTTGAGCCCCTCCTTTTCCCACAGTAGCATTACTTAAGTACAAAAACACTTTTATCAATTTAAAATTGTTGAGAAAAAAATTAATTAATGTTTTTTTATAGCTAAAACATTGAGGATGTGTTTTACAGTCCTTATGGATAAGCAACAGAGCATTCTGTGTGCTGAAGCACTGAGCTCTTGGATAATTTTATGGTTTTTTAAACAAAAGTCTTCCTTCTAAATGGATCTTCCTGATGGCCTTTGAAAAAGCCCATGAAATGTACACAAAAGGTCACCTTCAATGCCTGAACCACAATGTGACATGAGAAAAAATCTGCTAAAAAAGGACTCGGGTCAACAGGTCTATTCTATGAAATTTGGGATTTGGGAATTATTTTCTCCAGTACTTATATGGGATGTTCTGTTAACACTAGGAAAAAATTCTAATGATATGAAGAAAAAAAATCTTTATAAATTCAAATTTATTTTATTTAATTTATGTTCATTCCTGTTTAATGAGGACTTGCCAGTATTATTTGGACACCCCCCTGACCAGTCACATCCCACATGCAATGAGGGGCCACCAAAGTATCAGTGTGACAGATAAGAATGTGCCTATTTATAGAGCAAACATCAACATGGGACAAGTAGATAACACATTAGGAAGAAGTTCTTCACTGTGAGAAACTGAAACAGGTTGCCCAGAGAGTTAGTGGAGACCCCATCTCTGGAGGCATTCAGAGTTAGGCTTGAAGAGGCTCTGAGTAACCTGATCTAGTGCAAGATGTCCCTGCTTACTTCAGGGGGGTAGGACTAGATGGGCTTTGAAGGTTCCTTCCAGCCCTATGATTCTGTAGTTTCATGATTTCATATGATTAAGTTAGATTGTACAGTGAGCAACAGAACCGACTAACATTGAAACATTTTTTCACTGTTGCACTTCAGCTGTTGCTGAGTGTGGATATTGAAAGAAAAAGGAAAATTAAATAGTTTGGAAAAAAAAATCACTCAGGAGGGTTTTTTTCATTATCAGAATTAGCTTCTAGTCTAATCTAGTAATCCAGGCTTTGTATTCAAACTATCACTGGTGGCATTTAGTTTGCTTAACTTCAGGTGACTACATCATTGTATACAAGTGAAAGTTTATGGCTTAATTCGAGTTAACCACGGGCACTGTAGCAACACTAGTATAGCTGAGGAAATCTTTAAACATACATGAGAAGGGATCTATGAGAGATCAGTGTCCTTCTGCAGAGGAAGAAAAGATTTAAGACATCTGTAACAGCAATGGATGTTTATGGTTGGAAAACCTAATCAGGTCTCTACTTGATTCTACAGAAGGAGTCTAAGGAACAATTTGCCTCACCCTGCAGCTGATGACAACACTTGGCCACATTGAATTAAGTGCACTTTTTGCCTCTGCTGACTGCACTGCACTACTTCAGATCGCTTTTTTTTGCTGCAAAAGGAGCCTAGACAGCCCACAGAGATGTTTTTAATAACTTTGTTTACAGACACAGTCAGGGGAGCCAAACACAATCTTTGATATCTAAAGAAAACAAAAGTGAAGCAGAAAAGCAGCTTTCCTTCTGCAGATTCCAAAATCATTTATATATATCATTACCAGTAGCTTTGTAGGGACTATCTATTGCTTTGTGTTTGTAAAATAACAGTCTCACTAGAACCACTTTTTATGTACATCTGAAATAAGCAATTAAAACCCCCTCAATATTGGATAGAAACCATTTAACAGCTGACAGTACTGTTACATAGATACATTGTCAGGATACAAAAAAAGGTTATCAATCCACAAATGCAAACATTTTCCTCTCTTAAAATGTAACAAAAGAAACTGAGATGTTTCAAAAAGAAAAAACAAATCAGGCTGATATAGCAGCCTTATATACAAAGAAAGAGTCGTAAAAAGAAAATTATAAGGAAAAGAAATGAGTAAACAAATTCTATCTTATTTTCCTTCAGTAGGACCTACATATTTACATAGTATTTGCTATTGCTGCAATCACTATGCAGTAACAATTTCCTAGACAATACAGGTCTGTATTTTGAAGCTGTTGCTATGCTACTGTGCTATACCAAGCCACGGTTGCTGCTGGAGCCCAAAGCTGAAAGTGGCACAGGAGTGTCAGCTGAAAATTGATTCATGGACCCTCCTGGAGGCAGAAAAGGTGCATAGACCAAGTACAGGTCAGAACTGAGACCAAAGAATTAAGCAAACTGTTTATGGTCTGCTGCTAAAGCACGTGTTCTGTTCATGACTGATAGCTGGGGAACTGGATGTTATCTGTATGAGAGCTGCCATTCACTAATCTTTTCACACAAGCACACAGAGTAATTCAGATAAGCATAAATCAAGCACAACAAATTTTTCCTCCTCAGAAATAAGGGCTGCGTAGCTCCTAGGTTTACATGTTAAGACTTAAGAGATTCCCAGTCTCCTATGCATAATAGGGTGTAGGAGACTGCCATAAAGCCATATTGTGTCTGTAAAGTGTAGTGCAGAAATATTACAGGTGCATCTCTATTTTCTGAGTTAGTAGAAATCTTCTGTTAGCTTATGATTCACATTAGATTTCTAGCAATCAGAACAATTCTCTGATTTCCAAAACCCCCTGTTTTCAGTGACGAGTGATTAGAGCCTGACTACATCACTTGGAGAAACCTCATGCCCTTAAAGTCAGATGGGAGCCACACTACAGCTTCTTGCTAACAGGAGAGTAATAAATGGTTCAGATCATTGCATAAACCTTTACTGGAAAAACACCAGGGCTAAAAGTTGAACTTCACAATTCTAAACAGAATGTTAAAGGATACACACATATACTAAAATAAGGCAGAAAAACCTTTCCAACTAGACATATGACGACTTAAAGAGCCACTTGCTGTAGTAATTCTCCTAAGTATTCTGCTAAATACACCACCTGTACATAGAAACTGGAGCTCAAGAAAAAAATCTAGACATTAATTTGAGATAGGAGAAGGTCAAAAAACCCTTTAAAAAATCACCAAAAAAACAACAACCTGACAACCCACCAAACCACTCAAACTTTAGAAATCATGACTCAAACTTGAAGGCAGGCTGAAGGCAGTGAAGTTGTTCAGTCTCAGAAAGCAAGGACTGAGGAATTTTGGTATCCAACTTCTAAAATACAAAGGACTTATTTACTAAAAAGAAAAATAGCAAAATTCAGAGCAATAGAATTTTAATAAAGGAAAATATTTGTCTCAGGAAAATAATTAAGCACTGACAGAGTCTAATCAGTAGAAGGGCTGAATCTACATCACTGAATGTTTTCAAAGAAGCATCTGCTAGGGATAGCCTTGCTAAGAAAGAGCAGGAGGACACATCCCTTGATATTTCAGACTTGTATTTCTGTAATATGTACTTGTAATCTAACTTAAGTAAGATTATTTGCAGTGAAAAACATCTGTAAATTACACTTAGATAAGTGTACATTAGGATATTGGCTGCACATATATCATTTATTGTGTTTTTGATGCTATGATTGGAGAACTCTGAAAGTAGTTCTTAGGTCTTTTCCTTGCTCAAGTTGTGCAGTTCATATAATTTAAAAAGTTATGAATCATTTAACCTTTTTCTAAGCTTATTCATATGACAAAAAAAATTCTTACTTACATTCAATTATTATAAAAATTATTTTTTAAAGCCAGAACGTCATAAAAAGCCAAAATACCATAATTTCGTGTATATATAGAGAGCTATACCTGCCACCTGGATTCAGACAGAACTGCTTTTCTTACCTGCAAACTCAGTGGAAAAGACAGAGTTTAACAACATCATTATGTGCTATACTGGAAACCTTTAAAATACTACCTGGTCTACAATGCAAAAAGGTATTTTGACACCTAATTATGCCTACAAGTAACTATCATCCCAAAACTGCAAGTGCAGTTGTTCTACTCTGAAGACTGTGCATGCTATAAGAAATAAGTGGATGAAAATTAGAAAAAATGGTATTCTCATCAACAACAATATGCATCCCTCTATTTGAAATGCCCTGCTGAAAGTTACAAATGTTATCTGTGCTGAGTACTCTTTTACTTTTCATCAGCTTCTATAAAGTGCTTGGTTGGACTCAGCAAAGTACCAGTATAACCACAAACTTCAGATTGGGAATTCATGTGGTTACACTACAGTTTGGTTCTGCTCTTTTCAAGTAACACATGCTAAAAAAAAGCTATGCTCTGTATCTTTGTTTTCTAGTGCACATTATGTACAAAACTTCCTCAACCAATACCAATAAGGTTCCTCAAAACAACAGGAAAACTCACTGCATGATTTTTGCAGTGATAAAGGCAATTCATGTCACTGTCATTTATGAGAGACCAGATCAAGTCTGTGAGTCAGTAGGGAGCTTGCACATCAAGTCAGAGACGTCAGACCCTCCTAACTCCGGAAAAAAGGAGTACAAAGCATCATGGAGGACAAACAGAAATGTCCTTTCTTTCCCAGCTGCTGATTTGATGAAATTTTACTAAAGGATGGAATAATCCCAGGAGAAAAAGCTGAAAGTTTAAGTTCTGAGGTACAGATAAGTTAAAAGCAGTACTCTTCCTAAAAGGGGAACCTTAAACATATGCACTGATATCCAATGAAAGGACAGGAGACAATGGGCACTAATTGAGATTCATTAAGTCCAATTTAAACATAGGAAACTTCATTTTTACCGTGAGGGTAGGACTTCATAATGACTAAACAGAGAAGCAGGGGATTCTTCATCTCTGGAAATACTCAAAACTTGACCAGACACGTCCCTCAGCAATCTCCTCAAAGTGATCCTGCTCTGAGTAAGGAGATGGACCAGATATCTCCAGAGATGCCTTCCAGCATCTATAACTCTGCTATCCCAGTACAGTGATCCAACATGAATGTTAACCATGCTAAATCACTGTGTCAAATTTGTATTGTTTGCATAACAGAGGGTTTTTATTACTTAGGGGAAAGGATTACCTTCCTTTTTTTGGAAATGTATTACTACTGGAGGGTAGTAATGAAAACAGAGAGGGTATAATCTATAGCCTCTCTCAAATCATCAGTAATCCAGGACAATAATTTTCTTCCAAAAAGAAAAAGGAGGGATTGTTCTTTAAACAACTCAAGCTTCAGGAAAACAAAAAGTTAAAACTTTCAGAGAAACTCAGCCTTTAGAATGAACACACTGCTACACAGGGAAATAAAGCTGACAAGGGAAAAGGCTGGGCCTCTGAGAAATGGCTACAATGAGATCAAGCTGTCCTATGTGCTCAGTCATATTTCTGTTCAAATTTCAAAGGCTTTTGTTTGAAAAAAATACAACATGATTGAAAGGACATTAAGGTGGCTGTGACAAGCCCAGACACGTTAAATTCACACAAACATCTCCAGGTTGCTATATGCTGTATTCTGCTGTTAAAGATACAGCGAATGCCTTGATGAAAGATACAATTTTTCACTTTACAGTACATTATGAAAGAGTCCACTGATTATGAGATACTTATCAAGTACTGATAATGAGTGAAAGATGAGTTAATGTGATTTAAACATTTTCTTGGTGTTTCATGATGCAGAACGGGCTATAAAAAAGATTATCCAGTCTGATTGAAATTATAGTTCTAATGCAACAGCACTTAGAGTATTCAGGTGAAGTCACATTCTTGTTCTTGGCGCTCACTGCAACTAATAGCTGCAAATTAAGATATCATTTAATCTTCTCACTTTCTCCAGTCTTCAGTCAGCAGCGACCTCTGTCTGACAGTCTTGTTTCCAGCCACTCACAGATTTGTTATTGCTACAAACAAAGGAAGCAATAAATAGTAGCAGAATTATCATTACCACAATTGTCCCACAGCAAAAGGTCTGCAGAAAAGAGCAAATCCAGAAGATGAAGCCAATTTCAAAACAATACTGCCCTTGGTTGGACTAGACACTGTATGAGAAGGGACTTTTCTGTGAATAATAGACTTGTTGTTTGCAACTCAGATTTGGTTCCTACATGCAAGAAGTTATAGCCCTCAGGTATTTCACAATTGTTGTTACATATTACTCTATGACCTTCAATTTTATAGGCTGACTTCAGCTATCTATATAATTAAAGATAGGAAAGCTGGCTCTGCACTTCATGGAGTTAGTGCTTTATTACTCCAATATCTGAAAGAAAAGTAACAACAACAAGAAAAAAATAAAGAGAAGGAATGAAATGTCATCAGTTTCTCAAGGAATAAAATGCTGACATAAGAGTTTAAGAGTTCAATTCATCCACCCTCAAGTGCCATGTCTCCAGCTTCTGCTGCAGGAGGATCACAGCATGGATCACCTGAAAGCCTCACAACTCATCTTCCAGGCAGGTAAGGATGTCATGGGGCTCAAGGACATCTCAAAGACACTGGGCACTTACAATTTCACAAGTAAATGGAGTCCAAAGTTTGTGCTTCTCCCTCGCTGATAAGTCCCTTTATGGGATACACAGCTACTCTGTACAACAAACACAAGGAAAAGGACTTACTCAGCCCTTCTCTCCCAGAATAGGATCACCTACATGTATTTTCTTTTTCAGTGCTTCTGAAGAGAGGACACCATTATTTTTAAAAAATTAATTTGAAGAAGTAAGGAATAGAGAGAGATTATTAAATACAACACACACATTGCTAACATCATAAAGGTGCTAACAAACAAAATATACTTAAATGCTACAACTTTAAAAACACGTATGCAGGACTATAAGCATAGACACACACTGGAAACAACATCATAGATATTACTTTGTCCATGTAATTAACATATTTTCAGTAATGACCATGATTCAGTCACAGAAACAAGACATCTGCTGCTTCAAAGAGTCATTCAGCTTAAGTCCCATGAAGTCCAAAAAGGTCAAGTGGCCAGAAAGCCCACTTATACAGAAATCAGTGGCAAAACTCCTTGTGCCAAAACTAATAGACCCTGAATGATTCACAACCCCACAATTAGTGGGGTCCTTCTCCTGAAGGGTACAGACCTTTTACAAAGCAGTAGCTGCAGTTACAGTGAAATTCAAGAGAATGAGCTGAAATTTTATGGTTTGTCTTACACAGAAGAAGACCAAATAACCTGATAGCCATTTCCTGTTTTGTTGGTTGGATTTAATTTATCAATAATTTAAATTATCTACATTAATGCAATAATTACAAAAGCCATCACAAAAGGACTGTGACATAGAGAAAGGGGACATGAAGGGGGAATAATGTCAACCTTTCATCTGTGGGAAGACATGATGCAAGGGAAAAATATTTCACTCATAGCTTTCTTAATGCAATCAAAAGACTCTCAAAGGTTATGTTGACACTTTAGCAAAGTTCTCTCTTTTATCCTACAAAGAAACACAGGATAATTTTTAGCTAACTCTGTTCTCCAAGATTTAAAACAGAAACTGAATGAAATATTAAGAGAATCCTCCAAGCCAAACCATCAGATCACCTCACACAAGATAATCAGCATCTCACACCAATGCAAAGGCTATGTTGTGTTCTTGCACAAATAAACCAAATTAACCAAATACTGACACTGGTTAAACACTTCTCTCTATACATGGTAACAAAATCTCTCATCCTGCTTTCAAAGCACCCATGGAACCACGGAATTGATTCAAGGAATTTATTCTGATAAATTTATTTATGTTGAAAAGTGACAAACTAAGCAAGATTTCCACTGATAAGGTAGGGTATTATACTCAAGATGCATGGTCCTATTCAAGGGAAAAAAACCCTTGAAAATTCTGTTCTTATGTAGTCAAAAAGGAGGAACTGTCAGATTTGTGTTACAATACAGTTATATTGATAGTAGTTGAATGTAAGAGCTTTCATGAAGGGAAATATAGTGTTTATTTAAGAACACACTGGTGTTTATGGTTCAGAAATTTAAGTAGTGCATCAGAAGATTAGAGAAAATGCAGACATCTCCTCCCTAATCAATACCTGACTTGAATTTAATGAAAAATACACATTAAAACTGTCAGAGAAATATGTTAATCTAAAAATTCAAAGAAATAAAAGAAATGCCTCTTCCAGAGACAAGCATTAGAACTATTGTTCTTTCAGATACTCTGGCTAAGTAAAATGAAAAATAGCTGAAGCATTTATCAATCCTAGAATGCTATACTATCTGCCATTATTTAAAGTATATATTCAGTTTTCTTCATGGCAATAAAAAATATCACATTTGACATTCCTGTGAAACATGGGAATAGCTGAACTACTACTACTAGTAACCTAGCTGTAATAGCAGAGAGATTTCACAGAATATATGATCTGCAGCAAAATCAGAATAATTTCCCCATACTCATGCTTCCACTTGAAATGAAGAAATCCCAGCACCTTTCCACAACACAACTCTCTTTTTGCATCTTAAGATGGAAGTGATAAAGGAATGGATTACCCCCTTGCAGCCCACAGTCAGCAGAGTTGGGAATGTAGAAAAAGGTAGCTGCATTTTACAGATTTGCAGAGTATATTCACTGATTTGGGGGTTAAAACTACTGTATTCTTAGGAGCACCCAAGCTCTTACCTTTACAAACATGAAAATCTCATTGTCTTCCTGAGAGTTGTCAGTTTCTCCAATGTTATTGTTAGGGGGGAACTTGAGGGAAGTTGGAGAGTTGGAAGAAGTGCTCTGGCTCCGAAGCAATTTGGCATCTAGAGGAAAATGCAGGTTGCTTTCACTCATCATGTCCTCTACATGTTTATCTTCCAGGATAGGGCTTATCGGATCCATCTCATGGTATGGGTGGTCTTCTTCAGCACCATGGTGAGATAAAAAAGAACCATCCTCCCCATCAACTTCATGTTGAGAGGCCACAGAATTCCTACAGCTGTCTTCTGAGCTATCTTGACTACTATCCATGCTTTCTGGGGTAGTAGTGATAGAAAAAGGAGATACTGGGTCTTCAAGGACAGGATCAGAAAGATTATCCCCTTGGTTTTTCTCGGAGACTACAATCTCATCCTCAGTGGTGTTGTTAACATCTTGATAAACATTGGTAAAGACCTGATCTTCCATGACTGCTGGCTGGTGAGTTTTGCCTACCTTCTGGTACCTTAGAGGACTACAAATTAAGTGAGATGTTGACAGGCAAAGGCTCTTTAGGAGGAAGCAGAGTCTGTGGTATGCTTTTCAATTCTCTGCTACACATGGCAGATCTCCAACAATCATTTACGGAGAGCTTTAAATCACCAACTCCACTTCCACTGAAGTAAAAGATAGGACTGTTTCACTTTTAACCCCTTTGTTGACCCAACTGCTGGTAACTGTATCTTAGGAGGTATAATCACTTTTTGTTCTTTCAGATACTCTGGCTAAGTAAAATGAAAAATAGCTGAAGCATTTATCAATCCTAGAACACTATAGTGAAAGACATATTATTACATCAGAAGTAAAAATAGTTTCCATAGAAAAACTGTTTTGTGTAAAGAGGTAGAAATGCAGACTTCACCCTTTTTGCTTTCATTTTCAACAAATCAAAGCCTGGATTCAAGGGAAAGCAAGGCAAAACTGCCACAGCAAAACAAGCAAGGAGCAATGTTTCAGTGGTTACTTTCAACATTGTCAACGTATGATGATAATTTATATAATACTTCTATTATAGTATGAAAACTACTATTCTGGTATACTATTAAAGTACTGTAAGGAGTTATATCCAAAGAAAAAGGCATCAAAGTCGAACTCTTTACAGTTTAGCCACTGGTAAACTAGCTAGCTAACCAGCTAGCTCCTGAGTTTCGCCTGCCTTCTGGCAAGAGTGACACCTTTTGGCACCTTAAAAGACAACAATTAAAATGAGAGGTATCAATTTATTATAATCGCATTTAGATTATGTATTTCCATATCATAAGAAAATTACAAGTTTCCAAGTCTATATAGCTGTCTGTTGAGTTACTTTTCTCTAAAGAATGAAGAGGCACACAAAACTCCAAAGAATCTAAATAAGATGAATACTCCCAGCTTCAGCATAAGATGAACTTAAAGACAGAGGGACATTCCAGAACATCTGAAACCAACAGAGCTGAAATTCATTAAAGACACAAATTTGAATTTATGTAAGTAATGGAACTTCAGACCTTTCGAACTAAAAACTTCTTATCTGTACGTTTACTGCATCTGGATTATCTACATTATTACTGGAATACTTAGCATCTAATTATATCTAAGCTTTTAGGTTTGAGCCAAAAGTTAAAAAGGAATTGTTTTCACCCTGACTCAACCTTGTTAATGCCCAAGAGTTAAAAGCCACAACCAGGCTGGGCTTCTAAAAGAAAGAAAGGGAGATTTACATTCTAGCCATCTCCAAGCAGAATGATATTTCACATGGTAGAGCTGCAGGTGCTGTCTGCCTGAGATTGATGATCATAATTTAATGTGAATATTCTTACAATGAACATTTTTGAGTACTAGTAAACTTAAATATTAAAAGCAAAACAATACTTCAATTTATTAAACTTTGATTCACCTTCTAAGGCTTCTAGCTAACTACAGAGGAACCAAAATCATAGTCACAATAAGGTCTAAACTCTGCAACAGAGAGGATCAGAATTACAATTCCCTTAGTGGAACCTGCAACACAACACAAAGGCACAGGTTAAGAATCAGAGATCAATGCAATCTATTTGCTCACTAACACATTTCTGGCCTGATGCCACTCAAGGACTTCAAGGATATGTCACCCACGTCAAGGCCTAATTTCAGCTGTCACTACCCACGAATTTCTGCCTTGCACAAGTGGTCTATCACCAAAGAGAATCACAGAATCACAGAGTATCAGAGATTGGAAGGGACCTCAAAAGATCATCTAGTCCAATCCCTCTGCCGGTGCAGAGGGTCACATAGGAAGGCATCCAGGTGGGTTTTGAATGTCTCTAGAGAAGGAGACTCTGCACCCTTTCTGGACAGTCTGTTCCAGTGTTCCATCACCCACACGGTGAAAGTCATCCAGGAAGTCACACAGGAAGTCATCCAGGCAGGTTTTGAACATCTCCAGAGGAGCAGAAGACTCCACAGCCTCTCTGGGCAGCCTGTGCCAGTGTTCTGCCATCCCCGTTGTGAACAAGTTTATTTTTATATTTCTGAGGAACCTCCCGTGTTCCAGTTTGCACTGGGCTTTGGATTGGATCCAGCTGCCCCTGGACTCTGTGAGAAAGTGTCTGAAAAGGCAGAGGCTCCTGTCTGAGCCTCAGGACTCAATGAGAGGCTCTCCCTGACACTTGTGCCTGAGCCTGTGTGTCCTCCATGCAGTCCATGGCACAGGTGATCTCTCCAGCCCAGCCTGTTCCAATACAGCAGCATTAGCCCCCAAAGGCTGTCCCTAGGCTGGGTGGGGCCCACGGGCAG
>VZTY01032537.1:1976-12708 GCA_013400935.1 Turnix velox
GTCCTACCCCAGCCTTTCTGTAGCCCCACTTCAGGTATTGATACCTGGGCCACAGTCTTAACACTCTCACAGTAAAGAATTTCTTCCTAATATCTAATCTAAGTCTCCCCTCTTAGAGTTGAAAACCATTCCCCCTCATCCCATTGCCTGCAAAAAGTCCCTTTTAATTTCTCTTGCAGGTCCCCTACACACAAAAACACAGCAGAAAGAAATAAATTACCCACCAAAAAAGATTGAGTTCAAGAAAACCCCCCCTTTTCACTTCAAATCCAACATTTTAAGAACGCCTAATGTTTTTTTTTCTGAGTGAAAAGAGTGCTTTTCCCCATGAAAAATGGTGCAAAAGGAAAAAAAAGAGGTCAAAGCATTCCATTTTGTGAAGGTGCAGACACATGGACCCTGGACATTGTCTGAATGTGCCTGCTCAGTTTTAAAAGAGGATTGTGCTAAAGTCAGGGCTTTGAGAGAAGTTTCCCCTTTCAGTACAAACTGCACTTCCTTTAGTGAGGGAAAATAAAATGTTTTGACGAAAACTTTATGATTACTCTATTTATGACACTGGGAACAAATTATAAAAGCAATTTGTGCATGGGAAATCCCCTTGATATTTCAATTTAACTTGATACATGTGCTTTCAGCATCCTCTCCTAAGAGAGTTGGTTTCTGGGCTAAATTATTCCATCTTTATTTGTGCTGTAGTAAGTGGAATATTTCTTACTCCATGCTTCAGAATCCAATCCTTTTCTTTCAAACTACTGCAAGGAAAAAAAAAAACCAGGGAGACAAAACATATTCTAACAGCAGTAGCTCTTTTTCCATCATTCTCCATCTGGTACGTGATGTGTGATCATACCTCCAGGTCATTATGCTTGTAATGTTTATTGGAAAAATCAATCTTTAACTTTAAGACTTTACACAGGAAATATTAAAGTAAATTAGGGCCCTACACATCCATTTTCAAATTTCCTTTCGACCTCACAGTACCTACTTCTTCCATGAGAAGAAATCAAGGGGGTTTTTTTCTTTTTTTTTTTTTTTTCCAAGCTGTTCCATTTTTGCCTCACTGACAAAATTTCCTGGAAATACAATTTTTGCCTGGCTACCTTAGTTATTATCTCCAGCCCCATATTAGCAGCTAAGAGGTTGTTGACATTCCCTTTCAATATTGCTACTAAAACTCCACGAAGCTTAGGCAGAATTTATATACCAATGTCAACTCATTTTTAAAAATATGTAATAGGAAAAGATCAGCCAATGCCTTTCTGGCCACCTACATTTCAGAAGGTATTGGCTGGTATTAAAGCAGTGTATTTATATATATATATATATTTTAAGAAACCACACTTTTTCTGGGCCAGGGTCCAAGAGCATATAAAGTAGTTTAGTCAGTCATGACGGGATGAGGAGCAAGATGGAAAACAGAGCATTCTCAGAGGGCTTGGGTGCACGTGAATTTCTTTCCAAAATTAATGTGAGTGGGGGTCATTAATTTCACTTTTATTTCAGTGGATGAAATGTCACTCTTCTGGATAGTCTCAGGGAAGCCACATCTAGAGAGAAGGCAGGACCCTCCATGCCTTCCCTCAACACCTACCAGAGCTGAGGCTGAATACATCCCTCTAGAAATTGTGCTTCTGGGCTTGGGACAGGAATACTGTGATAAATAAAAATAAGAAAATATAGATATATATACATTCTGCTGTTGCAGCTTGAGGTCTGGGGACAGACAGCCACATGGGATGAGATAAAAGTTCATCTGAGCTGTGAAAGAAGAAAAAACACACAAGACCCACAGCTCCTGGACTCTCTGATCCTGCACTTCTCAAGATTGTACAGACTTGCAGCTATAAAGGCAAGAAGAAATTCAAAGAAATTCAAGCAGAAGTTAAATTTTCTCCCTTTTTTTTTGTTTTGCACTTTTAAAAGAGGAATGAGACACTGGAAGGGGTTGCCCAGAGGGAGGAGGGAGATGGATGCTGGATAGAATAAAGAAGTTCTTGATTTTGAGGGTGGTGAGACACTGGAGAAGGTTGTCCAGAGAGGTTGTGGATGCCCCCTCAATCCCTGGAGGTGTTTAAGGCCAGGCTGGATGAGGAATTGATCAGTCAGGCCTCTCCTCCCAAGGCAAGGAGTTTGGAATTAGATGATCTTGAAGGTCCCTTCCAACCCCAACCATTCTATGATTCTATATGTTGCAAATGCATCTGGGGGGTTGGATCTGTTTGTAACGAGGCTGTCTCCAGGTGGAAGGTTACAGTGAAGAGCAAGGACATTCTTGTTCTTTCCTGTTGATATTTGTCACCTTTGATATCATCAGGGCTGATGTGTCCTTGAGTTGTCTCATGGAGCAAGCTCATCTTTACTGTCCTAACAAAATGTTGTGCTTAAAACACAGCTACAAAGCCATTTAAGGCTGTGTCTCAAATGGGGAAGATTATATAACAGCAAAACAAAGCTCAAGAGTAATCAGATCTCTCTCAAAAAAAGAAATTAAAAAAAAAATAATAATAATAAGAGGCAACTTTTCCCTTGCATTGTGGGACCACATCCGTCAGCTGCAGACCCAGCTCCTTCTCATAACAGAGCACACAAGACACCATAATAAACAGTGGAAAACAAAACCACATGCTGCCACAAAATGGGGCTGAATATCAAAAATCTATGAAAGGAGAAGCCAGATTCCATGATGCTTCTTGGTCCCAACATGGCTCAGCTCAACCAGCAGGGGACAAGGGACCACCGTGACTTCCAAAGCCCCACAGATAGAGGCACTGATGCTGTGGGGACCATAGCTGCTGGTGTGGGAACAGCTCAAAACCCCCCTGGATAAAACCTCATTTTGGGATCCTGGGAGGTTGAAACCATCAGAACTCCCAGTTTTGCAAGGATGGTAAGGTTTTTTTTTTTTTCTCCCCAGGAGCTCTTCTCAAAGCCAGCATCAGATGTCAATTTGCAGCCCTGAGATCTCTCAGATTGACTCTACCACTTATTTCCAAGCCCCTGGGCTATTCTAGGCTGAACTTCATTTGTTTTAAACTCCTCTGCTTGGGACTTATTGTTCTGTGCTGCTGGTTCACAGCTCTGTAAGTCATTACCAACCCCATCCCTTCCCCCAGAAGGAGACACTGTGTCTTTTTTTTGTTCTTCTTTTTTTAATATAGAAAATAAGTTTAGTGGCTGCAGGAGAGAAAAGATCTGGAATCCCTGACTTCTACCCCACGAAAAAATAAAAAAGAAAAAAATAGAAGAAGAGGAGAAGGAGAAGGAGAAGGAGAAGGAGAANAGGAGAAGGAAGAGAAGGAGGAAGGAGAGGAGAAAAAGAAGAAGAGGAGAAGGAGAAGAAGAAGGAGAAGGAAAAAGAGAAGGAAAAAGAGAAGGAGAAAGAGAAGGAGAAAGAGAAGGAGAGGGAAAGGAGTGATTATGTCACAACACAGAAAGTTTACTAATCACCCACCTAGAATCAAATGACAAAGCTACCAAGAAGGATCAGAATTCATAGAATCACAGAATGGTTTGGGTTGGAAGGGACCTTAAAGATCATATAGCTCCAACCACCGTGCCATGGGCAGGAACACCTTCCACTAGACCAGATTTCTAAATGCTTCATCCAGCCTGCCCTTAAACACCTCCTGGACCAAGATGCTCAGATCCATCTCAAGATTTCCCAAGCAAACCAGGCTATTTGGGGTGAAAATGTTGGTATGGGCAATTAAGGAGGCCGTTGACAGCTGCCTAGAAGCCTCTTCCAAACTTTGCTAAGGTTCTATGATGACTGTATCACAAATCTACAGGTGACAAGTGGCAGATCTTTCACCCCTTTTCTGCAGGGGTGGGCCATTTTTGTGTTCCATTGCTCAAACAGACCCAGAGGTGTAACCCTGTAAGCACAGCACTCCCAGGAACGGAGCCTGAATCCTAGAGAACATCACATTGAAACCACTGCTGGGGGGGAGAAAACCCTTCATGAAAGCATCAAGAGGTAGGTTTTACCTGGATAGTAACCACAGGCTGTGTAGGTGGAGAGTGGCTTGAGTGCAGCTCTGAAGAGAAAGACTTGGGAGTGCCAGTTGATGACAAATTCAACATGAGCCAGCAGTGTGCACTCGCAGCCAAGAAGGCCAACCAAATCCTGGGTTGCATCAAGAGGAGTGTGACCAGGAGGTCAAGTGAGGTGATTTTGCCCCTCTACTGGGCTCTGGTGAGACCCCACCTGGAGTTACTGTGTCCAGTTCTGGAGCCCTCAACATAAGAAGGACATTGAGCTGTTGGAGCACATCCAAAGGAGGGCCATGAAGATGATGAGAGGGCAGGAGCAACTGCCTTATGAAGACAGGCTGAAGGAGTTGGGGTTGTTCAGNTATGATTCTACTTGTAGGCTTGTCTGTGCTCTCTATGCTGTTTTCTACCCCTTTAGACAACAGGAGACATGGAGGTGGAACAGACCCAGTAGATCTGACCATCAGACAGTCTAGAATTATAGAAACAAAGAATCATAGAATCACAGAGTTGGAAGGAAACTTCAAAGGTCATCTAGTCCAACTCCCCTGCAGTGATCAGGGACATTCTGCACTTAGATCCAAACCAGTGTAATTTCACACCATCACTCATGTATTAAACTCCTTGTGGTGCAATTTTGGCAATTCCACTTTTCCTCAGAGGATGGAGAAAATCCAGGGAGGCTGGAGAAGCTCTCATTCTGGTGGGGCAATATTTGGGTGGGTCTGGGATCCATTTAACCTTAATCCACCCTTGGCATAATGTCTCAAATTCCTTCTCCACGTTGGGGCTGCTGATACATTCTAATTTCATTGCATTCCTAGCAAGGCTGAGAGTGATCAGGGATGATATCAGAAGGGTTTTTAATGTCATGGCATCCAAATAACTTCTCATGAGCTCACCTGCATTATTTTCAGCTGTGCTCACTGTTTCTTATAGAGGGGATGCAGGAGAGGCAAAAGAATTTACACCACTTGTGTCTCTCACAAAGAGAATGGCAAGTCCCAGAGAAGAAGGGTGATCCACTTTGGATCTTTAACAGGTGATGAAACAAGATGAAGGGACCTCAAGTTGCACCAGGGAAAGTTTAGGATGGATATTAGGAAAAATTTTCACACTGAAAGGGTTTTTAAGCAGTGGAAGAGACTGCCCAGGGAAGTGGTTGAGGCACCATCTCTGGAGATATTTAAGAGATGGGCAGACATAGAGCTTAGAGATGTGATTTTGGATGGCTCTTATCAGAGCTGGGTTGATGGTTGGACTCAATGATCTTAAAGGTACCTTCCAGTCTATGAATTATATGATGCTATGATTCAAATCACTTGGAAATGGTATCTGCAAGGTACTAGGGTCCAGTAAAAGGGATTCTCTTGGCATCAAAAAACTGCTGAGGATGGAAATCACCTCGTGCCATTTCTCCTAGAGCATGAGAAAAGGATAATCTCCATTTCTCAGCTGGATACCAGGAGAAGAGTGATGGTCCATGGCTCTTTCAACACAGACCAAAGCCAACAGGCTCTTCTGGACCTCCCTGATGCTTGAGAAGCTCCTTGCCAGGGTGAATCATGATGAATTATGTGGATAAGCCCAGTTTTTTGCTGGATCTCCTCAGATCCTGGTGGTTGCACATAGTCTGGCCAAGTTCACAGGAGGAAGAAGAGCATCCATGGCTACACATCTCATCCTTGATGTGTTTTTGGCAAAGGGGGAGAGAGAATCTGTCCAGGGGAGAAGAAGGGAGAGACCACTCCAGCTGTTTGCAGACCAAGCTCATCCTTCAAAATCCCAGCATTTTATTCCTCATTAAAAAAAAATCTTTAAAGTTTTCAGCCTCTCAGAAGATCAGGAACAGGATAAGAAAGAGCATGTATAAATATATATATATAGCAGCTGGCAGGTGAAAGAGGACAAAAAGAGTGTCAAAGACATGAAGGAGAAGCAATATCCCACTAAACCCTGTGTTTTAAATGAGGGGGAGATTTATGGCTTTCAGTAGCTGCTGCCTCCATGGGTTGTACTGTCCTGCTTATTTTTTTTGTGGGGCTTGAGAGCAGACAGGATGAAAACTTGACTTATGGTTTGCTTGCACTTCTAATAGAGGGAACTCAGCAGGCAATAAGAAGCCTGAGACTTCTCAGGGTGTTGCCCAAGTCGTTGCTCCATCAAGTCTTGGATCCTGAGGGACACAGGAATCCCAGCTCTTTGCAGAGCTTTTGGTCTCTGAGATCCACAAAATTAATTAATATTTGGGAACCTACACTTCTAGTCTTGTATGCCCTACTAGATCCTTTCCTGTTTGTTCGGGCGCAGCCAATGTTGAAACAAGAAAGTGAAAGGATTAAACACCCTTCCCCAATTCCATGGGGACGTTTGGGATCACCCCACTGATGACAAACCAGGCTGAATCTCTGACTGTGGACTCTGCTTGGACCAACATCAAACAAGTGGAAGCATCCAAAATGCTAAATCCCTCTTGAAAATGTTTGCATCAACACTGAGGGGACAAAACCAAGTCTGGATTTCATTGAATCATAGAATAGTTGGGTTGGAAGGGACCTTAAAGATCATCTTGTTCCAACCCCCCTGCCATAGGCAGGGACACCTCCTACTAGACCAAAGATTTCAAAGGGGTCTGAATTTTAATCCATTAGGTGAGGGCAGAATGAGGAGCTGGAGCCCTATTCTCAAAAGATTTACATCCCAAAAAGTCCCAAAAGCCTTGACTTTGCTAGTGCCTAACATTTGAAGGACAGAGGGGATGACAATCTGGACATGGTCCTGTTTAGATGTCTACCTGGTACCTATATGTCCTTAACACCAGCAATGACCCCCTGACCACTTCCTGCTTTAGGATTTTGAGCCTATTGAGAAAAATTTCCAGCTTGGGTTTTCAACAGCTCCTTTTCTTCCCACCTGTCAGCAGGACAGGGACATCAATCCTTCATTTCAGGTGCCCACGGTGGGATGAAAACCCACCCTGCAAGTGTCCTGTTGCCTCTTGAGAAATATCCCAGGGAGGGTAGTGCTCTCTGCAAAACATCTCCCCATCAACCCTTCCCCTTCCTCAGCTCTCTGGATGACACAATTTGAAGTGTTCTGTGAGGAATGTGTTTTGGGATGAAGATGAATCCCTCAGAGCCTGACAGTGTAAACACTGGGAGCCTGTTTGGCTTCTTGCAGTGGCAGCTCCCTGGATGGAGGCAGCAAAACCCCTATGGAGGATCTCTGGTTGCCTCTGATGAGTTGGAGCTGCTCTGACCCCGAAGCAGATGGAGTCAGTTATTAACACCACGTTCTCCTGGGGTGCACTCTTGACCCACTGCTTGCTGGTCTCAATAGGCTTTGGTGCTGGCTGATTGTTTCAGTATGACACAGAGAACATTAGTGGAGCAGAGCCAGGCAGGGGCCCACGAATGGAGCTGATGGGGATGTAGTGCTGGGAGAAGCCTTGCTGGTCCCAAGCCAAGCTGCCACACCTTGTGTTCAGGTGGCAGGAAGGGAAGAAAAAACCCTCCTTGCTGGCCTTTTTGCATGGTGGGAAGATCAGGGGATGCCCACCCTTGGTGGGATGTCTCTAAGGGCTGGGCATTGAATGTGGGATCTACAGGATGGCAGGGCTAAGAGTAATGGATGCAAATTGGAAGAGGGGAGATTTAGGCTGAATATAAGAGAGAAGTTCTTCAGTGTGAGGGTGGTGAGACACTAGAAGAGGCTGCCCAGTGAGTNGGAACTAGATGATCTTGAAGGTCCCTTCCAACCCAAACCATTCTATTATTCTATGCTTACTGCAGGGGGGTTGGATTAGATGACCTTTGAAGGTCCCTTACAACTCTATGTGTGGGGAAAGGAAGGGGAGAACATCTCTGAGATGCATTGGCCTGGGAAGCTCCATAAGAGACCATTTCAGAGGTCAAAAAAGCCTCAGTGTGTCCAGTCTCTGTCTGGGGCTCTGAGGAGAAAGGCAGAAGGTGATGTTCTGTGTTCATTTCTACCCCAACCCCCTAGCAACTCTTTGACTCTGCTCTTTTGGGGAACCCATCTTCCCCTTACCTTTATCTCCTCTGCCCTGTAACACTCAACTAAGACTCTGGGGTCCTTTGAAACATGTTCAGAGCTGTGAGGAGAAACATGATGGAACTCAAATATCATCTCCTGTAGATGTGCAGCCCAGAGCAAACATGGTGATACCTTCCAGGCAGCTGAGCACAGCAGGCAGCTGCTGTCCTGGCTGCTGCAAGAGGAGAGGAGAAGGAATTTCAGAGATAGCATGTGGGGAAGGGTGTTAAAAGAGTTGCAGGGACTTCAGCACTTGATGCTTACGATTCCTTGACACGAAGCCAAAAGAAACTTACTTGCTCCCACTCTGTTTTAACCCTTCTTCCCATTTTTTTCTCCCCCTCTGCTGCAAGAAAGCCCCAAGCTCAGGAGGCACAAAGAAAGCTTAAGTAGAAGGAGTTACATTTTCCTGGCTGCTATCAAAAAATTTTATTCCAACTTTTCTCCTTTTTTTTTCTTCCTTTCTTTCTTTCTTTCTTTTTTCCCCCCCTCACACTGACATACCTTTGACATTTTATGAGCTGAACTGTATTTCACTGCATGAGGCACTGGCAGACAATCTGAGAGCCTTTTATTCTGAGGTGCTTTTCAGCTCCCAGGCTGTGATCTACAGCACCTCAAGCTGCAGCCACTTTTTACAGGGGAAAGGGAGTGAGGCACCAGCTTATAAAAGTGTTTGAAGACCCAAGTGTTGCATATTAAGATACACCAACTCTGAGGTCCTGAAGTCAACAGTTAACCAGTGGATCTCCTCATCAGATGGTGTGGTGGACCTGAGATGTGACTAGAGGAAGAGTCCTTGGAGGAGAGATCTACTGGAGATAAATACCTAAACATATTTCAACCAAGAAATGCCCTGTGAAGAAATTGAGATGCTGAAATTGAGAGAGAACTCCAAGACTGACATAAAATCATAGAATGGTTTAGGTTGGAAGGGTCCTTAAAGACCACCTAGTTCCAACCTCCCTGCTATGGGCAGGGACACCTCCCAGTAGATCAGTTTGCTCAAAAATGCAACATTTTTGGGGAAAAGCTGGCTGAATGAGGACATTTGATGGATGAAGAGTGAGGAGCACCTCACTCTGGGCAGCTCTTTATGTCACCCATCAGCCATTCCCCTCATGGGTAGCAGCATGTGCACTGAAGATCCTGGGTTTTAGGACCTCTCCTTTAAAAAAGAGAGTCCACTCTGCCTCTTCTTGAGTGAAGGGGTAAAAATCTTTAACTGTGAGCAATCAAAGAGAAATTGGACCTTCCAATGAGTGATTTACATGTATTTAGCTTTGACAAGAATCTTTGGTGTAGCAACATCTCAGTATCTCTTGGGCGATGTTGCTCTGGTCCTACAAGGACAGGCTAAATCCTTCTTCACTCCAAAGAGAAAGGAGCAAAGAGGAGAAGCAGAGGACAGAAACCAAATGAGAAGACAAATGGCAGAATTGTAAATTTAATCCAGCCTCCTTGGACTGTTTTTCTCAGTATTTACAAGTGGTGAATTGCTTATAGTGAGTCAGGCAGAAGGACATGAATCACTGGAAGGTCCTTAGCTGGCCTCAGTGGCTTTTGATGGGTTCCTTCCCATAAGCTGTGCCAGCTTCAGATCACACAAAATGAAAAGAAGCTCTGGGATGAGGTTCAAGTCCACTCTGGATGGGGATTCTAAGCAACCTGGTCTAGTGGGAGGTGTCACTGCCCATGGCAGGAGGGTGGAACTGGATGATGTTTAAGGTCCCTTATAATCTGCATCATTCTATGATACTAGAAAATACCCAGGGAAAGCCCACTGGCAGCTTCTGCTGCTTCCTTGAACACCTCCAGGGATGGAGCATCCACAACTTCTCTGGGCAATCTGGGATGGTGTGTCATCACCCTCACAGCAAAGAATTTCTTCCTAATATCTAATATAAATCTCCCTAAGTCAGTTTAAAATCATTTCCCTTCCTCCTGTGTCTCCCCTCTCTGATCCAGAGTCTCTCTGCAGCTCTCCTGGAGCACCTTTAGGAACTGGAAAGGGTTTTGAGTTCTTTGGTCTTCTCCAGGTTGAATCCCCTTAATTCTCTCAGCCTATCCTCATGGAAGAAGCATTCCCATCCCCCTGGGCATCCTTATTGCAAGATGTATGAAAGCTGCAGTTCATCTGTGGGATCATTTTTCTTAACCACAAAGGTGCAGCTAATGGGGAGGAGAGAAGCAAAGCCAAATGTGATGCTGCATTAAGCAGCTGAGCTCACCACAAAGGCAGTGCAGTCTGTTAACACAGGGCTTCTCAATACCTAAAGGGGGGGCTACAGAAAATCTGGGGTAGGACTTTTTAATAGGGTCCAGGATGGCAGAACTAGGAGTAATGGATGCAAATTGAAAGAGGGGAAGTTTAGACTGGATAGAAGAAAGAAGTTCTTCACTGTGCAGATGGTGAGACACGGGAAGAGGTTGTCCAGAGAGGTTGTGGATGCCTCCTCAGTCCCTGGAGGTGTTTAAGGCCAGGCTGGATGAAACATTGAGCAACCTGGTGTAGTGGGAGGTGTCCCTGCCCATGGCAGGGGGGTTGGAACTAGATGATCTACTCGGCACTGGTGAGACCCCACCTGGAGTATTGCATCCAGTTCTGGAGCCCTCAACACAGGAAGGACATTGAGCTGTTGGAGAGGGTCCAGAGAAGGGCCACGAAGATGATCAAAGG
>VZTY01032538.1:0-34046 GCA_013400935.1 Turnix velox
TTCTACAATTCTATGATTTTCTTCCAATTGGTTGATGTGTTTCTGATTGGATATTAAAAGAATACTGATAAGACATATTGTTTTAGGTATTGCCAGGTGATGGTTGTATTAGTCAAGGACTTTTTTTGGCTTCCCAATGAAGGTGAGAGGCAGCATAGACAAGACAATACAAACCGGCCAATGGAATATTCTGTATTACAGATGCCATGTTCAGAATACAAATGGGGATTGGGTGGGCAGGCAGGGGGGTGTCTGTGATCACTACTCAGGATGGGCTGGGTAACCAGTTCACCTGGTGGTGAAAGTGCAATCACTTTATGTTGTTTATTCTTTTATTATTAGTATTATTTGTCTTTACTGTTACTATTCTTTAATCTTTCTTTATCTCAATCCATTAGTTGCTTTTGGTTTTGTTTAGGGTTTTTTTCCCCCTTGCCTCACCTTTGCTCCCTTTTCTCCTCACTCTTTGTACAGGGATTTGAAAGGGAGTGAGGGAGAGAACTGAGTGAATGTCTTCATTATTTTAGCTGACAGGTGTGAGAGCTAAGACCCTCACCTACCAGATATGAGTCTCCACAAAGCTATTCTCCCCACTTCTATGGGGGAGAGAACATGTTCTCTTATGCTAGGGAGAACATTGCAAATACATGCACAGTATACACACACCTCAGAAAAAACTGAGATTTAACTAAAATTTAACCTGGATTAAGAAAAAAAGTACTTTAAAGTTAGCAGCAACAGAGAAATAATTCATGCTGTGTTGTTAAGTATCTGCCTGGCATAGTCTGTTGTTCAGTATCACCAACATGCATGGGAGCTGAACTGACAGGGAAGGTTTCTGGGGGTCTCTGTGCACAAGGAAAAATGAGGTGCTTTTCTTGGAAAAGTATCTTTCTTGCAAGTGCAGGGAGTCCATTAAAGAGATGTCTGTGCAGAAAACACACGCAAACAGATCAAAGGCTCAGTGAGAGCACTCTGGCCTGTGTTCACTCTGTGGATTTATCAGTATCAATGAATACTGCAGTTCATTATGGCTGAATGTGGCGGGGTGCCAATAATAGAACCAAAGAAAGGAAAACACAGGAGGAACTCAAAAGTCAGAGAAGAGCAGAGAGTAAATGGAGTATGCAGCAATTCTACAGATGGTAATTTTGGTTGCTGGAGTAACCTTCTGACATTCTTCAAGCAACATATGTGTGTGTGTGTATATATATATATATATATTTATATATAAAATAGACATAGATAAGGGTCCTTACAGGAATAAAGTCTTGCTGCCTCTTGAGTTGAAGGCAGAGAACATGATGCAGTCAGAAAAGGTTTGTCTTTGACATTCTGCCAACACTTTGAAAAGCAGGAGGCTGTATAGTGGGCCTTTTAGTGCACTACTGCAGATGCAGAATGCATGAATCACAGAAGAACATGAAAAAGATAACCCAGGAACTTCCAGGTAAGTGAACTGGTATGGCAAAGAACAGGTCTGAGAGATTACCGGAAATCCGGGCTACAAAAAAATTACCTCACTTTGTGTGATAACTGTGACATCGTGATAGCAATCTCTGTCTTTGATACAGCCACACAGATTAGATTATGCTCGATAAATAATTAGTGCCAGTTTTTGTATCAAGTTTAGATTTGGGCTTATAATTAAAGTGGAAACTCCTTAGAAAGAGGTTGTTGAGTCTTTTAGGTAAGATGTCATGAAAATAGGTCTTTAGCTGCCCCTTTAAAAAATGAAAATACAAGACAGTTGGAGAAGAGAGTAAATTATTGTAAACATGAAAAGTTTTTAACATGTAATATATGAAGGTTTGAAATTGCATGAATTACACTTTTAATAGCAGATGACAGAACTGAATATACAAAAAGCCTGACTTTACTACCTGTACGAACCTGAAGTTCTGTCCCACGGAATAACAACTCTGTTCTAATATCTGAGGGTACCTTTGCTGAAATGATCAGTACAGGAAAGAAATAAAGGAGATGTCACTAGATTGAATGGACAAAGAAAGCAGATTAATGAATGAAATTGTGTCCAGATGACAGTAATTCTCTAGCAACTCCAAGTTTTATCTGCAGTCCTGCCACAAAACCAGCAGATAACATGAGCTTCTCACTGATCTGGTTGGCAGCATTGCACGGACAATATTTTCGTTAGCATGAAATGTTCCTGAACTACTCTGGTAAAGTAAGGCGACGATTGGTGTAAGAAGGGGCTGACCTCCACGATCAATATGATCTGCCGGAATCCGTTTATTGTGAGCATGAGACAAGCTTATATACAGTGATGGCTACTTATCAATGCTACTAACATACTGATTGGTTACAAGTTACATTCTTGCATTAATGTCAGACCCTCCTCTTAGAGTTCTTCTGCCAACACACGAAGTTGTACACAAGTTGTTGTTATCTTGTTCATCCTTGACTCCTTCTTCTTTCCTAAAACAATGGAAGGCACAAACAAGCTCCAAGGCCGTCAGGTGGCTTGATAGGATTTGCCTCAGGCCCTGAGCTGAGCAGCTGTTAACCCTTTATGGCCTGTGCCCATACTGCAACACTACTGCAGTGCAGAAAGTACAAGCAGGCTGTCTCTACAAATCAGTCATACAAAATTTTCCTCTAGTAGGGGGTGGGGAGTTATGGTATTGTGAACCCAACTCAGGGTTCTGCTGATGTTTGAGTTCCCTTCAGTGCTGTTCTTGCAACAGGGCAAGTCAGGGCAAGAATTTTGTTTCAATGACACATTCGGATTCAGTACTTCCTTTATGCTTTCCCGTTTGAGGTCCTGAAACTGTGACTGCTAATCTGTTTAGTAAGATCTTTAGAAAGATAAAGTTTTCAGGTCACAGATGAATACATTTTAAAACTAGGATGGTATTACAGTAGTGCATAGCAAGCATGCAAGGAATGCAGGTAGAGCATAACAGAACCATGTAGGGAAAGCTGCCTGGTTAGATGTCTTTGCACAGTCCTGTTTCTATCCAAATAAATCTGGAAAGAAAATGGAACTATTATTCTCTCTCTGAGCCCATCATGACTCCTGTTTAAGACTTGACATAAAGTCTTTAAATATAGTTGAATCTAGCCTATTGGCCAGCATATTCTTTGCAATATCTGATTCTCCAGCCTACTATGATGTCTCTAGATGTGGCCTCCCAGGAGGCTCTGTGGACTGCATGCTAAGAGGCTACCAAAGATAATCTCAATGCACTCCAGTTTAAAATAGACTTGAATACATTTCACTAATAAAGAAAATCAGGAGTTGAGGGGTTGAAAATATTTCTGTGGAGTGAACAGACAGTAATGGCATCAGTGCATCATTAATGCTAATTCTCTCTTGCACTTCTGAAGAAAAACTGCAACACAACGGTTTTCTCCTGTGAGTAAGGCAATCTTGCACTATCTGTAGACAGAATGACTTGGAAATCTTTTACTCTTTTTCACGAACTAGACAGAGATGCTCAAACATTCCACCTGAGTGATGCAAAATACAGATGCATTGACTTCCTCACACACACAGAGGTCACCTTGCATGCAGTAGAGAAAGATACGGCCCTTTCACACTTATTAATTTCAGGTTGTTGATAGGAGCACATCATAAACTCAGTCTACCCAACCAGCAACCTAATACTTCACATTTCCAAATGCACCAAAAAATGTTCATTTTTTTTCCCTATATACTTTGACTTAATCTTGGAAATAAAAAAGAGCAAAATAGATGGGCAATCCTGCACCCACCAAAAAAAAATGCATTTAATAACAAATGGTAAGTTATTACACAAATACAAAACAAGCAGATGCAGAGGGTAAATCAGGAAGATAAAAAGAAGATACTGTGCAATGAGCCAGACCCCAGTTTAACTCAGGCTAATTTGAGCTTCAGACAGATATCAGGACACCTCAGAAGCTTTTCTGTCTCTGTGTTCTTGTTGACAGCTGAGGCTTGAAGGAGTAAAGGGAGAATGCTCAGGTGAAACGGAACTGTTTGCTATTTTTTTTTTAAGTTATCTTTCTGGTTTTGTAGCATTCAGCTATTCTCTGTTCTTTGTTGTACAGGAAAGAAGTTTAGTTTTGAAAATACGCAAGAACAAAGCTGCAGAAATTGCCTGGAATTTCCTCTATTTTCAGCCATCTGGCTTTCATTGCTTTAATACTCTCACCACTCCTCCATATGTGCTTTCCAAACCTTTTCAACATGCACTGACCAAGCTATTGAGCAGCTATAATTAATAACACAGTTAAAACATTCTCTTGGTACGTTCTTGGTACGTTCTCAACACAAGGTGCTCATGTTGTTGCTGTTACAAACAAGAGCAATTACTTAGCTGATGACTGCCTCTGTATTTTGAGTTCTAGAAGACCCATTTTGGATGAGAGCAATTTTGTTGTTGAAAATAGAAAAACAAACATTGAAATAAGGTTTTTCTTATTGTTCCTGGGGTAATTTAGAATAAAAATATGTCAACCAGCAAAACTGAGTGACTTGCCCTTTTGACTTTTGAGCTTAGAGCACAGATTACTCGACACTGACCAGCTATTCTGCATTTACTTTTCAGAAGACTGTGCTTTCCTCAAGTAAGTGGCAGGAAGACTGCGAAAGACATTCTGCTGGGATACTCTGGGAAGACTGTGCTTGCTCTGCTAAGTAATTCAGGATGGGTTATAGCTTGACTGATACAAAGTAACTGGATGACTGGATTAGAATGGTCTTGGTCTTCACTGCTCTCACTACTGGTGAAAGATGCTGGTCCTCCTAGTACATCAAAACAAGCAATATTCTTTTTATTGAAATACAAAGCAAGAGCATAAAGAGTTAATGTTATGAAATTTAGCAGCCACCTTCACAGTGTTTATTTCTTAGTTCAGAGTAGAACTGAGAATTCTATTATTCTGTTTTCCAGGAGAAAAAGGGAATGACCTCTTTTTCTGCTTTTGTTCTTGAAGCAATAAGCAAAAATACTCTCAAAAAAGTCTCAAACCACAGGAAATTCAGCTGCTTTGCAATCTGAATATTCATGAAATCTTCCGGTTTCTTTTTTCAATCAACTCTTCCTGGTTCATCCTCTTTCCTCTGTAAGAATGTTAAACATGAGATTCTGCTGACTTCATGCAGTTGTGAATACTTGAAGACAGTTTTTCTGCCTGTCTTCAGTGGACTCCAATACCAATACCAATGCACTAAGATCTTAAGCCAGAATTTCAATGGAAATTTTAAAACTCTCTCAACTGCTATGCAAGCATCATTATTGATCAGTAGTTTTATAAATCCAAAGTATTGACGGTATATGCTTTTGTCATGTTTTGCTACAGGACAGACTAGAGAAAATAGGAATTGAAGAGGAAAGGCACCTGAAATTAATTCTAAGGTGAAGCATAAACTGGGTAATGAAGTCTATCCAGATTTTTTCTCAGCAGGGAGCAAAAAGAACAGCAACAGTGAAGATCCCTTCAGCATTTTTCCTTTCAAGTGTTCAAAAAGAATGGTGTATTAAGCAGCTAAACCAGTTGTTGACCAGTAGAGGCTTATGTGATTAACCCTTTAAGAATGCCACATGTAACTAAAAATGCCTACAGAAGAAGCAACATTAAGCTTGGAAATGCCAGTTTTTAAATATTCCTCATCTTCAGCTTAAATAGATCATGAAATGTATTAAATTCTAGACATATACCTAATATACTTAAATTAAAACCATTCTGGGTTATTTAGGTTCAAGAAACATTACCATTACTGAAATAATTTCTCTAAATATATTAGGTAAGAATTTTTGTTCTCTGGAGTAAGACTTCTCTGATTTTTTCTCCATGCTGTGCATAACATATGCTTGTCTCCTGAGAAATTCATCACTGCCTTTTCAGCACTGTCTCCTCTACCCACTACTGCAGCATGCTTCAATAGTCACTCGCACATCAAGGACATTTTAACAAAGCAGGTTTTATATTTTTAGCTTCTGTGAATGCACTTTGGTAGCTAGAAAACACAGAGAGGTACCAACACTATGAAACCAGTCAGCTCTCTCTACAAGCCAACAGCGAAAGCACTGGCAGGTATCAGTGGTTCACAGATTGCATTTTGGGAACTACTGTAACAGGGATCTAAGTTCACCTCCACAGAGTATTACAAGTTTTGGACTTGTCAGTCAGTAGCAATGCCTTCATCAGGATTCCTAAGGACAGGATTTTAGTCTAAATTCCATCAGATTCCTGGATCAAGATTTCTTGAAGTGGGGCTCTGAAGCACCTTCTGATTAGAACAAAGGAAAAAAGTCCCTGTTTTTCCCCATTCATTCTCTTTGGAAGTCTTAAGACTACTGTAGTGAATGAACATAAAGCAGCAATCCTTATACACTATTAGTTTTATGAATATACCATTGTTTTTAATACAGTGGCATTAGTAGACACAGCACTTCTGAAGTTATCTTGTAACAGTCTGCCTGAGAAGTAACATCAACTTTCCTCCTTGGCTCTTGTTCCATTGGCCACAATGCCTGCCCTCTGATGTCTTCAGTTTTAGGCCTCCTTTTCTTACCACAGGAGCCATTTTGCAGAGTATGTGCTGTTCTTCATCCTGTGCCACTTAAGTCTCTGCAGGCAGGCAATTTCTTCCAGGCTCAGGGGGCTGGAGGGAGAGGAGATGCATATACAGGAAAGGGAGTAGTTTCCCTTTTTTCTCAATTACAGCCCCAAGGGTAAATGAAAGCTTTTCAGTTACCATCCGCTACTTCAATCACCTTTCATCTCTGCTTCATGGCCTTCTTAACCATACTCTTGTAATCCAGAGTATGGACTACAAGCCTACAGGTGCTTTAAACCAGTCCTGTTCTGCTACAGTGGTAAACTACTTGTGTGCTATTGCCAGCAATATGTACAATTTATCAAAGTCATAGCTGCAATATCCTCATGAGCAATTCTTGTAATGCTCTAGTTAAACATGTCAATCTGTCTGGCTCTCTTCTCACAGACTCCAAACCTTGCTCATCCAGTCAAATCCTTATATCTGTCCCTATCATTCTTGGATGCTGGCCATATTTGATTCCATATTTGATTTTTAAAGTGAACCTTTTCTGTGTATCCAAAATCAACAAATATTCATAAAGATACATAAAACTCTGAATAGCCTGTTGTCATATGAAGTGCACAGAGAACAATCACTACATACTCTAAGAAATATCTAACAATCAAATAGCAGTGAGTATTTTAAATAGTCCAAAGATATAAATCAATGCATTTCAGATCAAAGGATAGTTCTACATCTGGAAATAAAGACTACATATATACAGTACATCTTGAAGACTTGACAGGCTTGGGTCTGTTTAAATAAACCTCTGGAACCTCACAACAGCTCTTTTTGTCGCACAGGGTACAGATGTGAATCTCTGCAAAGTTCTATTATTTTAATCATCAGGATTATCAGAAGCTGCCTGAGGCCAGGGAAGAACAGCCCCTCTCTTTTGTGAAATGTAAGGTTGGAGAAGTCTCCTTAAATTTGACACAACTCTGAGTTAATTTAAAAACAAGCCAATCTACAAACCATCTGCCTGCAGGACCAGGATATGCAAGCAATCCTGTTTGCCCTTTGGGTTTAACATGTCTTTGCATTTCCTAGTCAATACTACTATGTCTTGAGAAGGCTTTAAGCTCCTGCAGTCTGAAAAAGAGCATCTGAGGGGCAATGAGTGTCTCCAGACCAAAAGGACATTTAGCCTAGGTTCACAAGTTCTTTAAAATTCTTTTTTTTTATACTACTAGTGTTGTTTAAATGGCTTTAAGCAACATACTGGTCTACAATCAGCCACACTTGTGTGTTTGTTTTACTTTTGTTAGGGTTTCCCCAAAATCTACTGAGCTAGACTGAGGAGTCCTGGCCTCTGTATCACCTGCAATAACAACTCTGACCCAGCTGTGCCAGTCTACAGAATTTTACCCACAGACATGAGTTCTGCTCACTTCTTGACAGTTAAAAGGAGCCTTGGGGAAAACAACACATGATTCCTTGATGCCCTCTACTCGGCACTGGTGAGACCCCACCTGGAGTATTGCGTCCAGTTCTGGAGCCCTCAACACAGGAAGGACATTGAGCTATTGGAGAGGGTCCAGAGAAGGGCCACGAAGATGGTCAAAGGGCTGGAGCAACTCCCCTGTGAGGACAGGCTGAAGGAGTTGGGCTGTTCAGCCTGGAGAAGAGAAGGCTCAGAGGGGACCTCATAGTAACTTATCAGTACCTGAGGGGGTCCTACAGAAAGGCAGGGGAAGGAATTTTTAACATAGTATCAGATGGGAGGACTATGAAAATGGATGTAAATTGGAGGNCCTGGTCTAGTGGGAGGTGTCCCTGCCTATGGCAGGGGGGTTGGAACTCGATGATCTTTGAGGTCCCTTCCAACCCAAACTATTCTATGATTCTATGATTCCTGATAGCTGAGTCTGTGGTACTGCAACCTAGGGAGCATCTTGGGTTCTCCTCAGCAGGTTTTACTTTTGCACTTCAGGACTCATTTCAGTAATGTCTAGATCAAAGCATCCCTGAGCCCAAAATATCCCAAGTGGCCAAGACATCCAATCGCATCCAGGCTTGGCTCAGAGACATTTATCCAGGGAAGTGATCATTCCCCTGTACCAGCACTTGTGAGGCCCCACACTAAGCACAAAAATTGTTCCCAGTTTTGGGACTCTCACTAGTGGAAAGACATTGACTTACGGGAGTGTGCTCAGAGAAGGGAAGTGCAGCTGGTGAAGAGTTTGGAGATTAAGTCTTATGCAGAGTGCCTGAGGGACTGTGATTGTTTAGTCTGGAATAAAGGATGCTGAGGGGACACTTTACTGCTTTTTCCAGCTGCCTGGAAGGAGGTTACAACCAGGTCAGGGTCAGTTTCTTCTCCCAGACAACAAGTGATAGGAAAAGATGAAATAGCCTCAAGTTACACCCAGGGAAGATTAGGTTGGATATTAGGAAAAATTTCTCCACCACAGAATTACCAAGTTTTGGAACAAACTGCTCAGAAAAGTGGACCAGTTACCATCCCTGGAGATATTTAAAAGATAAAAGATGTCTAGATAGTGCTGAGGGGCATGTTTTAGTTGTGGACTTGGCTGCACTGGGCTAATGGTGGGACTTTGTTATGTTGAGGGTCTTTTTCAGCCAAAATTATTTCTATGATTCTATGATGTCAGATAGACAGGGATCTTGAAGATAATACTCTCACTTTTATTAGTGATCATGTCTCAAATCTGGAAAAGGAAGTATACCTGGTGATAAGATATAAAAGCCTACCTTGGGGGGCAAGGGTCCAAACTACAGGCTTTCAGCAGCTGTGGTGGACGGTGGCTGGTTACACAGAATGTCTTGTCCACAGTCTCCCTGGTTAGTTTGTTCAGGCATGTCACCACAGCCTCCTGGACACCTGCACACAACAACATATGGTCACAGTCAGCTCTCCATACCTGGGGCAGCCAAGGGCAGAGACAACCCCCTCCTGTATGCATATGGGGAAGCATGGCCGCATACCCTTGGCTGCCAGATCAGTGTCTGCAGCCCTAGCAGCAGGGTATGAGTAGGCTGCTTTCCACTTAGAGGTGAGATGTTTGCTGCCTACATCCAAGCATTCTGCCTGATAGTCTATGAGGAGTATGGTATGAATGTTGACCAAAGGGGATTCTTGGTACAGCATGCCTACCTGAGTGAGTAAGATCAAAGTTCCTTTTCTCCCTTCCCCTATAATTCTTCCACCTTTTGCGTCCTGTTCTCCAGCCAGCTGGGAGATGACTTGAATAAAACAGTTCTTGGGATACTGGCCTTTTACTTGCCATTGATTTCACTCTCAGAAGGTGCCTCAATTACACTGAAAAGTCCTTGAGTTCATTCACCACTTAACTTCTCTGAACAGAAAATTGCCCAGTGACTCATCCTTTCACACTGGGAGCAGTGAGGTAGATTTTGGTCAGTCATACTGGCTAAGGTGCAAAGACAAGAAAACATAAGGAAACTCTGGTCACAAAGGAAAACTTCTTTGAGGGTGACAAAGCACCACATCAGGTGGTCCAGATAGATTGCGGAATGTCCCACTTAGACATATTCACAACCTGACTGGATGCAACCTTGTGCAACTTACTCTATGTGAACCTGCTCTGGAAGCAGGGTAGGACTAGAGGAACTCCAGAGATCCTTTCTGACCCCTACTATTCTGTGATTTTTTTGAAGTTGGCCTTGTCTTTGGGATGCTGTATTTTAAGCATCTGTATGATTGCTATACATGCAGGAGTAAAGCAAAGCAACGTCAGACAATTCAGCTGCTCACAGTTACTATTCTGCACCCAGAGATCTGCACCTAAACTAAAGGGGCAGACCTGCAGAGCGTATCTCATAGCTGGGAGAGAACAAGAGTAGATATTTGGACTAGAAGGGAAACAGGAAGATTTGAGGGTTATATTTTAATTCAAGAAATCCTTGGTGACACCACATGCATTGTACACCCAGTTGCTCTGTTTCCCTTTATCTACAAATAAGTTAGGAATATTACGGATTTTTTGGATCACAAGGTTAGAAAGGTAGAAAACTGGAGACTGCAATGCTTCATGCCACAGGAAAGAGCATTTAGCAAATAAGGATCTACTTCTTTTCCATGGGGACTGAGGATCATGATTGGCCTGAACTTCATAAAAATCTAATCCACAGCAGTTCAAGCGAAGTTTTTACATTTATCTTCCTGAGTTAGAAAAAGATTAGCTGGACTCACAACAATTAGTTTTCCAAAATATCTCACAACCTTTTGAAGAGGCTGATGTTTTAAGAAAATAGTGTTGGGATAGCTTGAAAAGCTCCATAAGCAGTCTAATTGATGATACCTTTTGCTATTTCTAATGCCAGACAACATGTTATGCAAATAATGATATGCAAATAATGATTCACCAAGGTGCTACACCTCATAGTAGCTCTCATACTTCTGATGCATTTTACGTATTCATTCCCCATAGCACATATTGAGAAGAGGCCAATAGCAAAATGGCATGTTGAGCAGTTTTGTTGCTCTTAATATTATCAGTCTATCCTACCAGCACTGTACTCCTCTTCAGATATTCTTACAATATTTTAACTTTTAATGGCACCGGTACAACCAGTAATCTTGCCTGACAGCATGGTATTGAAGAAAAAGCTCTTGCCTGAATTCAAGCTGTCTATAATCGCTAGACTATGTACTGACCAAAGTTTCTGTCTCTAATAGCTTGTGCCAGAAATTAAATAAAAAGTAAAAAATCTGAATTGCTCCAGCAGCAAACAATTCTCAGAATAACTTTCTTAAGCTCCTCCTTGAATACTGAACTGAGCATATCTCAGCATACTGGTAACATCTATCCCACTCCTTTTGGTAATTCCATGCAGCAAATGGTTATAAACTTTAAATCAAAGCAGGATCATTCAACATTTAGAGAATGTAAGGACTTTTGCTTACCCATCAGAATTCATACATTACAGAAATAATTAAAGAAATTATGTGAACATCAGGAATTTTATTTGCTAAGCAACTGAATCCTAAACATAATTTTCTGCAAAATATTACTGGAATAAAATGCTGTCTGCTATAAAATTGCTTTCCCTGAAAAACAGAAATCAGTTCTCAATAGGAAATCACAATATAAAAGGGTGGGATATAAATTTAGGCAGTTCAAGTTCCCTTTCAAAATACCATCAAATGGGGTTTTCTGTGTTTATAAGTACCAGAATAATTATTACATGATACTTGATGGCAGCTCTGTGAAATGCAGCTACTAAAAGCAGGCTAAATGACCAATTCCTTCTAGTTGCTACTTCTGGGGGGTGAAAGGCTACTTCTGCATCTATCCAATTTCTTCTCTTGAGAATCCAAAGACAATACAAATAGTGCTACTGGTCTTGCACCTACGGATACAAAAATATCAATCTTATCATATGCTAATCTAGAAAACTGGGTGCTGATGTTAGCCAAAAAGGAAACCCTGGCTCACTATTTTTGCTGACAATTGAAAGAAATTGAATTTATAAAGTAAAATGTCTCTATCATTGTAGTCTCTGTAAGTTATACTTGAAAAATACACAGTCACTGAGTTTTGTAAAAATCTAATCCATGAGCGGCCTTTTTTAAAGAGAGTATTTCTAGAGGCTGTTCAGATTTCAGTGTTCAATGGGGCAAATTATTACTGCTTGCTAGTAGCCTCAATATATTACTCCTGTAAAATCAGTGTTTGTCCTCACTTAGCATACTCCCGGAAGGTACTTCTGACACAGGAAACAAAACAACAATGACAACTGTCTATGAACTGCACTAAATACTGACTACTGCCAGCAACAAAAAGTAAAGATAGAAAACTTCTGCACTACTTTCAACTGTGTTACTACTGAATGTGTACAGATCACATTATTGCTATCTATTCTAATCCTTTTTAAAATAGCCTGAAACTTGCAATGTAAAAATAGAGTAGCTAGACAAGTCTAAGTTCAATGTAAAATATACCAGCATGCATATATGTCTCTCAGAGCTAGCTAGACAAAATGATAATTCCTCAAGGAAGAAAGGTTTATCAAATTCTATGCAGTAATAGTCTATAATATGTGGAACCAGAAACCTTGATTAATCCAAATTACCCCAAGTGCCAACGCTAGTAGCTTCAGACTATCACACAATTAGCACTTTTTTTTACTATATGCTTCTTTTCAATTGGGATCAGAGATACATCACTTAGTGACATTAGGGAACCATATGAGGCCTTAGAATATCAATAATTCAATATTATGGGAGAATAATTTGAACATTACAAATCAAGGGATAAATACTAAAAATGACATGTGATTCTTAGCCTGTGTCACCAGATGACTCTTAAGATTCAGCTTTTTTGTCTGAGTGCCTTTTGAGTGATCAGCTGATATACGGGAACAGAAATATGTGATACATTGATCACTCATAGTGACAGCCTGAGCACTGAGTCTGAAAGTCCTGGGATGATAAGGTATGTTTGGTGCATATTTTTTTCCAGTTTTTATCCATGCCCTTTCAAAGAAATTTGCATTTGATCATCTAATGGTTAGACAAGATGATCTTAAAGGTCTTCTCCTAAGTTTATGACTCCATAAATAGCAGCAGGAAAGCAGCAAGTCTATGGATGTTAACCCCCTTGTACACACATCTGAATAGGGCAAGCAAATTAAGCACAGAAAGATTTTTCACTTACCCCCTCCACAAGACTCTGAACATTGCGTAAAGCCCTCATATTCCCAGTCATAGAGCTCATCAAATTCCTGCAAGCTTCCATACAGCAACTCAGTTTCCTCTGGAGTATACTCCGTTGCTTCCCCACTGCAGGGACCACTGTAACAGGCTCTTTGAGATACAGGTTTGGGACCTTCACATGCATCGATGGGCAAGTCAGCCACAGACTGAGAGAAAGAGAGCAGCACTTGACATTTCACAAACCGCACCTGGCTGCCCATTCCACAGGTGACACTACAAGTGGACCAAGCCTCAGGTATAAACCTAGAAGAAGAAGAAATATAAGCAGATTATGTCCATAAACACTCAGGAAAGCAAAACCAGTATAGGCTTGTCCAGACTGTATTCTGTTCAGTGAGAAACAAATGCTTCACCTCATCGAAGAGATTTCACTGAGTATTTCATAGCTCTTAGCATACTTCTCAGATTAGTATGTTACCCATATGCATCAAAGACCCTCCTCTTTTATTCTTCTGCACAGCAGACATGACAATGACTCATTCCCAAAGGAATCTTTTACTTCTATTTAAGAGAGATTGCTACTAGGTGGAGAAAAAGCTAAGCAGTGAAAATCATGATTTTGCTTTGTTCTGACTGACTTAACTGTGCCTACTCCTATTCAACTGCTGGAGCACTGGCTATATTACTGCACCTAGCTGTGGGATGGCTGAAAGGTCCCTCTGCTTGTCAGCCCTTCCATAAATGGGCATCTCTGAGGGCAGCAGTGCTCTAAAGCTAGAAAATAAAAAGTGCTGGAAGGAACTCTCCAGTGAATGTCAGGGTTAAAAATGGATGGTGCTTGTACAGAATTGCCTATACTTCTGTCCTTGACTTGTTGGCACTTTTATGGTGATGAACTGCAAACTTTTGCTATTGTACAAATATCCTTGCAAAACAGTGAGTTCCGCGTTTAAAAGAGGCATTGCATTTTTCATTGGCTTTTGTTAGCTGTTGAAGTTTCACAGTTTGCACAGGACTGTATTCAGCTGAAGGGACTAGTGTTGCACCATTTTTTATATGTACATTAGTTTACACTGGTGTGCATAATATGCTCTAGGAATATTAGAAATAAATGTAATGACATTTACATTAATGAACTTCAGTGGGAGTCATTCAGGTGCCATACTGACCTGGTTTTGGCTCATTGCTTTAGTAGTAACTACAATCACTGAAAATATAATTTAAGGAAATATAAAAATGAAAGTAAAATCAGCTTATAGTGTTTATATACAACGCATTGGTCAAATTGTGAAATACACAGCAGTGCAACCTTCATGTTGCATGTCCAATGGACCTGCAAGTACATGTGAATTGCACTTGTTTACAGTATTTCACCCACACCTGAACACTGGGTAGATACCACTTGACCTGGACTGTTTGCACTTGTAGATAATATTACTCAGATTCATACATGAGAAGGCTCCTTTCAGACAATGATGTCTACTGCTTTTCCAAAAAACCCCTCTTCTCTAAGTTAAAAAAAGGAAATGTATTTTAAAATCCAGCTTTAGTAGATTAAAATGTCCTATGCAATGACACGTTACATAAAGGTAGCAAAGCTGATGTCTAAATTTAAATTGAGAACAGTTATGACAATAGGAATGCTTAGTCATAGGATAATGATATTTTTTCCTTCAGACTCTGGGCACAACTAAACAGTGGTATGTTTATGTCTGTATGGAAAACAGGCACAATGTTTAGCAATGGGAGACATTCTAAGGAGGTGAGACCCTTGGAGATTTCTGCCCAGTTTTGTGCAGGTCTCCAGAACACCACAGCTTCTTTTACTTAGGACTTGGGTTCCAACAATGTGTATTATGAAGTGAGTAAAAAATGCATGTACAGACTGATGTACTTTGAAAGATGGAGAAAAAGGTCTTGTTTACTTCACTACTGCTTCATTACACATTGTCCCTAATTTTACTGCTTAATATTTTTTATAGAATACATCATTTAATAAATCCATGATTCAGAAAAAGTCTGAGGTTTTGAGCACTGCACATACCAGTAAGATGGAGTATTCAAAGGTGTAGAAACCAATCTATAAGGCTTCTAGAACCAGATGCCACTGGAGAAATATGTTGCTCAGTGAAATCAAAAATCAAAGGCCTGAAAATTTTCTGTGACAGAACTGCAAACTTCCAAACTATTTGTCTTGAGTTGAAACAAAGATGAGTCATTTTTCTCAAGGAGAAGCCACATTTCTATAAGGCTTAGGGTGTAGGTAAAACCACAGAATGCTCCCAAACAGCACTGATAGCTGCTGGTATTACTGTTCAGAGAAGTGAACCAAAGGTCATGCCCCCTCATCAATAAAATCTTAGGGCACCATCTGTAACAGTAATGGCACCAGGGCCATCTGTATAGGTCCAATATCCATGTGAGTAATTACAATCTGTCCTTCTGCAGTTTCTCTTCAGTGTAGCTGGAAGAGGATCTACTCATTCAGATTTGTGTCAAATCATTCCATGCTGCTGGTGATCCCCACAAATTCACCACAGGGAAAATTAGCTGCTTCTGCCTGTATAGATTTCACACATAAATCCTAAGTAGTGGTGACTGTCTAAAGAGGGTCCTTGAACTGACAGAAATCATTACCTAATCTTAGGCTGCTCCACTTCTAATCTTCCCTATGACTAATCATATTTATAAGTTTTTTTGTTATTGCATCTTAATGAAGTGGACAAGCAACACCCTACCTGCATAGCCCTTGCTACTTCTTTTGGTTATACAATAATCATAGCACTTCCTTCCAGGAAGTTTAAAAATTGCTTATTAACCCATGAAACAGGTACAAATATAATGATGAAAGCTCTTTAATAAGGAAACACAAAATGATATAACTTACATGTCCTTGGAAACATAAATACATACTGAAAAGTAAGAGAGGGATATTGGGTGACTCTGCCACACAGGCCTCTATGTCCATATCCAGTTCCCAAAGGGCTGTGACCCCCTCCACTGGTGCATGTCAGGCTTTTCCTTTTGTTTTTCACCATAGCAGGCCCCATCACTATGACAGTGCCATCTGGCATCCAGATATTATTGTATGACCTTGCCCCCCCCCGCTCCAGCATCCTTTTTATGGCTAGCTCCAGGGTTATTTGTGGCAGTATGTTAAAAGCTGGGTATGGTGTTAACATACACAAGCATTTTTCAAGAATTAGAGACAAAAATCTTTTAAACAACTCTCCACCACCCATAAAACCAATTTCATTATACACAGAAAGACTCACACTTTTCAAAGCATGATTGCTGCTCTTTCTAACTCTGGCTTTCATGCTTTGTTGGTGCAATGAGCTCCAGCGGAAGAGGTCATATAGAAAGATAACATGACTTGTTCCTCAGATCATATATTTCAATGGCTCACTTCAGAATGCTCACTTCAGAGGTGGACAGCTATAGGAGAACAGTATGTATGACAACACAAGAGAGCAAGGAGAGCCAATCTCCTATGGAGTTCTGTCATCAATAAAATTAAACAACCTCATCAAGGTGTGCAGTAGGTCAGACAACACAAACATAATGAAACTCTCAGGACTTCAAGTGGCTGAAGTGGTTATGATTAATTTGAGCAGCAGAACCAAAGAAGACTGATTTAACATGAATTTATGTATGAAGGCTGAGTGCCCAAGCAGTTCTCTGATATCTGGCATGGCCTTTAGAAACCTGCTCTTCAACTGGGAAACTGTAGGATGTTTTCCACATAGTCTTGTACATCAGTGACAGATATTTCCTGGCAAATATCAACTAAATCTGACAGGGGTATAATTCTTTGTGACAACTTTATACTTGTGTCAAATTCAATTAAGAGGAATAAATTCAGACATTACTGAGAGAAGAGGAAGACAAATGGCAGATAGTCTTATACAGAAAAATAAAAGTTTTTAGACTGACAGAAGAAATAAATAATGAAGGGCATTACATGTAGATAGCATAAAAATGAAGCATCTTCAGCACATTAGAAAATAATCAAAAATTGCAGATAGAAGAATGTTAAAAAAAAAGTTAAAGTTTATAAATCAAAGTATGCAATTTTGTAGCAAAAACTATTCAGTCACAAAAGTCACAAGTCACAAAATCCAGCCGTAAAAAATAGATTCCCAAACAAGAGAACTCAATGTGTAGTAATCTGCTGAAAATTTTCAGCTTTAGCTTTAAAAATCCCAATTAAAAAATAAGCATTGAGAAGAACAACAGAACTGTTTATAGATGGAGTTTACTTTCTCTGCTTGAAAAATCATAAGGACGAAAGGATGACAGTAGGGGAAGAGTGGTCTGCTGGCTACAAAGAATGACCTGTATCTGTTGAGGAGAATGGTGTCAGTGACTTGATGAATTAAGAAACCTCTAGAAGAGCCTCAGATGTAAAGAAGGATAAGAATCAGTCTTTCCTGACAAGTGCATTCATTAAATTGGTTATTACTGCACCAACACAGAGTGAACAAGAAAATCACATATGCATAGCTTGTCTGAAAAAACGTACACTACTCCAACTTAAAGCAAACATGCTCATGAACATACAACACCCCTTTTTTTAGCACCTGGTTTTCTGATGTTCCTTCTGTTCTACATCCACTTCCGTTCCTTGCTGTCTCTCCTCTACCCATCATTTCCACTCTGCTGAGTGGACAAGTGGGGTCTCAAAGAAAGTCCATCCTAGTTGCCAACTAAACTCTCATTCTCAGTCCGACTCTGAGAAAATTAAAACAGCTTCCTCACAAGAGGGAAGGCAAACAATTTCTGGAACTCCTGGTGATTTTTTTAAAAATATTTTCCATAAAGTATCACACTACAACACATTTAGGTGTAAGACAGTATGAAATTGATGGTCATGCTCAAATTCACAACCAGCAAAATTGCTACACACCTCACAAGAAAACTTTTAACAGCCATTGCTCAACCCAATATCTAAAAACTCTCCACCTTCAGATTTGCATTCATTAGCTGAAATATTTGAGTGACAGGACAACATCTGTCAGCAAGGCGGTTTCTGGAGTATTCACCATGTCTAAGCATAGCTGCAGAAACACAGTCCAAAGTTGTATCTTGGAGAGTTCTGCATGTTTTGTTTCCTTCTTTGTATGTCATTACATATGGGTTTTCTATCTAATAATCAGGATCTAAAGAGAGTATCTGTTCAAAGTCAGACATTAATGACAAATGCTACTAATAGCAAGGAATCCAAACCAATTTTCTGTGGAAGTTCACAACTCAAGGTCGCTGTCAACAGATTAGATGTTCTGTAACAATATGCAGATGGCTGTTACCGTTTACAGATGGATGGCCCTTACAGCATAAGTTCTCTAAGTTTTTATTTGGACTTTCTGCTTCACGACTTATCACTAAAAACATTCCAGTGCATGGATATCTCCAGCCTCTGGGGTTCTCTGCATAAAGACCCCGACTTTGTATCTTTCATTTTACCATTTTTAGTACTGTACTAAATCTGTACTAAAATTTCATTTAATAGCATGTTGATTTCTCATCACAGATTACACATGATCCCAGAGTAGTGCTTTGCAAGAAAAAAACAAATGTAAAAATGCCACCCCATGGCAGAATAAACACAGTCTGGACTGTGCTGGTCTCAATGGGTTTTTTAATATTGTACTGTTATCATTGAAGTATTGAACGAGATGTGGTAAAAAGATAAAGATATCTTGCAGAATGGACCCTTTATTGCAGCAGAGAAGTGAAACTGTGAAGTTTTGCTAAGTTGTGCTTAAAAAATTAAACTTTCTTGAATTCTTTTCCCTTTATATTTCTCAAGATGTGTTTTAATATCACAAGTAATATACCTCTAAAGTTTTCCAGAATATTTTATTAAAATACATGTCATGATAAACAAAAGCCTTTTCATATTTCCCTGCAGGTTATGCTTATTCTCTACATATTGTTCCTCTTAATATTTAAAGATGCATGCATCTATAAATCATGTATCATCTATGTATTTTATATTGATGACCACACTCTTTTTCTATGGAATGGCCAACACTGTTCACAAAATGTATTGAAATAATGTCATAGTTTAACAAACTGTTACAGACATGATCACATATGAGTATTATTCCTTTTGATAAACTTTCTGATAATACAACTATTTTTCTGCATTCTCCCAGCCATACCTTACATTTTCATAAATGCGTGTTTAGCTAAGTGGTTTAGTATAGTTACAAGAAAAGACAGAACATAATAAACTGCCTTTTAAAATGAAAAATGAGTAATATACAAATATTGAATTTCCAGACTTTGACACTGGAAGATACAACTTAGGAAGTTCACAAAACTCTGCGAACAGTTAAACTCCTCATTGCATTACATGCAATAGCTGCTTTGGATATGTATACATACACATATGAATCTGTGGATAAACGTGTGTGCACACAGGTATGTGTGTATATGTATGCATTTATATATACATATGACAGCCAGATTAAAATAATTTTTATTTTGAGGGCTTTATTACGCATATTTCTAACTCTTTTTCAATGTTCCAGTTTCAAATTGCTTTGAATTAACCAGGCCAAACCTGCAATTATATAGTGAATAATATCTAATACACAGCTCCAGTTGCAATGAAATAAGCCACGTGAAACTGGATAATGTTTAAAGCTGTGTACAGAGTTTACAATTACACTTGTCACAACTCCAAACTAAAATATCCAAACCATAATAATAACCATAGTTTTTATTTTTCATTTCTAAAGGCTTGCATGTCAAATCAGTTTTACTGCAGCTTTCTTTTAATTGGTGTTTTATTGGTGTAAGGGAGATTAATTATCCATAGAAGATAAAAACTCTCAATTCTGAATGGAATTTGGAGGGTTTTTTAAAACCACTTCATGTTTCCAACTTCTGCACTCCTTCTGGCGCACATGCAGAAAATACTAAGCTATATCTTTAGTAGCAGTGTCTGAAGAAACAGGTTTGATTCATACAGTTAGATTTTCTTATTAATCAGTTATTGACCTTAAGTGGAAGTGTTCTTCTCTAGTTTTTTATTGCAATATTTTTTCCTTCAGCATTACCTGTAGCCATTTTGTGCCTTCCATTTCTTTCCAACACAATATGCTTTTTTTCCCACAAAATAGAGATAAATGAGTAGGAAAAGATAAAAGTCATGCTTAAAGGACATTAATGAGTTAGTTTTATGCATTTTAGAAGGAAAATGCACAATTCCATTGTTTCAGGCAGCCCAAATATTGGAGGACTGTCAATGAAGTGTAAAGGGTCTGCGGCAGGAGGAAGAGCTAATGCGGTACAAGCTGATGACTGAGATTCATCCTGCAAAGGTGGCTGGGCAAACAACATGAAATGTCGAGAAATGCTGGGGGGAGAAATCTTCTGAAATGTTGAGTTACGTGATGACAAGGCAATCCAAATCACTGAGGCTTCTAATTTATTTTCTGCTGAAGTTAATTAATTAATTTTATTTTATGATATTACATTCTTCCTGGGGGGAGAGGTGAATAGGAATCATCATAGTGTTTTACTTCTTCACAAAGATATTGTAAGAATAAATCAAGGTATGTAGCTACAGCATTGGTGAACATAGAACTACACAGGCAGAAGGACTCTTACTGTAGCACTATTGGAAACAAACTTTAATAAAACATGTATATATTTATCCAAATAAAATCTACATTTGTGGATTTGAATATTGCCCTTTCATACCTGAGTGAGACATAGCCTGAAGCCCATTGATTTCCTTGCAGTTGGGTTTAGCCTTTACACTCTAATGGAAGCCAAATATAATTTCCAGAGATTGTGTTAGGTAAATGCAAACCTCAGACCCGACATCTTATAAAGAAAGTTTTTAAGACTTACGATGGTTCTTCAGACACCACTGTCCCTTCCTCCAGCTCTTGAGCTTGCTTATACCAAGGCAACTTTGCTTCCACAGGGAGTTTCTCTATAGAATAAATGAAAGCATGCAAAAATAAGAAGTAACATGGCTAGGCTCCATTTTCTTTGAGCATGCCTTCATCCACACAGAAGCTGAACACAAAAGAGACAGAGATTACAAGGAAGTCAAACTCCTCTGTTACATGATTGTATCACTTAGGAGGTTATATGACCAGACAGTTCACTGTTGCAGCTGGAAAGGCTATGGTATTCTAAAATTTGTTATTCTAATAAGGTTATTTTCAGACTATTCAATTGGGCAACAAAAAATAGGGACTTTGAAATGTACTTTTTGAGTGAGTCTAGCAAGTGTAAAAGGGCTCTGTTGACTCAGCAAAGGCAAAATGTATAATTCCTCTGTTTTCTTTTAAATTTTAGAGCTTCAGAAGACATATTAAGCTTGTTTTTCATAGGTAACAAAAAGGAAGGAAACCCTAGTTTGATGAGCGACACTACAGAAAAACAGAGAACCCATAGTACAATATTCCCACTATAGTTTTCAACTTTACCAGTTCATCTGCTATGGGGATTCAAAAAACCTGAGCTTGATACTTTTCCTGTAATTTCTGATGTAAAACAGCAGAATGTGTACATGGTGCAATGAGCTGCTCTGCTCTGGGGAGCACAGGGCCACACTGCTTGGTGTGCCAAACTGACTTTCATGCAGTGTCAAAGTGGAGTATGTGAACTGAAAGCAGTGAAACTGTTTTAACTCTTCAGAGGTATCCAGCAAGAGCAAATTTGGCACTATATATAGTGTTAGAAGGAGGTCTGCATCTCAACAAAATATTCTGGGATAAGAACAGGGGGAAAAACTAGAATAATACAGAGTGAGACTCAGATCATGGAGGAGAACCAGGGCCAGACCTATCTGCCACTCACAAATCACCTAAGTATTTTGGGTTTGCATAATGCATGAATTGGTAGTTGCCAGTGGAAGCAGATTAATGCCATTCAGAATAACTGGGAATTTTCTGTGACTGTAATGCAGCACAGAAAACATTTCACATATGCTCTCAAAATTTGTCATCCATCGGCTGTCTCACAGAGGAGTAATACCTTAAAACTTGATTTCACAGCTACTGCAACTTTAGTAGGGCAAATTTCTTTGGTGAAAGTTATTAATGGAGGAAAAAAGGGACAGTAATATAGTCACTATACCTCTCTCTCAGAAATAGCTTGGAAAGCTCTCACTCTAACGTATTTATTAGTGCCTTTAAGGATGAATATTTGCCAGCATGCCTCTTAGTTTAAACCACATTTTACAGCATTTTTTATCCAAAATATGTTGGAGATGTTTCTACTTATATAATCTGTAACATGTTTTATGAGTTTTGGAAAGCCAGATCTTTTTTTTTTTTTAAATAAAAGCTTTTAAAAGCAAAAGCTCTTGTATACCATTGCCTGTTATTTGACATTTTAAATAAATTTTATTTTTAGAGGTGCAGTTAATTATAATCTATGTTGTAAAATGAGCCAGACGATCGGAAATGTTGATGTTGTACAGTATACTTTGACAAATCACAAAAGAATAAAAAGATAAAAAGCATAGCTAACATAAGCTATGGAAGAATTTTTACCTTTGGTGATTAAAGTCTCTCCTTTTAAAAAACAATTATGGTAAAACATTTAAATATTATATTATACAGAAAGTTGTATTAGATGAGGACACTCTATTAAAACTAAAACAATTACTTAATCCAGGATAGCCATTTTTTCCCATTATTGGGATAAGATAAAGTGCCTCAGAGCTTGAATAAATTAAAATTAAATAAATTACCTGAACTACTTGCATTCTATTTCTGTCTAGCACAGAGTGTTAAATGAGAGAAAATTCCACATTATTTTTGTCTAGCTGCTTCAGTGAGCTAGGAATATTATATTTCTGCTTTATGTTAATCCACAACCAGATGGAAGAAGCAAGTTAAGACTTAAACACTCAGTAGAGGAAAGTATTTCACTTCACTACCTCTACTGCTCCAAATTTTTTATTCTAGATTTGTGAAATAAAAAGGACAAACTTCCAGAGCATAAATTAAATATTCTGTAACGGAAAACACCTCTGCATACCACCTGATCTGCCTCTTCTGAAAAAACTGTTCAGCCTTCAGTTCTTCAAATATTCTCTCCTGTGTTATGGAGGGACAGCTGTGACAATGAAGCAGAACTGAGGACTAAAATTAAATGCAAGCAAAACAGTATCCTTCAAGTAAGACTTTTCTTCCCATAGGCAAAAATGAAAGAAAGACATAACTGCCCACAATCAGAAATTAATTAGCTATGTATTGCAAAGTGCAGCATACAAATTTATCCAAGGTAAAGACAACACTCTTGTACAAGTATGGCCTCCCAGCAAATAGCAGTTTGTTCCTAGAGAAGTCTCATCAGAAGAGATCTCTTGAAAGATGCATGCAAGCAAAGCTTTTTTATCTGGTCTTTCACCATCCTCAGGTTCCCTAGGCAGAAGTCAGTTGTGGGTGGTTTGCAGGACCTGATTATTTTTTTTTGCTTACACTGTGTGCTGAAGGCAGGCAGGATCTTGCTATAACATGTGCTCCAAACACCATGAAAATGTAAAGCCCCATAAAACCAAGGAACTGACTAAACCCAATCCCTCTGAATTTCTATATGAGTGTGAGTCATGCTATCACAGGGCCTTTTCTATTTATCTCGGAGTTTGAACTTACGTTAGCCAGCAAAATACAGTGCAAACACAGCACCTGCTTCCCAGCATCTGGATTCTGCCACTTTGTTAGCTGGCAGACACAATGAATTCTCACAGACCAGATAAACTGGCATCTTGATACTTGGTAAGTGCACTCATCATTGGCCACTGTGTGCAGGAGTTAAAATTCAAAATGTCACTGTTCCATCTATAATCAGTGAAAGGTCACAGATCCCTCTTACCCAAGAGATCCTATAAGACAATTGTTCCTAATATATATCAGGATAGCTATTAATTTTTAAGAATTAATTGATTTCTTCATATCATATAATTTAAGTCACCAGTTTAGAGAAATTCAGCTCACCCACATTGCTGTAGCCCAGAAGTCTCCCTAAATAAGTCAGCATACAGACAGAGAGGCTGTGTCAACAGAGGTGAATACACACATAAACATGTGCACACCCATGGGTCTGTGGAAATGGTCAAGTACCTGTTCCTGCTGCAACTGGCTGCTGCCCATTAAACCAATCCAGTCTTCGTAACTTAAACATTTCCATCTCACAAGAATTTCCAAAGAGGTGCAGGAGTACTTTTAAATTTTCTGAACCAAATGATTTACCCCATTATTGTTCTGCCTGATGCCCAAATCAAGAAAAATTTCAATACAAATCATGAGTACTCCTTGTTATACGATCCTGTCTGAGAAATTCTGCAGCCTTTCTAGTAAGTTGAACTTCATGCTGGCAAATACAATGCTTGCTTCTGACATATTTCAAGCCCCAAGTTATGAAAAGCCATTTTAAAATTATAGTTAAATTTATCCACCATAGTATTTATATGTTTAATTCCTTTTAAATATGGCTAGTTTAGCCCAGACACATGGAGTCAGGTAAAAAAATGCTTTGTTCTGGTGGGTGCCAAATCAACAGCTGAAAACCTCAAAGCTTGTAAGAAAGCGAAAACGGACAGCATTCACACCAAATCGTTAGCAGCTGGACTGGAACAGGAGTAGCCAGCATTAAAGGTATAATTTTGCAATTCAGTACAGGTGGAAAAAGTCTGACCAGCAATAAAAACCACATATTCAACATGGAAGATCTCTGAAAACTTATGATAAACTTTCTGCCTTATTACCTATGGTTTTGTAGCAGGGAGTGGGTACGACACACTCTTCTTTTATGTGTGGCTTTGTCTTAGGACTACAGCCTCCTGTATGAACCCCCCTGTGATCAATACAAAGGACCACGCGGTATCTGAGTCCTTGCCCACAGGTCACAGTGCACTGGGGAAAAGAAAAGAAAAGGTCTGTACAATATGTCACAGGAGTGGTAAATAAAAGAGGAATATGCAATAGAGATTTGTGCACATCAGAGAGCAAAAAATGATGCAGAAACACCCAACTCTGAACACAGATTATACATAAGATTTGATAGTTATGGATTAGTTATAAAATTAACATAAATTTTTGCCTTTTGCTAAGTGAATTTACTTGGTTTTGCCATTCTTGCCACTAGATTTCTCTTCGCATTCACTCCCACTGGTGAATGCTTAACTTTTACCCATCTGCTCCATACAAAGTACTAGGGCTTATGAGCTAACAGTGGTGACACTAAGCTATTCTGGAACAAAGTATCAAACAGAATGGGAAACTATTTGGGCTTCCTTCACTCAGACACTTTATTAAATGGTTCTTTTTCATTTGGTTTTGGTAAGGAACACAAATTTGTACCACTGTACTATTTTTTAAAGAATTGCATGGGGAAGGTTAAAAACCACTAAGTATGGATGCCACCAATAGTACTTTGCTTGTGGATAGCAGGTTGCACCTGGAAATTACTAAGCATTTTGCAATCAGACATGAGCACCTCACCTACGGGCGAGCTAGCTTAGCTTCTATAACCTATTTGACTTGGTAGTAAGAAACTACATTATATAATCAGTCTTTATTTATTCAAAGTACTTTTCTACTATTTTAGAAAGACAATTCAAAGACATTTAATTTGATATAGAAGGAAAAATGAGCTGTGATCATACAACTCCAAGCATCAAATTGCTGAGTCACTTATGACTTCATGGTTTTCTGGAAATATCTTTTTATTCTATTTGTGGCTGACAAGTTGCATTAAAGATACGCTATTATGCTTTTGCTAGATTTGGTCTAATAATTTTATTATTAGTAGGAGGTTCATAACTAAATTAAAGAATTGAAATATTTTTTCCAACATACTCCTTAATCTTATTAACACAAATCGCATTATTCCTGAGAATCTTGAAATTAGATAAATAGCATAATTTAAAACAGAGGTCATAGTAATAAGGAAGTTCCAACTTCCATAAGCTCACTAAACCGTAATTTCAGATATATTCCTAGTGTGACATATAAATACCACACTAACAAAGCTAAACTGATTACCGGAGACCATTCCTGAGCAAGCCACTTTGGGCAGTTGAATATATTGCACGGCTGGACAACAGGCATCTTTGGAGTATACATGCATTTCCATTCTTCCACAGGGCTGATATTTCCCTGAATGTCTTCTTCTACACATGAGACACTGCGGCTTTGAATGCCTCCTCCACAAGATGAGGAACAGGCAGTCCAGGGTGTACTTTCCCATCTGAGGAAAATTATAACAAAACCAAAACTGAGAGTAATCAAGAAAAGGAACCCCTGTTGCTTCCACCTCCACCTGCAATCCTCAAAATCCATCAAACACTATCTGAATGAGGGTCTTTATTTTGAAATTAGTGTCAGTAAAGATTTTTTTTTCCAAAAATAGCCTTAACAGCAGAACAGAGTCATGTTAACTGTCTTTAAGTGATGGATAAATAATTACAAATTTTCTCTCCTTCACAAACTCTCTGAGACTACAGTAACCCAGTAAACCATTAAGCAATACCACAGTAACTCCATAAAACCTCAACATACTTCTAATTTAATTCCTTGTATTTAATTGATGGGATTATCATATCTTCAAAATGTGCTACAGTCTGTGGAATCTTAGTCAAAAATCACTGGAAACTCAGTATGCTCCAAAGCCAATGCGCCTTTTGCAAGAACATGCAGGGACATAGCAATGTTTCTTTCTAGGATAATGAACAACTGTCTTGAGGGAAAAAAGAAAATGGAACGAAAACACTAAGGAGATGAGCCTAGACTGGCTTATGACACTTCTGATGAGTAAGTCATATGAGCCTAGATTCCTTGCAGTTGAGGCAGTGAGAGGAACTGAGAAACCATCATTTCTCTACAAATGCCATTTGAGAATATAATGACAAATCCACAGAACCATATATGTGGTGTGAAAAGCTATGCAGAGTTATTACTATAATCCTTTTTTCACACAATACAATAATGTATGTGTGGCCTAGTATGTATATAGGTCTGGCCACAAAAACGTAGTTTGATATTTCCACTTACACTCAAGACATTGTCAAACAGCATCTGGGACCATTGTCATGATCTAGTGTGGCTATTCCTGTATAATCCTGTTTAGGCTTGATGATGTAAAAATGTGAATGTTATATCTACCTTGAAACATTTAATGAAATCTTCTCCTTTTTTTTTAGACATATGTCCTTGGGACAAGGACATTCAAAATAATTTGATAAATAATTATTTTGGTTTTCTTTTTTTTTTTACCTAAAAATTGAGATTTTTTTTGTGGACCAAAATAATTTCTTTCCAGTTTCAAGCAAGACAGCAGGAAAGTGAAAGGCAAGAATTTTTTTCTCCCACTTAAACAAAGAATTTATTTTTATTAAGCAATAATTGAAGAATCTCCAAGATTAGGACACAATAAGAAAAACACTTATCTTTCCCACTGGTTGGTATACCCCCATCTTTTTCTCATCAACTCTGCTACATGTAAACCCTATCTATACATGCTTACTGGCTGAGTCACTTATAGAGCTCAATGTGAAATATCTACTTAATAGCTGTCTATGAATGTTAAAGCCACTGATAAAGTCTTTGACTTACCACCAAGAAGTGGTGAAGCAATGTTTACATCATGCCATATCTATCATCATGTTTTTAACATAAGCAACATATGCCATGAATGGGTAATTATATCAGTGTTTTTAGTTCAAATGTGTCACCTGTGATTCTGCTGAACAAGTTTCCCAGCATATGGCTAAGGTTTCTCATATTATTCACAAATCAACATGAAGAAGCCTCAAAGTGAATCTCATTAACAGCAGAAACTGCCATAGCTAGCTCATGCAGCTTTTCCCCAGAATAAAAAACAGATGGCACGAAAGAATTCCCTGGAGCCTTTGGCACAATTTTCAGTTGCCTTAAGGCGACCTCACCAAAAACCAAGCAGCTTAACCCTAGGAAAATGGTGTGGTCCTCAGGAAAGGCAAGTTTCTTTCTTGATGCACATCTCTTAAAGCAGGTGCAACAGCTCCTTCTGACACACAAAATGTGAAAAGTTCACTGAGAGAATTTGGGAAAGGAACTGCGAGTGCATTAAAATTAAACACAGTGGTTATCTTAGTGGTACCACTCAAGACTGAGAGATTACATCAGGCAAATCTTGCAAAGATGCCTTCCAAGATTTGGTTTCCTCCTTGGTTTGTTGCCCCCTTCTGTTCATTGTACAAGGTGCCAGTCTCAGACTGGTAATGAAACCAGGGCATTTCAGGTTTCACTAGATGGGTTGTGGTTCGGTTTTATTTGCTAAACTTTGCAGGTTCAGAGGAAAACCATTTTTATCTCCCTGACTTGGCTATATCTCATGCCAGCCTCCTGGTTTGCTCAGTTTCTGCTGTCTCTCAGGTTGGAAAAGGGACAGGTTTCTACATCTTCCCTTTCGGGGCAAGGGAGGAAGACCTGAGCTCTGCTCATGGATTCATAGGAGCACATGTGGGAATAGAGGAGAGGAAGAAGATGAAAAGTAGGAGTGAAACAGCAGAGGGGGAACAAGAGGGACAGGTTTCCAGCCAGCAGATGCATCCTGAGCTACTGATAGAAGAGGAGGGTTAAAGGATAGTAGTGCGACTGGGAGAGTGGATGTAAAGGGACTGTTACAGGGTGAGAACATAATCTAGAACAGCTTAAGAAGCAGTTGCAGCCTTTTTACCATTTTCATGGAATTAATTTTTTTTTTCAGCCTTCAGTTTTATTGAAAGTCAATTACTTCAGGGTGTTTTCAATCCTTTATTTTGGATTTTATTTAACTTAAAAAAGTCACTTGCCGGCTTAGAATGCCTTTTTCTTAAACATTCTTTCCACTGTTAAGTACTGCTGAATCATCCTCTGACACAAAATTCTTCCCCACCTTTTGCCAATGTACATTCTCTTTGTACACAATTGAAATAAGATCTGTTTCATTCAAAGCCAGAGTGTTAAACCTTGTACATATATTCTAGCATGTGTATTCCTTACTAACAGAAGTTTAATTTTTGAGGTTAAGAAGTATGTATATGGTTATATTTTTTTAATAAAGAAGAGAGAAAAAAATTCTCCAGGAAAAAGGAATTAGATACAGGGATGTGTTTTGTAATTTTATCTCACAAATATTCACTGATAAATATTGTACATAACTGCAACTACAGCTAGGAAAAGAAAAGCCTGATCCAAACAACACAGGTCCACTAACAAAAGGTGTCACATACATGGTAGAGAGAGAAATGGGAAGTCTGATGATTCATTAGAAAGCCACCTGCTCTAGTCAGAGATGAGTAACAGGAACAAAAAGGAAAAGGGTAAGAGAAAAGGGGAGGTGGGATTGAGGAAGGAGAGAAAAGGACCACATACTTCATAATTGTTAAACTAGAATATTGTCTCAGTTCTGCATCAATGTAACTAATAACAACAGGTTACAATCTGAATGTCTCTAGGTTAATTTGCATGAGTTAAGAGCAAGAGAAAAGAAGCATTGGGTAATATAGTTCTAGAATAAAGTAGAAATATAGAGAAAAAAATAGAAGAAAACATATCTGTTAATCCTATCTGTTTAACTGTTTTACATACCGAGGAAGCGGATGGTAGAGGTCATAGGGCATGATCTGCTTGTATCCATCACTGTTAGGAACAATAATGCCAAACCTTTGAGTAGAAGGTATAGAAGGTATACATAATAAAATAAACACTAAATGATTACATTATACAAATTTTTTAGACAATATCACAATGCACTCCAAGCAAAAAAGATATTTGACCTAAGTTGCAATCACATTTAAAACAAAACATATGCTCCCATCTTACTGTTTCAGAACTGTTTCTGTTTTCAGAAAAAAATCCAAAAGCCACTAATTTTTTCTTATGTATATATTATTATTTCACTAAGAAGCAATCCATTACCGAAAGTGATCAAAATGACTTGTCCAAATATTGTTTAAATGTATCAGATTACTATCTGACATATATTTTTACACTTAATGTCTCTTGGAGTTTGGATCCAAAGTGACTGAAGACAAAAAGAAAACTTCTATCTGCTTCATCCAGACGTAGGCAGGACACTTTTAAAAAATGTTACACAGTTGTTTCTGCCCTTTAGATAAAATGTCTGCAATTAGAGGGGCAGGAATTAAAAGTTTGTGGAATCCCAGTACAAGGATTCAAATCTGTAATCCTTGTTTATCTTTAAGCCAGTCCAATATCATTTATCTGTAGAACCTGACTCTTTATTTGGATTTTTCTGTAGTAAAGAAGAAGCAAGAATGAAGGGGAACATGCCAAGTTAATTTTTTGTATGGTTTGTTTTCATGTTGTCTTGGTTTACTTTCATGTTACTGGTATAATATCTAAATAATATAACATGTAAAGACTATGGAAAATGAATGTGTCGATCAGAATTAAAAATTCAATTGTTATACCAGATTTGCTGACAACTACATGGTTTTAATTAACTGACAGTTTGAAATTTCATCTTTCATCTGCACTTTTTACAAATTCTGACTCAGAGTAATTGTTGTGTCCCAACTATCAGGCACATTTATTAACATCAAATAGATGAATCCCAGAGCATCTCATCTTTCACTTTAATCAGTTTGCAACAGGAGACTTGGATTGGACAGGTGAGAGGAACTATCAAAGTCACATAAAATAAGAACTGTGTCCCTATCCAAGTTAAGGAGAGAGGAAGCAGACTGAAAAGCATGCAGGTCATTTCTGAGAGCCCTATAAACATAAGAGGTGCTAAGATTGCTGCTATGTATTTCTGCAAGGAGGAAAGAGCAAATGAGGGGGAAGGAAGGAAGCATTTCCCATTCTCAACACGCTTCACTGAAAATGCTGTAAGCATTCAAAGAAGTGCTGTCATGCCAAGGCTAAAGGGCTTTATTCTCCTTTCAGTCAAAAACGTTTTTATGTGCATAGCTTGCCTGTGATAGGATAATGGATCCCACTGTGTTTTCACACTGAAGAGTCAGTGCCAGGTCAGCATGCTGGAATTTTCCAGCTAAAGCACAGGAAGATGCTGGAGCCCTAAGAGTGTGTGATAGGGACTACACAGCTCCATTTAAGATTTGCAGGCTCTGCATTAACTGGAGCCCTTTGTGTGAGTTGCATATTTGCATCTTCACAGAGCTGCCACCAAAATCTAAACATCTAGGAGAGGCAATTCTGGCACTGGGAAACTTTGGGTAAGACAAACAGGTCATTCCGTGCATGGCCAATGAACAAGTCTTTTCAGATGTGTCTTGATGGGTAAATGCCTGGAGAAGACTGAGAATCTGCGGACTCGAAATTTAAGAAGAGGAAAAGGGATTTTTGCTGAGGTTTTTTTTGCTTGTGCTTTTAGAAATCTCTGCTGGTTTCCTGCCTCTTCTTCCACCACTGATGAAGTTAAACTGTGAAAGCTTTTGCATTTCAACGCTTCATCATCTACAGTAACATCACAGGTAGAGACCATATTGACTTTTGAATGCCTACTTTTGTAGGTAGCAAGTACCATAATTACAAGTAATGCTATCTTCATTTCTGGACCACCATGCTTAATCCTGAGACAAAGATAGTATTGTTATCATTTTATCACATTACACTTTATCATCACATAACCTAAAGGATGACCAAGTAGTTTATATTTATATACCCCATACATAGTCTTAGTACTTTATGGATTGATAAAAGCCAGTGTCCCAAACTTAAACACTTTTAAATGGAAAGTTGGTGGATACTTAAATAACCTGTTTAAAAATGCAAGGACTGGTGAGGACACTATCCTTCTGCGTCAACCTTTATAAAAAACCTGATACTTTAGACAGGATGTCTGTTCAGCACAACAGTATCTCACCTTTATAATAAAGGACTGGTTCACGGTATACTGATTTAAAATTCTATGAAACATACAGTTTATTTAGTTTCATTGCAAAAACCTAATTTTTTTAAAGGACCCGAAGTGAGTGTTTTCATTTGAAAGCAGCAAATGTACTTCCTTCCTGTACAGTTACTGCAATACTTCTAAAAATCTTCTCCCTTTTTTCCTCAGCTTAGTATTTGGTTTTGATGAGACATGCTCAATACAAGGATGAAAATTTATTATTATTTTCCATTACTAAATATTAATAACTGAATAGCACTGAAAAATTCTGTGACTATCTATTACTTACTTCATTGTTGGTCTCTTCTATGATTTAGATACCACTGTAGCTTCATCTTGGGTACACAGATACCTGTATTTGATGCACACAGTAGTACGACAGCTAACTTCTCACCTTACAGTTTGTTTTCTGATGTGTCCTGATAGTACCTTTCTGCTTTCTTTCTGTCCTTATGTAACAGCTATCTCCTCAGAGATTAATTTGCTGTGCTATTCACAGCTTTTAACCCTTTGATGGATGCTTCCTGGCCCACCAACCCTGCCTAATCTGAGAAAATAGTTTTCTATCTAGCTTAAATGCTTTTCACACTCAGCCAAAATCCCATGTCTGTCAATTTTAAAAATTGCTTCTTTAAGCCTTAGGATTATCTGCAGCTCATCTTTATCCTCCTCTTGAACTCAGGTGATCCCGACTATGACTACCAGAACATTGCCAATGTTAGCAGCTCCTTCTCCATCTACATGTACTATTCAATTCAGCTTTCCTGCATACTAAACCAACAGCTCCTTTTCTGCTGCTCAGAATTGATTTTGGTCTCCTAAATGTCTCCCTGCCTATTTTTAATGCATAATGCATCATTTCAGCTCACTTCTCCAGGAACTTCAGTCGTTCCTTGATAAGTTCCAAACTGTTCAAAAATCACCCTCCATAAATATGCAGTTGGAATGACTAACACTTGTTGACTGGAGTCTCTCAATTGCAGGCAGCATACTTAGTGCTAATACACTAACTTCTGTTGCAGTATGGGCACAGGCTATAAAGGGTTAACAACTGCTACTAAGATTTCAGCTCAAAGCCTGAAGCAAATCTTATCAAGCCACCTGACGGCCTTGGAGCTCGCCTGTGTCTTCGATGGTTTTGGGAAAGTGTCTTCGATGGTCTGGGAAAGTGTCGAGGGAGTAACAGATAACACGGACTTGTGTACAGCTGTGTGTTGGCAGAAGAACTGTAAGAGGAGGGTCTGACATTAATGCAAGAATGTAACTTGTAACCAATCAGTATGTTAGTAGCATTGATAACTAGCCATCACTGTATATAAGCTTGTCTCATCTCTCAATAAACGGATTCTGGCAGATCAAATTGATCGTGGAGGTCAGCCCCTTCTTACACCAACCATCATACTTCATTAATTGGCGCCCAACGGCTCAAACAAAGGACCCTGGAGGGTCGATCCAGAGAGGATCATTTATAGAGTTGGTTCTACAGAGAGGACCACATGTGTAGTTCGATAAGGACTGAAGAAGATCCCGTTCATGAGCGTGGTGTAAGAAGCCGACCCTGGATAGCAGTACCGGAGGCGAAAGAAAGGAGTCGCCTGGAGTCGAATACGCTGTAGCCTGAACTGCTTCTTTGAGACTGTGCGCACAGGTATTGACGTGATGGATAGGTGGGCAGCGTGTGATTTGTTTAAATGCTTTTTAGAAAAGTGGGGGTTGAAGATTGATTATCGAAAGGGAGGACTGGGGACACGATTGTCCGGAGTCCGGAGCACCCGCCGCTGCGCTGCTGTGCGCTGTGAGCTGCCCAGGGTCATAGTAAGAGAGGCAGCGTAAAAGTTCTTTGAGTGCTTTTTATAAAAGCGGAAAATACAGGATATTGACCTGGAAAAGGACTTGTGTGACTTATTGACTTGTGGGATAGCAAAGGGTCGCGAAGACGATGGTTAGCCGCTCTAACCAAAGACACCA
>VZTY01032538.1:35675-61710 GCA_013400935.1 Turnix velox
AGCTGTGTGTTGGCAGAGGAGGGTCTGACATTAATGCAAGAATGTAACTTGTAACCAATCAGTATGTTAGTAGCATTGATAACTAGCCATCACTGTATATAAGCTTGTCTCATCTCTCAATAAACGGATTCTGGCAGATCAAATTGATCGTGGAGGTCAGCCCCTTCTTACACCAACCGTCCTACTTCATTAAGCTTCTGCATCTTTAGCAAGGCTTGTTCTCCCTTCTGCTTTGACAGCTAAGATCTTCATATCACATCTACCCCTGGAATGCTTTTATCTTGCTGACTGTAGGATAATTCATACATACATGATTGGCTATGGAAATTGGGACTCTACCCAGCAATCAGAGGCAACCAAGGTTTTGAGAGCTCTGCAAGGCAAAAGGGCTTTCTCAATGCCTTCGTAACAAATTAAGAATTTAAGTGAAAATGCAAATTCACAGAAATTGCCAGAAGCAGAGATCAGTAAGGGTCATTGTCAGGACTAGCATCCCACATCCATGAGAAAAGATTGAATGTTGTCAAAAAAACATCTACCATATGTCCCAGTTGAAGGCAATAACAATAGATGAGACACTGTGTCTCAGCCTCCTCTCCTCACTGCAGATCTATGGGTGCTACTATGTAAATCAGAAAGCAAAACTCATTTTTTCAGGAACATACATGCACTCCAGCTTTGTTCATCTTCCAGTAAGAATATAGTGAAAATGGCAGCACCACACTGTATTTTATTGACTTATAATTGCTATCAACCACCTATAGTGAGGTTGATAGCAAGCAAAAATGTATGTGTTTGGCTCAGCTGATAATTCAGAAGTAAGGAGACTTGTGTTACTGATTAAGAGGATACTCTGGCAATTAATTCCAGGCCCACATGATACTCCAAGTATCCATTTCAACTTCTCTTTCAGCCTGTCATTTGCTGAAAATTGTAATGTAAGCTCTCGTACACTAACTCCTCTCAGCTGCTTTATTCAGTGGCACTGTGGTCTTCCATGATTATTTTCTGTGGCATTCACTGACACACCTTAGGAACAGTCAGCAACCACTGTTGCAGTCAGCTGTGCCTCACTGGGACTGGGTTTGCCAGGAAAAATTAACATTTTCATTTTATGCTGGCAGCAAAGACACAACCGAGCCAAGACACTCTCCTTGCTCATGCTCCTGACCTCATTGNTTCTGTGAGCATGTTTCCAAAAAACCAATTCTCCTCTGTTACTGCCTGTACCCTGGAACACCATAGCTGCAGTTCTAAAGGACTTTCCCTTCCCACCCTCCCTGTCTTTATATCAACAACTTTTTCTTTTTATGTCTTATATAAAGCAAAAATTGCTTCCTCATATCACTCCAGCTGCTATTTTTCTCTTCTCTTTCATTCCACAAGCTATACAATCATTTGTCTTACCATTTGAGTATATGGCATTTAAAATTATCAGGGAAAGTATGGAAAATATCCATCATATAAATTCCAGAGGCAAATTATATGTTTGACTCAGAACTGCATTTAAAAATATAGCAGTTCAGGCTTTAAAATAAAAAAGCAGCTACATAGAAGTAGTTTCTCACTGATACTGTGAGAGATTAATCTAAAAGATAGGTTCTATGCCAGCTCACACCTTCCAGCAATTTTTTTTCTGAGATGTTTATATTCAGGTCTGCTTCCTGATCATACCAGGCTTCTAGTAATATTTGTCTCAAAGAATTCAAGGAAAGTTCAGAGAAACAGAGAAAAACACTGAGGAAAAAAAAAATCTTTATTATTGTAAGACTTCTAGATGTAATTGCTAATTTTTTTTTGTAGAAAGTATGAGGACGGGGGAAACCACATTCTAGAACTGATACAATGTTGTTAAAGGAAAGAATTGTCTTGTTTCATAATGAGAAGGCATTTTCTAAATTGAAAACTAACTTCTGAGTACATTTTCAACAAGTAATACTTCTCACAAAACCGCAGTGAAGATGCATTCTTGATGTTACATCCTGAATACATCCTGATGAAATCCTTGGTTAAGTATGTAACCTAAAGACTGTACAATAGAGCCATAAAGATGTTGCTATTTGATATTTCCACTTTTTATTATTTCTGAGAAATGTTCAGTTCAAATTTAAAACTGGATGAGAAAATTTTTTGAGAACATCAACAGCTATCAGCAAACATAGTTAGTACTAAAAATGTGTTTATGTTCCTTTGTGAATAGAAACTGGGTAAGTGTATCTTTGGCGATGAATAAACCTGTAAACTCCAGTTATGGAGTCAATGAATTTAATGGAAACTTTTTAGAAATAAAACATACCTTGGGCTTGGAGTGATTCATCCTGGCCTTATAACGCCTAGCTACTCTAAGGCTGGTATGCCTGGATGGCAAAGTAATCATCCTCAGTCAGGTGTATGCACAGTTCTACAGTTCTGTAAAACCCCATGATTTTCCTGACTCAGAAATCTTTTTTTTCAACCTCCAGCAATCGGAAGGGCCAAAGCAACATTTTAAGTGAACTCACTTTACAGAACTTGGCTCCATACTCTTGCAGGAAATAAATAAATTGCATGCCTTCTGAGCTGTGTTTAATAATCTTTTAACAGAACTACACAAGAGGACCAAAAGTTTCAGATCCCACAAATAAATGCTTGCAGGTTATGAGCAGCTGCGGATTGACTTCCACAGAAGTTGAGAGGAATCAATGTAAAAAAGGACTGGTATTTATTGTGATTTTATTCCTTTTCTTATATGTGGGATATCTCATTCCATGATCCTACTATTTTTACTATTAATCTTCTGAGAAAGAATGCTTGACAAGGGAGCAGAGAGGAATCTTTTGTGGGGGGCCAAGGGGTATCAACAATTACAATGAATTCCCATGTTACATTCTTAAAAGCTGCTATGACTGCAAGTAAGCTCTTCATTGAGAAGAAAATGTAAAAACTCATAAAAATAAGGTTTCTAATTGTGATGACAGTCATCCTCCAGCAACATCTTTACCTCAAGAGAATTTTTTCCCCTCTCACTAACACTGAAGATATATGTGTTGATCATGAAATGCTATCCTGAACAATCTGCCTTCTCACACTTTCCCATTATAATACAGAATGTGGCAAAACACAATCTGAGGGGAAGAAACAACCATATTAAATAAATCTTAGCAATCTGGAAATGTGAAACTGAGGTCTTTTTTCAATACATTACATCCTCAGGATAAGAAAGGGGTTGAATTATGTAGGCTAAATGAACCCAACATCTTACAACTAGAGCTGACTGACCTGGCAGGACAAGGATCCAGATTACACTCTTCAAGTTTTGGCTTTGGCTTGACATTTTCAGGATAATAGTGACAGTACTGATCTGCTACTACCCGGTTGCTTCTCAGATCAAAACATTCAGCAGAGGTCAGTTGATAACCTGCAATACACAGTGAAGGAAATAATATGGTATATAGTGTTCTTCCTGTCTCTCCCTCAAGTGCATCTACATTCTGGTTTGATGAAAAGCCAACTGAAAGTAACAGTGCTTTTGTACATCACAGTTGCCGCTTTACAGACCACACTGGAAAAAACAACTTAAATTCTAGGTAATGATTTTAGTAGGAAAAAGAAGATAACCACCATGGTCATATAAAAATTCAGAAATCTAGAGTAAAAAGCTCAAAAGTTAGAGGTTTCTTGGTAAGTAAGACTCAAGCACTCAGTTCCCCTTCAGAGTGTAAAGCTGTAGGTGAGGATCAAACAAAACCATGTTGTGATTATAAAGGGGGCCTAAATCCCACCGGCCATTATGATGACAGCTGCAGCTGTCAGCTGTAGCATTAAATGCATTCATATGAATATCAAAATGTACTGTATGTGTAGATGCTGATAAGATGTGAAAAAAACTACAGGCTAGTACCACTGTTGCTGCATCCATCCTGTTATTTAGATGTAACTGCTTGTATTTTCAGATTTTGTCCATTTTAAAGATTGGGCCTTTGGGACTGATTCTGCATGCAGATGATAGTTTCTGGAGCATAATGGCAACTCATTACCTCCTCCACAGGATGCTGAACATGGAAAAAAATCAGTTTCTCTCCATCGATGAATGATAGGTTGGTAGAAGATAAACTGAACTGAACTGTCAGCAGCACCAGCATAGCGTATCTGAAAAAGATGTAACACCAAAGAGTGAACCTGACATAAACATTGGGAAGAAGCATTCTGCCATGTGGATCTTGCAGATACAAGAAATACCAGAGATATTTTGCAGTAACAAAATCAAACGCACAAACCAGAGCATAAATGGATGGCAAAATCCTGACTGCAAAACACAGTCAAATAAATTTCAAGGCACAATCACTGGCATTTATTACCATTCTGAAACCATGTGCTGAAATAATGAACACATGGTAAATGTGTGGTTAGTGTTACTGAATAATTTTATGGGGACAGAGGATATGGACTGATCTTTATTCCATCACAAAGTCACCTAACTGCTGTCCTTGCAACAATGACATGGATTTTAGCTCTTTAATATTTTCCGAAACTACAGATAGATCAAAGTAAAAGATGGGAGACTGTGCTGTGAGAAATACAAAAGCAAAAAAAAACCTTAAATCCAAGATTTCTGAGGGGAGGTCTCTTTTTTGTTCTTCTTTGCGGTAGTGCCATTTTTATAAGGCTGTCCTTCTGCTTTATTTTGGCTAAAAAATTTCTCATTTCAGTCACAGGTGTGGACTTTTGGCTGGAGCAAACTGCATGTTTTAGAGCTTACAAGTACTGCTAACTTTCAAACCACCTGAGCTTCACTATGCTTCCAGTATTTTTTCTGCGGAATGGGTAACTCCCTCCTGGATGTATTTAAAGGATGAGTAGGTGTAGTGCTTATGGTTTAGTTTACTTTTTTCAATGTTAGGTTGATAGTGGACTTGATGATCTTAATGGTCCCTTCAAATATACAACAGTTCTATGATTTTGCATGTAAACCAGATTATCATGCAAGAAGTGTAAAAAGAAAAAAGATATCTATGCTGTTAAAGCACCACCACCTGCACAGGGTCCAGGAAAAAATCCTCAGTGTGGTCATGGGGACTTCAAAATCTCCTCAGGCTATCCCTTGTCCTTGCCTCTGAGCTTTTGCAGAACAGCTGGCAAAAAAAGAAAAACAATGGTGCTACTGAAAGCCTCTCATAGTTGATTCTTCATCCCAGGACATAATGGAATGGTGTGGCTTGTGCTCCTCTGCATCAGTGTCACCACTGTGAAAAAGAAAACTGAGAAAAGACATGGATCCTTCTCCAAGTTAGTACTTCTGCCCACAGGAGCAATCCTTCCTGTTCTTTTTATCAGACAGCTTAAAATGTTTCAGAACTGTCTTCTGTTTCTTTTACCATGTATTGAACTAGTTGCCCCGTTTCTGAATAATTTTTCAATCCACCTTTGATTTTCTCACTTTCTGAATACTTGAGACACCATCACAGTAGATGGTGAAACAGAGAGATGCAGTAGGGGGGCATGTGTCATTTCTAATGGCCTACTGGGCAGAACAATAGACAATGAGAAATTGAGCTGAAGAGTGTTATCTGGGGGTTTGTTTTGTTTTCCCCTGTAGATGGACAGAAACATGATTACAAATCAAAGTTTGTCTTGAAGAGGAGAAGGAAAGCAAAAATACAGCAGGATTTGTTGATGGCTGTAAGAGATCTGTCTCACAGGGACTAAGACCACCCTCTTATAATTAGAGCAGTGATGTAAATTCCCAACAGGAAAAAAAATACAACTGTACCAATACAGCTTCTTCAGCAAATAGGATGCCTTTTGTACAGATAAGCATTATTTGAGCATCTGTTCACAGGATATCTAATTCCTTGTGGGGGAATGGTGCATTAATCACACACTTCAGAAGGGTCTTTCTGGGCTCATGAAAGCCTCATATACTCCTGGGAAAAATATTTTATTGTGATGGAAGCCATTCGTGGAGGTCTGTAATCTGAATGTGCAGAAAAAGCAGTCACTGGGGAGAATTTTGCTCTTACTCTTAGTTTTTTAAGGATCATCAGTGATTCTTAAACACAGATGACCCACTTAGTAGTATGGTCTTCAGTGAATTATGAAGAATAGACTATGAGCTCACACTAAGCTCTTAGAGAAATAAGTTGACATTAAAAAAAAAATCAGTAAGACAGAAGTGTTCCTTTCATGTCTGTAGAATTACCTGTCTTGACACAAAGAAAAGACAGATGTACATCTTTTCCAATCAAATGAGGAAGTCACTCATGCAGCCATGATATCAACATATGTGGAAAAGAATTACAATGAGCTAAAGCCATAAGCTAAAACAATACTAAACAAGCCAATTACATGAATTTTTTAAAAGAGTACTGTGAACAGAATTTGAACAGTATATGGTGATTCCACGCAGCAAAATTTTTTTTGACTTTGTGAGGCAGTTTGTTAAACCTCAGATCTTGATCAAGGAATAAATATCTGCCTGTTTGAAAACTGCAAAACTCTAAGCAGGACTTGATAGCTAAATGCATTAAGAAATGTCCTAGTTTTGCCACAGGGCCAATTTCCACACGCTGAAATACTCAGCTCTGGAGTATTGTGAAGTTTTTCACCCCTGCAGTATCTGCAACATCCAATATCTGCTAGCTATGAGAAATGTTAAAGCTTCAAATGGAGATATTCAATACTTCAGAATCTTTAGTTAGTCCTCTAACTGTGAAGTTTTCATCCTCAGGTCTTCTCATAACTGCAATAATTCATTATTTATGCATATAAAATACTATCTAAATTTATTAATAGCAGACAGCAGAAATAATGTGATCTTGGCAAGCACTAAGCCCTGAATTTGTTCACACTGCAACCTTCTAGAGATCATCCTTGACTTCCTTTATGTTCCAGGGAAGTTCGGAGTGCTTTGAACACCACAGCAGCCCTCACCACTTTGTAAGACCCAAGAGGGTATCACCAGTCTCACAAAGATTTGGTTCAAATTAGGAATCCCCAGATTATCTATGAAAAATTCTGTCCAGCCTACTGTAGCTGGCAACAGCGATACCTTTTTTTTTCTTACAGAAAGATCTTGGAAAACCAAGAAACCCAATTACTTTTATATAACTTTTAAAAACTAATTTTGTAAATTACTGGCTGAGATGGTACAAGAGCGGCCCAAGCCTCAAGTGAAGTTTGAGACTGATAAAAAGCAGTGTTTATTTTGGAGACATCCACATAAAACTTGAATGAAAACAACAGACCTCATAATTCACTAAAATCCAAGAGTAAGACAGCTATAAACAATATACCCTTAATGCGAAAACAGATTTTAATCTTTTGGCCTCTACTCAAAAGTGAGCATTGAACTAATTTCTTATTTCATTCCACATGGTAGATCAATATATGCTCCTGTTCTATAGTGATTATTCAATCCAGTTCTGGCCCCAGCCAGACAAGGCTCACCAACCTCACTGCTAGCTGGCTGTCCAATCATGCACATGTCCAATCTCCTGCATGCTCTTGCAAGTTCTAGGAAGTCTAGGCTTAGCACCAACCTGATTTTCTTCTGCCAACATGGACTCAAATGAAATGTGTTTTGACATTACTTTCTGCCAGTTCTCTCAACTCAGCAGTGCCTATTCTACCTGTGCCTACCCAGGTTGTATGCCCCTACTGATGGTACAAGCAAGGAACTGCCTTTGATTTAATCAGTACTTCTTACCTTCTCCTTTTTATAGAGAAGGAAATGTGATAATCAGATGATAAGGACATTTTCTCTGCAATAAAAGACAAGAGTGGAAATACCAGGAACACAGTCCAACCCTCCTGTTACCAATTCAGGGCCACTGGTCTACTTGACCAGCTGTGCTCAATGGGTATATCCTAAAAAATCAGGCTAAATTAAATCTATAGACAGCATAAAGAAAATTGAGCCAGAATGCTTTACACTGCACGGCTGTTCATCATCTGGATGAACAGTACATTATCTGGATGTAGCATAGATAAAAGTGTTCTAGACATTTTGATTGGAACAGCATCAGTTTAACTAAAGTATTTTTATTCTAACATTCAAAGAGAGAAGAATGTATTCTTCAGATCAGGGTTCCCATGTGAACCAGTCCCGATATTTCAGTTTTCTTTCTGTGCTGTTATCATATCAAGATGGGTAGGGAACAGTCTAAGGGGCTCTGTTACCTCCTGAGCTAACCCATTCCAGCCCAGCCCAGCTTAACCAAAACCAACCACTTATTGCTATTTCCAGTCCATTGTTCAAACTTCTATCTGCCATCAGCTCTTGGTTGAAGCAAATGTCATCTACCTCTGGGGCCCTCAGTGAAAAATTTATGTAGTACCGGACATGATACAGGTTTTATAGTTTTGCAGCTGAAATCCTTCAGGTTCCTTGGACCTACTGGAAAAGGATTTATTTTATTGTAACTCCCAAATTTTCATTTTTGTATGTGTGTTTTCCCACAGAATGTGCGCATTGCTTCCAGCAATGTGTTTTATATTCCCTGGAAGAAAAGAAATGCTCTAATGGGAGGAAACAATTTTATTCTTATTGTGACACAAAGCAGAACTTCAAAATGACACTATGACTTCTCAAGCAAAACAATCCCATTTATTTTGGAGCCTGGGAATCTCATTCTCCATTCCCTTACAGACTTCTGTTCAATTAAACAAGTATAAACCCCCAGAATTATGGGCCAAAAATGCAGAGTTCTTTTCTTATTGCTTGCCATGGGCAAAGCAAGCTGTATGTTTTTTACTGATGTGTACCTCAGCAGCACATACAGGAAGTGAACTTTTCTCTTTAGGACACACATTGGGTATGCATGTTTGGCAGAAACCAGACTCATTCACAAGGAGTGTTCAATAAGGCTTTCATCAGATACTTAACTATAAGGAATTCAATAGTTAGCTTAGACTACGCTTTGTGGTAAATTACTGCTAGAAAATTAAGACCTAGAAAAATCTCTTTCATTTTTCTAATGAATCTTCTCTACTTTACATTGCCTTAAGAGGTCAGTGAACAGTGACCCTCACCTTTACAGTAAAGTCTGCAGTTAGAGGCCCAGATATTCCTAATATTTCCTTGTCAGGAAACTTCTGGAAGTCGATGGTAGAATTGTCCATGAGGAAGGAGCCTGTGGAACTGAGGTTATTTTCATTCTTCACGCCTTGGAGAGTCTTGCTTTCCAAATCTGACAAACAAAAATAAATTAACAGGAAAGTAAGGCATGATAATTTGAAGAAAGAAAAGTGAGAGCAGAAAAAGAAAACAAACAGAGAGGAGTGGTGATAATGGAACTTTTTTGTTCTTTTTCACAGTTTTTTTCCCATTCTTGTCCCTGCTTACTGCAGGGATGTTGGACTAGATGGCCTTTGAAGGTCCCTTCCAACCCTATGAGTCTACAATTCTCTACTTTGCCTTTGTTCAACCCTTGGATTTCTATCTCTGCATTTACCTTCTCAGCCATATGTCATTTCCAGACACATTAATTGGCTCTTAGCTAGGCATACTTCCTGTTGTTTAACTGACTCTCAGTAAGTCACACTCCTAGGCAGAGCATGGCTCAGGTCTTCAGCCGTGCATGCTGGCTTTGTAAGTTGCTGTTCCCTCTTTCATTTCAGAGGTGGGTCACTGAAAGCAAGACATCCATCAAAGAAAGATCAGTATGAAAGCAATCCTGCCTCCTCTCCAGGAGCAGCCTGATCCATCCCAGTGGAGTAGGAAGGGAGGGCAAGTGCTGCACACTCCAGAGCTTTCCCTCTGGCTTTCTCTTAACTCAAAGCGCTGTTATTTCAGATGCTGTGTGGTAGAAGTTCTGATTGTTAAATCATAGTAACTATATTACATAATTTATTAAATAGAAAACAACATACAGAAACTAGATCTGTTCCATCACCTAGCTAGACTCCCCAAGAACTCCAGATTATGCACTAATGATTGTTATTTACAGTGAAAAATACAGAAGGATCTAGTCTGTGCTGCAGGAAGGTCCTATCACCTTATCATCTTTTGGAAAAAAAGGGGAACCCTACTTACTTAAAATAATTAGTGTTTCTGACAAGATATACAGTAAAGTTTTTAGTTTTTCTGTCAGTAAATCCTGTTTAACAACTCTCTAGTGTTCATTTGCTGCTCCTTGAAAATGAAGCAGCTTATGAGTAGCTACCACATTGGAGGGTAAGAGGGAGGGATGCGAGGAGTTTCTCTCCATGATAAAAATTAATTTTCTTCAGTTCTAATGGAACATTCTCAAATTCTGAGATATATCTCCTGAGAAAAAAGATACACAGCTACTGGGATACAAAGGCCCCTGTCAGATAAAGCAGGGAAATATTATACCCACCAAATGATGGACTAGCAGCAGGAGTTAGTGGTCTCAACCTCTTGGAGTAATATCACTAGTAAGGAGCATGGTTTCTCTTACACATGCTGTTTCTGATCTATAGACTGTGATTTTGTGTGAGAGAGTTTATCATAATAGAAACACGTGTTAAAGTCATAAGCAGCTTGATGGCTGAGCTCAGATGCAGGGAAGCTTATCCTTTACTGTCCTAAGTACTTCTTCACTCAGTAGGGTATATTTTATTTATTTTAAACAAAATCCTCTGATACCAAGAAAGCCAGCCAGAGGATAAGCAAACAAAAAAACTGAAAAGGAAGGGGCAAAGAATTTTGCAAAGCTCTGATTTAAAACGAACATGCACCACTGATGTAATTGGATCCAAGGTGGGCTTCTGAGGGCAGGACTCACCGTGTTGAAATCAGTGATCTGAGAGTGGGAAACCAGACACTACAGTGTAAACAGAGCACTGTGGGTTAGCATGGATTTCTTACATAAATGTATGCAAACTTCTTCTACTTACATAAATGATCAGGACCTTTCAGCACAAGGCGAACTTGCCTGCTTCCATAGGGAATAGCAACCACCGTATCATCTACTGTGGAGAGACAAAAATGCATGGCTTAAATAAGAAAAGAAATTCTTATCTGTTTCCAAATAAACAGTGAAATGGGTGCTTACAAGGCAATTAAAAATGAAGCTTTTGGACCAATTAAATAAGCATATGAATTATGAAAGATCATAAAAATTTGGAAAAAATTACTAATAAATGTAGTAAAACCTTTGTACTTAGAAGAACCCAAACCAGTTGATTTTCTTTATTCTCAACTCCTTTGCAAACATTCCTGGATTTCAAGAATAACTAATAACTTGTTGTTTCACCATGACTCTACTTAAGCATCTTCCAAGTCTTCTGAATGGGTGTTTGTGAGGAAGAAGAGACCATAACCATTTCTGATATTTAATCAGAACAGTCTATTCTTTTGCGTGATTCTTTCCCAGTTGAAACCCAAAAGCTTCTCCATGACTCTTGTCCATGCTATATGACAATCTCCCACTGCCTTCAGCATGCCTCCTCTTTCACACTTTTATAACTGCAATGACTAGAATCGCTATAATTCTGCTTCTCCTTCCACGTCACTAACAGAAGGCCTCTGTAAAAACATAAGACCATTAGACTGCCATGTAAACAGGTCTCAGAGCAGAATCTTTCACCTATCAAGCCCTTGAGAGGTTTGCCAACTGGATTCAAACTGGGGTATCAATTAATATGTAGGTAAAATGGAGCTGTGAAAGTTAGTTAGGTCAGCATTTCTATAGTGGCAGCAACCTCAGTAAATTCCTGAAAGTAGTCAGGAAGGGAAAGTGAATAAAGATGCTAGAAAATACTCCCAACTCTATTTTGGGATGCCCAGAGAATTCTGTCCTGAACTAACTAGCTTGCCCCAGTTCTTCAATCACTTCTTCCTATCCTTTCTGCCTCTTTCCCTTAGAATGAAAAGTGAAGAAAGAAACATGATGCATGCCTAACAATATTTTTTTGGGGGGAGGCAGTAGACGTGAGAGGAACACTGTCATTCATTAGATCTGCTCACATAAGTGTCACTTAATGCCCACTCTCAGTGAGTCCATTTTTCAGGTAAGGCTAACAGCTAGTTAACTTTCATCCAAATACATGAGCAGGGACCTTAAGTTCCTGACCAAACTGAACTGTTCTAGCCTAGTTATATCAGGATTCTCTAATTACCATCAAGATAGTTACCAATGTTATCATTTTAAGCCAAAAAGTAAAGATAGAGAACAAGAAGAGGGAAAACTACCAGAAAAAAGGACTTCTTCTAAAAAACACATTCATACATCTAAACCTATACTATTTCAAAAATGTGCACAAGAACTGTTTTAAATGAGAAATTCACTCCTGCTTCCCACATATATTGGAAACTTCAGAAACTCTTGACGTTTTATGGGATGAAATATCCACATTTCTGTGGGAAGTGAGGGGGCAAATGTAGGCAGTCTGATTGAGTGTCACAAAAGCTGTGTGGAGATAAAGCCTGTTCATGTGCCCAGGTCCGTCTGAACTTTCTCTCCATTTTCAAAATCTGATTTGATGTTTCCTCAATCTATCTAGACAGTGCTTCCTAAGACTTATGTAACACTGGGATTAAACTTAATTCAGCATGCATTCTGCTCTCATATAACTCTGTTAACCTATCGATAAACAAAGACAGATATCTTTCCTCATAGAATTCAAATTTTCCATTCAAAAAGAAATATAATTGAGTCTTACAAATTTAATCAGATCTTAGTATTCTAATGCTTATTAGTATGATTATGCAATATTGAAGAGATCCAGTAGGATCATATTTTATCCCTTTTGGGAAGCAAAAACCTCAAGTATAACATATTATTTCACTGTATACATATCACATTTATTGGAATGAGTCTGGGAGAAACAGTAGCTTCAATCTTTCAAAAAGTATCTTTTCACAAGTCTTTTTCTAAGACAGTCCCATGTCATTATTACATTTGATGATCTCTCAGTTATGAGCTCTGAGTTGGAGAGTTAACAACTCACTGATATGTCATAGAAAAATCATATAGTTTAAAGATCATTCAAGTTAATAGCTCATAAATTCTTAGTATGTCTGTTCTGCTCCAGGGTATTGCTGGGACTATATTTCACTTTGTCATTGCTTTCCATTAGAAATGCTTGCACACTTTATGTGAATTGCTTATCATAGTGCTTCCTGCTTTCACAAATCAGAAACAGCAGGGACTGAAGGATAATTTTCTGACTTTAACAGTGATAAGAACAAGACATTCCCCATGAAGAGATGTGTAAAAGTGAGCTTGGTAATATTTAGTCATAGCTCCCTCCAACAAGATGCACTGAGGCAGACTGTGGACTAGTTGTGTAGAGCAATCTGAAGAAGAGGCACAAAATGAGCTATCAGGTGGTTGGTTTCCTCCAGAAGAGGTATATCAGAAGGCAAGGGAGAGACAATTGAGAAGACAGTGGCCTAGGGCAGTAAATAAAGTGCTAGGGTCCAGGCAAAGTTTCCATAAAAGGTATATGCATTAGAATTCCATGAGAGGCAGGTTCCTCCTGGTTTTGGATTTTGAATTTGCATTTTGTCCCCTTCATCTAACTTTCAGTTCTCATGATGAAAAACTGAGGTGTTGTATTTCCCCCTTACTACTGAGATTCAGTAGAATTCCGGAACTACATCTGTTTTTGACAAATCTGACAAGGGTAGCCATAAAAATATCTATTCTGCCTCAGCACGGCAATTTCTACAATTCTCTTTCAGAAGTAGTCAACTAGCAAATAGATTTCAATCCATTATTAAATGCTAACTGTGCAGAAGATGATTAGTTCACTCACCACTTACGGCATGAACTTGATAGCTGCTTGGCAAATACATGAAGCCTGCTTAAATATAGTTAATCTCCACAAGAAGATACATACACTCTTTCCAAAGGGAGACATTATTAAAAAGGAATTTTCACTTTCTGCAGATGAAGAAAGACTGAACTACACCAGCTTAGGACTAATAGAAAAGGAAATTTCTGGAATGAATGAAGTCTTTTGTAGCGATTTGTTTTCTTTTTTCAATAGAAACAACAGCATAGACATAGGTACTTCTATTTTAATAAAAATGGTGAAAAGAATTCAATGTCAGATTACCTCCTGCCCTGCTATGCTTCTGTTTCTAAGGCATCTGGGAGATATATTCTATTCCTGTAAAGTGTAACAAAAAGGAAACTTTTCCCAAAATGAGTTTTTTAAAGCTCGATGATTTTCTTCCTAATACTATCCTCATATGCCTTTGCATGATACAAACACCATGGAGAAGGGAACTGGACATAAGCACCAATCAAAAATTAATACAGAATGATGAGCCCAAGACTGTCTGGGGTGGGTGTGAGATATAAACAACTTTAGAAATTACTGGACCAGTATTGGAATGAAGGACACTGTATAGTTTCCTTTGCAGAGTCATCAAAATTGAATACTGTGCTCTGCTAGTCAAGTAAAAATCCCAAGTGAACTCATGGAAGACTTCAGCTATATACTGCTGCTATTTTTTGTTTATACATGTGATTTATACAGAGTGCATACAAAATAATCACCTACTTCAGTTCTCTGTAACAATTATCTGCATGCAAATGTGTCTTATTGAACAATCCATTCTCTAGCATTTTTCTAGCATTTGTCTCATTCTAAGTCTATGTACATAACAATCTTTATAGATTTACACCAACCAATTGGGAGCAGAGTGCCTTTATCCTCAGTAGAAAAGAGACGAGCACCTTCTTACCACAAAGCAACTTTAAAACAACTAATTATTCCTACAGGAAAAGACATTTGCCAAAAAAAGTAACAATGAGGTGAAATTCCATTCCCAATTCTTCATGGATTATTTTCTTTGCCATCTACTGTCCTTCCTTCCTTCCTTCCTTCGTTCCTTCCTTCCTTCCTTCGTTCCTTCCTTCCTTCCTTCGTTCCTTCCTTCCTTCCTTCGTTCCTTCCTTCCTTCCTTCGTTCCTTCCTTCCTTCCTTCGTTCCTTCCTTCCTTCCTTCGTTCCTTCCTTCCTTCCTTCGTTCCTTCCTTCCTTCCTTCGTTCCTTCCTTCCTTCCTTTTTGCCTTCCCTTTTTCTTTCTCCTGCCCTCTCTTTCTCACTTATCAAAAACCTAGAAAAGCACTGTGCCAATCATGCTGCATCCTGTGCTCTTTACCCAAGCAGTTATTCTCTCACTGCTCCTTGCAGACAGTATCTATACCAGCATTCACAAGTATAGATCCATTACTTTGTCTTCTGCTAATACTACAATGCTATTTCAATCTCTTGGGTCATGAGCTATTCACGACTGAAAAAAGCACTCTCAAATGGTAGAGCTCATTTGATTAAACTCTAATGCCACTGGGTGGGGCTGGGAGCAGGTTTGCAGGTTGACACATACCTTTTCAGTCCTTCATCTATGGTGCTGGAACCAAACTGAAAAGTCCACCTGAAGTCCAGGATAAACTAACCCTGCCACTGAGGCACATTAACACTACTTTTTAAGGTTCCTCAGATGATAGATAAGAAAGCCCACATCTGTCTGTATCCATCCTCCTGAAGACCCATGCACCTCAGTCCAATGCAGGACTGAGTCATGTCGCTCACCATGCAGGCACACATTCTATGGGGCCGGGTCTGAGAGAGAGCACTGTGCTAGCCTGGCACCACCATCTCACAGGATTCCCCTCTGATGCAGACCACAAAGCTATTTAGAACAACGTGGCCCATGCATGGCCAGCTAATACAGTCAGAGCTGTTTGTAGAGCCAGATCTTATTGTTCTCTCACTCCTCCCAAGCAACTAGTTAACTGAAATAAAGAATATACTGGCAGCAACTTTCCACAATTCCCTCTCCACCCAACACCTAGAGGTGTAGTCTGAGCAAGCCTGAAGTCTGAGCAACTCAGAGTTATCATGATCATATTCAACAGTATCAGAAAGAGTGAGGTGAAATTTAGCTTCTGAGAAACATGTATTTCACTACGAGGAGAAGATGGCACTTAAACAGAAGAGAGAGCTTACATTTATTTTCTGAGAGCTGGAACTTATACTGGCCTTGAACCAGACGGCAGGTAGACCCATCTCCATTGCAGATTCCACAGTTATCTTCTTTGACAGTGCTTCCCAGCTGGCGGTCACAGCCAACAATCTGTCAAGAAAGAAAGATGTGCAGTTGAAAATGAGCACATACTGACTGACTGCTTGAATCATCTCTGCAACTAATTACTGCCAAATTTCTCTCTCAACATCTCTAGAGGGCCATAAAGTAGCTCAGCAACGAAAGAGAACGAGCAAATCCAGCTGGGAGCTTGAACTGAACTCTGACAAGAGATAGTGAGCAAGTCAGTACTCAGTGGCTTTTGCTGTCCAGAGAAAGATAAGAGTATTGCTAGAGTCTGTTTTTGAAGAGTATTGTGAACATTCCTTAATCAGAATCCTAATCAGAAATATCAATCCTTAGAATTTCATAAAGAAAAAAGACTGAACTAGGTAAGAAGACAGATAGGAAGCAGACAGATAGATAAAACCAAAGACCAGCAGGGATATATAGTAAAATGACGGGGATCTCAGTGAAATTTTACCTGCTGTACAGATGGGAAAACCATGTGGTTTTAATTATATTTGACAATAACCCCATTCCACACTCTCAATGCCTGTATTCAGACACTGCTAACAATATGATAAAGGAGAGGACTGTTAAAACAACTATAGCTTTTTTAATTAAATGCATTTAAAATTAAATAAATGGAATATAAATTTATTTAGCACAGTGTCAATTAAGGCGTTTTGCTTGAACTTTGAATTCTAAATCTTTAGAATTCTTTGAATTCTCAATCCAAGTTTTGAATTTTACACATAAATAATTGAAATCCAAGAAATAAAGCAAATCCAGACAATGTTATAACTACGTTTACACACACTAGAAAATGAAAGGCCTTCTAGCATTCTGGCATGCAAAGTAAGCAATGAAAAAATATTTGTGCTTGAGTTGTACTTCTTAAAGAACCAAAAAGAGTACATATAAACACAGGGGGCTTATTTCTGCTATAAATTTTTCTGCCTCTCTAAATGTCAGTTGAATCAGAGAGTTAAGTCTGAACAGGTATCCTGGAAACTAGGGCATTTATTACCTACCCTCTGAAAGGCTGCATACTTGCCTAGTAAAACATTCAGGCTAATATTCCTTTATTTATGCAAGTCTAGGTATGCAGAAATGTAGATCTCTGCCAGGGCAAAATGCACTTCTGCATTTGACACTTTCTCTCCATTTGCCTGTCAAAACGCAAGCTTTGATTAATGTCCAGGATCTACTTTTAGCAATTCAATTCCTACTTCTAACATCATTATTCAAATTGTGGAAAAATAGTTCTTGCTTATCTGTTACATTGATAATTAATTTATTCAAAATCATTATGGATTAGAATTCAGAATTGATGAAACCTAACTTTTGTTTTGTTTTGTTTTAGCCACTTCTGTATGTGTAGAACAAGGTCAGTCTTCCATGCTTCTGCATTATATTATAATGTCTCCAGGGGAATTAATGGGGCTAATGGTGTAACAGTCACACATGAATGATACATTTCCCTGAAAATCCAGGCAGGACTGCAAGAGATCTTTTAACACATTTGAAAGACCATGACAAATAATTGCTAGCTAATGTAAAGTTAGGATCATCTTGACTGTAGCAACTTCATACAGAGCCTTCAAGTACAGATGTGTGAATTATGTCAGTAATACTATGTAAGATTTAGGTTTACTTTTTCTCTGAATAAGAATATTCCTACAGGAGCTGAAACATCTTTTATATACACACACAGGTTTGCTTTAACTGTCACAAATGGCTCTGTACTGACAAGTTGTGAAAAAAATAGCTTGCATGATCTGGAAAATAGCATTTCAATCTAGAGTGGTATTCAAATCTGCATGTCTTTACCTGTTTTGATTAGAACGTGTGAAATGCCTGGATGCCAAAAGGACTGGATCATAAATGGGGCAACCAATTCCAAAAAGGTTGGTAGTGTTTGTAAGGAAGTCATTGGTGCTTTAAAATGAGAAACACTGCTCTAGATCTCTTATACTGCTTTTTATTAGCTCTTAGGTGAAAATTTTACATAGTTCGGACACTTAAGAAGAAGTAACATATCAGATAAGAAGTATTAAAGTGCTACTGAAATAGCACACAGTTAATTTTGTCTCTGTGAGCAGGTTTGGTTGAGTTGAAGAGAGAATATGCTATTTTCGTAACACTGCTTTCATTCATCCACAAAGCTGCATAGTACTCATTGCAAAAAATGACACTTCATGTGAAAGTATGTCACTGAGCCCCTGAAATCTGCAGAAAGTTAGTAAGAAATAGGAAGTCGGAATTATTTCTTATAATACCACCCATAGCATGGAAAAACCACAGAAGTTAGGTTTTGGAATGGCTGTTATCAGGGATGCCAGCTATCAGGGAAAGTAGATTCAGTTACAGGGCAGAACTAGAAAAGCATTCCGAGACACTAACTTAGAGGCATCTGACTGTGACTGACTGGGGACTTGTGACAAAAAAGAGCACCACTGAAGATACTGCTTCATCACCCTTGTACACAAAGAAGTGAATAAGGAAATCACACCTCTGATCTACAGCTCAGATTAGTGGTTTGGTGGCCACAGTTTGAAACAAAATTCTGATATTTCTGAATCAGACTTCTTTGGAATATTTTATTCTGTGAAAACCTTTGTAATGTTTTGGTTTGAAACCAGACCCAATATTGAAATTCTGAAGTTCCTGTGGAATGGAAACTTCCTTTTCCAATGTATTCTAATTCTGATCTTAATATATCCTGAGGGGTTTAGGGAGATGAAGTCTTTTTTGAACCATAAAGGGCTGGGAAGGAAGCCTCCACCAGGAATGAAAATGGATTATTGCAACAAGTTGTGCCTGGAAATGTTCTAAAGTAAGCAGTTTTTGTATTCCTTTCTATTACATGTTAGGCTTCCTCCCCTTAAAGCAGGGTAATGAAGCACAGACTTTCCACAGTGAAATCTTTGGAGTTTCACATTGCTGAAGTGTGCTCAGAGGGCTGAACTGCAGATTGCTACCACACAAAATGTCAGAAGCAGCCCCGTTAAGCTCCCTGACAATCTAATCCAAACCTCACTGAAATGAAGAAAATGCTCTTATAAGGCTTTGGATGGAGCTCTTGTGCATTTCTATAGGTGTTCCTATAAAACTCTTTGTTATTGAGGTTAAATGCCATTACAGAAGTAAAAGCAGATCACGCAGAGCTCTGTAGGACTGAGTACATGGAAGATGTTAGCCATGCAGTACCAGCATGAAGAAATCACAGGTCAGTGGCAACTCCCTGACCAGTTCTTTACCACCTCTAATGCGAGCTGATGTTATGTTCTCCTTATGGGTTTAACATAAAAAATATTTAGCAACAAAAAGCCAGAACAATAACAGATAATCCCTAGCTGGCTAAGATTATATTGTTTTCTGGCATAAGAATCCACAGTTCTGCTCGGAGGTAAAAATTCTGTATTACATTTTAGGCTAAAGTCCCATATTTCCTGCCAAGAATTATATACCCCTGCCACCATGACCATCACCTTCACCACTGAAAGCCAGTGCCACGACAAAACACAAAGAATAGAGATATTCCCGACTCTGAGATAAATTCACAAACTGCTTTTTGCAGGACACTGAAAGAAAAAAATACAGTCATCAAGTTAGCAGAGTGACTGCTTGTGTACAGTTTAAAGAAAATGGATAGGAAGTTCCACAACCGGAGTTGGATCTAACTCACTGAGTGCGTTGCACGAATGTTATGTGTGTATGTTTCCCCTTGGGGATCTGAGCTCTGGCCCAGTTTAGCAGATTTTTCCAGAAATAAAACTGGACCAGCAATGACAGGTTCTGCTTCAGCCCTGCTAGCCTGGGAATGCCCTCAAGTAAGAAGCTTTCATAATAATTTCTATTCAGTATTAAAAAACTCTGGTCAGGAAATAATGCAATAAAGCAAGCTTGCAAATCTAGCCAATTACAAATATATGTCTCTGTTTTTCAAAGGGCATGTCTGTAGTTCAAATGTTAGAAGTTCTGAGAATCTGAGAAAAACAGAGCTGCCCTTCAAATGCGTATCAATGTGGGGCTTAGTCTGAGATTTGTATTGATTGTCACTGCTCAGCTGAATGAAGTTTTGGATCAAATCCACTGTTTCAACGGGGTTCAAAATCCTGTTTTATCACCAGGATGAAGACGTTCTGTACTCTTTAAATTACTCTAGAGACAACAAACTACAGGCTGTACAGCAAGCTGGATCCTGACTAGTGTTGGTGATGCAGGGACTCAGCCTCTGCTAAAGTGTTATCTGCCATTGAGTTCACCATCATCTTACAATGACAGTTCACAGTCCCAGCATTTTTCTGGCACTGCCTACTGAGACAGGCAGTTTTATACAGCATTAAATGCCAGGCAGGATCCATCTGTGTTCCAAGTTTTGGTACAAGTGCACAACATTGCAGCTAAAACTGAATAATGTAAGACTGTTTGCACAATGACAAGGCAATTTGTAGCTGTGATGGTGATACTAAGCCCAAGGACATGGGCAATCAGAATACTTTATTGGCACTTGAGTTGAACAACATACAACTAACTGTTCAGGCAGTGTAAAGAAACATCAGTGTCTGATCAGCAGTCAAATTTTTTAATATAGCCACTAGAGGGACAGATAATCCACCTTCTAACACAGTAAGTGTGTGGCTGAGCAGCTCAGTGCTTTGTTGTTGCTTGTTGTCTTATGTTCTGGAACATATCTGTAGATCCTGTGTGGTATCTGCCCCACCAGTCCTGCACTCCCAGCAGACCAGGATTGTCTGCTATTTCTATTTTTAAACCAGTACTAAGACCTTCATGGAGGACTGTCAGAATGGACAATGAACTATGCTGAGAATCAGTGGTTCAGCCAAAGCTTTAGAAGAAAACAGCAAACATTCAGCAACAGACGCAACTAAAAAGAAATTCCTCTCTCTCAGCTTTCCCTTGGGGGAGGAGGGGAAATAGAACCTAATTTTGAAACTATGCTTGATTTAAGAACAAACAATTAAATAAATTTTAAAGCTACAGCTCCTAAATGAGGACTGACACAGTCCCTAAAATCTGGAATGTACCTATATAGGCAGAATTAATTAGAAGATATCCTGCATAAAAAAGGTTGAATTTTTCAGTTTCAGTCATAGAGAACTAACCAATTTATTGTGTAGAGAAATAATGGACAGCCTACAGATGTGGAATTAAAGATGTATCTTGCGCATTCTCTGATGATACAGAAAGCCAGAAGCTGCCATTGTGTGAGAAGCAACATTTACATAGATTAAGTTCCAAGTTTATATAAATAGGTCATAAGAGGAAAAAAAATTGATACTTTTGTGGTGATTTCTATTAATTTATTAATTGCATTTGATTCTGACTGGGTTGGTGTTCACAAGTCCGTATTCTACCAGAGTAAGAATGAGTTTCTGTTTTGTTCTGATATGCTTGTGTTCTAGCAGGTTGTTACTGAAACACCTGGCTTCTTCCAGAAGAATTGCACATACTGTCTGGATAGATAGCTTATTCAGCATTTCCAAGGAAATGCATGCCAGCTTTTTTAGAAGACAAAAATGCTTCATCAGAAGATGACTGCAAAGGCACTATAAGGCAAAACTCATCCAAGCAGCTTCCACAGTACAAGTTTAAGAAACCAAAATGCAATTCAACAAAGTCTGCCCTCTGGATCCATTATCTTTTCCTAGGCTATTAAGCATGATAATCAAACATTTGATGAGGCTTCGATGTCATGTTTGATTATGATCTTCTGTCAGCTCTGGTGACTTCACAATATGCTTGATATTGCCAATCTGACCTCTTTTCTGTCAGGTGTACAAGCTTCGTCTCTCAGACTGGCTCCTTTTGTTGAAAGGAATTGGACCTCTGTTGATTGCAACAGTGGGGATCCAGCTGCAGTGCTATGCTGCTTACAGTGCCAGCTCAGACTTCCTGGTGCTTCAGGCAGTCATCTAATCTCAGTTATCAAGGAGCTCCCTTTAACCAGAAGTAATTGAAAAAGACTGCATGTGCCCAAACCACTGCTGAAATGGCTTATTCTATGTGGTTTTCCAACCTGATGCTCAGCAAATAAGAAGAGTGCATGCAGAGAACACTTGGGAAACTAATCAAAATACCTGGCCTGGAGGTGACTTCGCAGTATCTGGAAGCCTTGCCATGGTTTTCAGTGAGAGCCACAGTTCTATTTTGGTGGCCACCCTCAAAACTGCTTGTCAGTGCAGGCATCTTTCCATCTTAACATAGCATTAAACCCTCTGCGCTTCTCCACAGACCTCAGGTTTTAAGGTGTTATAAGGAAATAACAGGGACACAGATGGCTTCTTGGTAACTGTAATAGAACTCTTAGGAGTGTCAGAACTGCTCTTTTTCACTAAGCCTCTTAAATTACAATGCGATTCTCCCACAGCAAAGGAGAAAGTGTGCTGCTAGTCAAAGACATGTCCACAGTAGACAGTTTGTTTACTTGGGAGTAGCAGCAGGTATTGTTTCTGATCAAAGACTAAAACAAAGTATCTCTGCAGTGGTGCCAATCTCTTAGATCACAAAGTGGAAAACCCACAGCTGAGGGCAAGGGAGTGGAGTTATTGTAATGCAAATGCAGATTCTTTCACACAATAAACATATATTAATTTCCTTGCCAATCTCCATCACAAAAATGTTGTTACCTGGCATCTTGATAGCAATTTAACCATTTCACTCTTACACTGCAGTCATTAGGTTCTCCACTCCTTTCTGTGGGCTGGAAAGATGTCATGCTAGGCGTCATGCTAGGGTTTGCATCTCGTAACAATGATACTCATCAACAAGGAAACTAAGTGTTGTTAACCACAGAACATAAGTTAGGTGAAGATGGAGAGTATACGGCAAGAAGTTCAATCAGCTGTTCAGCTGCTCAAAAGCACCCAGCCAACAGGAATTAAGAATTCAGTACTTTACTGGAAAGCTTTCTCCCCATATGATGCCTAGATTTCAAGATCCTCTGAAAAAAAGATGGATTCATTTTGAGCATTTAGGCCTAGGAGATGGGTACAGATATCTGGAACCAAAAAGCCGTTATAATCATCATTTTAAAAGGACGGGCTAAATTGAAAGACAACTTCTAAGCCATCTCGTTATACACCTCAGAAAAAATAGCTACTCTCTTACCTAAACAATACAGAAAAGAAAGGAAAAAAAGAAAAAAAAAAGACAGCTACAAACAGGAGCCAGAAATAGCTGAACTACAGGAGACTAAAATCACAGCAATATGTAAATACCTAGACTTTCTTTTTTCCCTGGGCTTTCCTTCATTTTAACCTAAATTCTTTTATAGCCTAGGCAGAAGAAAAAGATCACTACTGGAAGCTGTTATGGGTGACTGAATGCCTGTAAAAATGAATAGACTGTTACAATACACAAATAGAATATCAGGGTACACAAGTAATGACTGTTTGTAGAGAATTAATGGAACAAAAGCCATTAATTCCCATGGTTTTCTATCAAATGGACAAAGTCCTCTTGTGTGAAACTAAAATAACAAGTAAGGTAAAAATACCTTTCTCAAAATTACTGTCTTCACTGTTAGTACGTCAAATTAAAGTGCAGAAAAATGGGATCTTGTCAAAACAAGTAAAATATAGCCTAGTCATCTGTTCAGAGAACAGATTTTTGCACTTTTCTAACATTATGCACTAGCCTGTGTAGTCCTTATATCCAATGAAAAAATTAGAATGTATGTATGCATGCATACACATATGTCTATGTAGCAACTTAACCACGTTATATAGCCACTTAAGAACATGAATACATAAAGAACACAACAATTCAGTTGGGAAAAAACTATTTAACAAAACATACATTTACTGCAGAAAATCCTGCAAAAGAGTCTGAGAAGTAAGAAATGAGAAAAAAATCAGGTGTGCAAGTTTCAGAATCCTGAAAAATGACAGAAGTTTCCATTTATTACATTTTTGTGTTAGATTCTTATTTCACCTATTAAAACTTAAACACCATTGAATAAAGCATCATGAGAGTGTAATTTTTTTCCCCTCATATTAAAAATAATTTTGGAATTGGTGAGTCTCAATTTACAACCAATTTCTTCATCTATCACAGATTTAGAACAACAAATAATTAACTTCAAAATAATCAGCCACAGTGTAAGTATGCTATATTTGTAAAGAGTAGGAAAAGAAATATGTAAAGAAGTATGATATTTGTATGAAACTATCCTTGATACACTTCTGGCAAAATATTCTCAATCTAGTGCACCGACTGCCTCAGTTCAAGACAGGAAATAGCTTTGGAAATTCAATTTAGCTTTCCTGTCTACAATTATATTGCAATACTGACTTAAAAAATAAACAAACTTTAGCAAACTATTGCTCTTAATAAAACCATCTTTTCTAATTCTTCTCTCAATCAGTAGTTGTCAACCTTTGTCCTTAGGTACACTGGAGTCCATAGACAGGCAACTTTTGCTATAGTTACATTTCACTGTCTGTGAAAGGTAGCTAAGGAAAGCAATCTTATTGCCAGCCAAGTTGAACTCACTAGATGGCTCAGCAAGAAAAAAAATCTTAGGAATCAATGAATCTGAAAAGTTAAAAGTTGCCTCCGGTAGTATTCAGTAGTAGAGCACTAAAGAGCTATTTAATTCTATTATAAAGAGATGGCATTAAGATAAGCTTCTCCAGGAAGCTATTCTCTTTAACAACCTACAAAATTGAAAGCATAGAATGGAAAAAAATGTGTGGTTTTGGGAAAAGAAATAAAAGTGCTTTTTTCGGAAGTGCTTTTGCTTAAGAACCTTTTTGTAGTAACAGGTTAATGTAAAGGCTTTCTTAGAAATGACAAGGTTTTTATCACTGGATTTAATCCTGTTATTTGCACTGTACTACGATGCATTCTGCTTTTCCACCATAAACATGAAATAATTTCATGGTTTTTAATAAGAACAACAACAGTAATAGTAGCAATACTCATACAGTTATAATCCAGTTTGGTTTTTTAGAATTAGCAGTCCAAGACTATAAATTTTTTGAGGTATATGTTGAAACAGCAGAATGCAAAAGTAAACCTCTTTTATCTTGATTATTAGGAGTATTTTAAAGCATTATAGGTCTTACACCTGTATGTATAAGAAATCAGCTGGTGTTTTAACACATCCCAGACATACATCTCCTTGACATCTTGGGCTAGTAAGACTCTTTTGGACCCCATTAAACTACATGTTGGTATTAATACTGTGTCACACTTTTTTCGTTATTTTTTCAATACTATTTATATTATATTTCAGAGACAGGCTACAGATTATTCCTTTAATAGGAGACTGTACATAATTGTGTCCTTTCAGCAGGAAGCACAAATGGAGTGTTCTGGTTATGGGCATTTTTAATGACTAGTCTTTCAGTATGAAAATTCTGTAAGTTTTGTAGAGGCCATCATGATTTTTCACAGAGAAGGACACCTGTTGTCCTCTGCTGTGGCTAAAACATTTAAAGAAAAAGCTCATATTTCATACACACTTTGGTGTGGCTCATACTGCAGGCAAAAAAAAAAGATCACATGATAAAAATAAATGCCCATGAGAACAGAGGGCACGTACCAGGAAACTGCTGTATTTTCACTTTCTGCAAAGCTGTATTAGGAAAGAGGAGAGGACAGCAGTGTACAAGAAAAAAAGTTTGCTCACACTGCATTTTGTCCATGAATGTGATGAAGATGTGGCTAAGATATTGATGGGACCCAATTCTGGAAACACTGCACACGGTGTCTTACTGTCTGGCCGAGCAGAGGAGCTCTGGTGAGGGGAAGCCTTCACTGTCTGAACCACTCTCGGCAGAAAACAGCAAGAAGCTCCTTTCCGGGGCTTTCTAGAAGCCGAAAAGAGAGAGCAGCGGCTCCCGGCAGCGGCGGGGGTGCTGTCGGCTGAGCAAGCGGGAGCGGAGCCAGGTCGCGCGGCGGGAGATTTAAACGCTGTGCTAAGGCGCCGAGGGGCAATGGCCCAGCACACACCGCTTCTGCCGCTCCACTAAATAATAAAAANTTCTGCCGCTCCACTAAATAATAAAAACTG
>VZTY01032539.1:1119-26251 GCA_013400935.1 Turnix velox
TTCAGGCCAGGCTGGATGAAGCATAGAGCAACCTGGTCTAGTGGGAGGTGTCCCTGCCCATGGCAGGGGGTCAAACTAGATGATCTTTAAGGTCCCTTTCAACCCAAACCATTCTAAGATTCTATGTTGGGAAGAAAGAGAACTAGGACTGTAAAATCACTTGCAGAACCAGTACACTGAGAAAAGATGGCCAGAAATGTTTTTATTTTACACAAATAGAGAACAACATAAATGTCTTTTGACAACTTTGGGCAAAGTTCCTTAAAATCTCAAGGTCCTGCCAAGTATGTTCATCCATGATAACTGAAGAAGCAACAATAAGGCAGGTAAACAGATCCCCTGACAATGTTGCACAAATAAATTAAAGTCAAGCATTTCTGAACCATCAACAGTATTAGCAGAAGCCCTTTTTACAGTCTACTTCTGAAGCAACATCATCACCTACTAATTTAAAACAATCACTTTTTTTTTCCTACAACTAGGTACCCTCTTTTAGAATTCCAACTGGCAAACAGTCAAACTGAATGGCTGCTTTTTGAAAGGGAGCAGTAGATCTATCTCCTCATGGAGTACTGAATACAGACTGAGAAAGCAAATCTTGCACAGAAACAAAAGAGATGTCTGACAGGTCGCTGGAATTTCATTTGCTCTGCAGACAAAATAAGGTGACTTGGAGGTAATCCAAGAAATGGTTCCAACAATTATTAAAGCAGCCAAGAAATATAGCAAAACTGTTAAATTAAAACAAAATAAAAATAAAAAGCAGAAAGGTAGGATACTTCAAAATTTCTTCAGTATCAATGCTCTCATTAAATGATTGAATCTCCAGAACCTTGGTGATGCTACTGAAGGTTTAAAATGAAGGCTCAACCAGAAACATCACTCTCATAAAACACGAATAAGATCCAACGTTATCCTCAGTCGAGGAATGTCAACATTTAGCACTTTAACTTCCACTCTTTCTCCAGGGCCTAACCCCAGACTTCTTCTTTTCTTCACTTTAGAAAGTTTTGCTTCTGTTATACTTCGCACTGGAATCAAACCTGATTTCCCCACACCAATATCAACAAAAACTCCAAATGGTGTTGCATTTTCAACTTTTCCAGTCAGAACAGCACCAACACTTAAGTCTTCCAAGCAGACTATGCTTCTCTTGAAGTCAGGTTTATCAAAATCTGGTAGAAGAAACAAGAGACAAAAAAAAAAAAAAATTAAAAAAATCAGACACTGGAGGAAAAGCATGCATTATTTTTGAAGGGGTCTTTCCAGGTGATTATTTCTTACTATCAATTCAACCCAAAGTAGCTCTAACATCCCAAATACTGCTTCAGTTCATTTTTTAAAAGAAAGACCCATCTATGATAAACAACTGATTCCTGGTGTTTCTTCAAGCATAGTGAAGTCTGCAGTATCAAAGTATCACAAGGGGATCAGATGCAAGAAGTAAATTAGAAAGTGACTGGAAATGGTTCAAAATTCTCTGTGAGAAAAGACTCAAGGTGAGTCTTACTCGGGGTACAGAAATTATATATAAAATTCTATTCATACACAAATTTGTATGCAGGAAGGTGAATACTCGGTCTCATACTGAAAAGGAAAGTCACCAATTCCCTAGTCTTGGGCTTGCTGCTCATCTGCAGCAGGACATCACATGGCCAGCTGCTTCTCAAAACATCACAGGATCATATATAAAGTTCACATTCTGCACTTAAGGGCACAGATACATCCTTTAAACTCTTCTGTTACTTGCTTACACTTTCTGCTCCTGCAGTTGTTATCTCAACAACTTCTCTCCCACTCCACCTCAAACTGTTCAGCACTACTGAAAAGTATTAACCAAGGTAGGTCATGAGCAACATGCTCCAATTACACTTGTCTCCAGGAACTAGTGCAATGAAAGAGCAGAAGTGCACAATAATAATACACTGCTGCTCCACAACCCTTTACTACTGCTTCAGCTTGATCTCAGCATTCCACTCCATGATGGAGAGCCAACACAGATTTAATCAGTACAAAGTCAACATATTGAAACTATTTTGTTTGTTAACAGCCATACAACTCCCCTTCCTACAGCTGTAAATGCCACGATTTAAGACAGGATCCACACTCCTTACCTAGTGAGCTGGAGAGAAACATCTGACTGTGATATAGCCCTTACCTTGTCTGAGAAAAGAGATGGCGTTACGTGTTCATGAAAATCTGCTACTGTGTTCAGAAGAAAGCTGTTATTTAGAGCCATCAAGTTTAGATGACAACCTTCAATGGTTTTACCTGTTCGGATGTCAAAGCCTTCAGGCTGAGTCAGACCATCAATGATGAGCTGCAGGGTGTGCACCGTGGTGTTTAGCCTCTTGGCTGTGCCCTCCAGTCCTTCCTTTCCAATTACTGCATTTACTTTGTGTTGCATATCTGATTTCCCAATGTCATTTGCATTTCCTCCAATGATAGCTAAAAACCTGGCAAGTCCAAACAAAGACACGGAGAGAGATTTGTAACTGCCTTTAGTAGGAAGTGAACCTCTGCTGTATTTTAGAGATTAAATTACTTTTGGATTCATTCATGAACAAAACTTCTGCTAGAAAATATGCACAGTAAACAGTTTCCCAAATGCACATTTCTCAATTCATCACCAATCAGACACATACACACACTGGAAATACTGACTGTATATGTGTATCTCTTGGAATTAATCACAAAACTAGGATGTCTGCTTCAAAATGCAAATAATTTCTCTGATTGATTTAATCTCATGCTAAAACATAACCAAGCTATGACTGAAAGATGACTCTTGCCATGAAAATTTCCCACTAGTCACAGAGAGTTCTATAATTTTTATTGTCAGTCTTACTCAAATGAAAATGAATGGCAATCTACTAAAACAACAATGAACATTTAAAAATACTACATTAATATGAAGAATCTATAAAGCAATTGAAGAAAAAAATCCATAAATTGTTCCTTAATCATAAACTTTATAGAGGAGAACAATTAGTTTATTCAGAAATGAGGCAATTATTAAGTCAAAGTAGTTACATAATACAAGTAACCTTATCCTTGCTATTGCCACATGCATTGCAGATTCAGAGAATCATAGAAGGATTGCTTGGTTTGGAAGATCTAGTTCCAACCCCCCTGCCATGGGCAGGGACACCTCCCACTGGATCAGGTTGCTTAATTCCTCATCCAGCATGATCTTAAACACTTCCAGGGAGGGGGCATCCACAACCTCTCTGGGCAGCCTGACCCAGTGTCTCACCACTTTTGCAGTAAAGAGCTTCTTTCTTATACCCAACCTAAATGTCCCCTCTTCAAATATGCATCAATTACTCCGAGATTTGCATCCATTACTCCAGACAAACTTTGCATCTAAAAAGGCTGAAAAGAAATACTTTAAAATAATTACATCTTGATTTGTAATCTTTTTTTAAATAAAAGAAAATCAAATCGCAATGAGGTTTTCATTTGAGCAATGTCAGCACTTATGTTGAAAAATGCAGAGAACAGACGAGAAAAATTCACACACAGACCCTACAGATTATTATCAGAAGTGATGCTTTAGACAATGTTTACTTCTCACTGAATAAATGTTCTTATTTTGCTGAGGGACTTAAAAATGCAAAGCAAGACCTTAATGATATAAACCTATGAAGATGCTGCTCATAGAAGCTGAGCAACATTGTACTGAATAAAGCAAACTGTCCTTTCTCAGTAGACTCTTCAGTTATCTATCCTGCTGCCCTGCTCTTCATCACACTGTAAACAAGCCTCTTATAATCTGCTTTATCATGTTCCTTATTGCTGAGGTGAAGTACATGGCTCTTCATGTTTTCTCCACCACAGCAGACAGGTAGAATTATCACCCATGTCCTCCAGAGTCCAAATACACATTCCTTCAAAATTCTTAAGAGAGTTCAGATCCCTCCTTCCTCTCCTTATTCTACTTCACAACAGGTGTAAAGCACAAGCTGCAGAAGAATTGCTGACCAGTAGGTTCATGCCCTGTGCTGGGGAGTGGTGGGAGACATTCCAACTCCATAAGAAAGCAAAAGCCCCGGGTAGTCAACCCCCCTTCAGCCCTCAAAAATACATGCTATGCTTTTATCAAACCCGAGACTAGTATTTCTTTAGGCAGGAGACACGGTGGGGTTGGATTTTTTGTTTTGTTGTTTTCTTTTTTAACCTCAGGATCCCAACTGATATTATTTCAGGTGGCCAGTGATAGAGAGTTACATGCACTGAAATACAAAGTTAAATTCCTTTTGGAAAAAATATAAATACAGAAAACAAAATCAATATCCAACTTTCTGTAAAAAGAATAAAAATTAAACACAGGGGCAAGTCTTTATTCTAAAACATCCATAAATTTCACCAAATGAGGACCTCCATTAAAATTGGCTGTCAGGAATTTCCCCTTTTCAGGAAATTCAAATGCAAGCACGATTATTTAAGTGTCCTATTATCTCAAACATACATATTTGCACATAATAGTGACTAATAAAACATATACATTGATTTCCTTAACACACAGAGATCTATTACGTGCAAATATATGTTTGCACATAATAGTGACTGGTATAATTTTCTCATTGATTTCCTTAACACACACAGATCTTCCAAATAGCAACATATGTAAAAAAAACCTATTATGTGCAAATATATTTTTGCACATGATAGTGACTGATACAATTTTCTCATTGATTTCCTTAACACACACAGATCTTTCATATGGCAATGTATGAAAAAAATCCTTAAAGATTCAGTGTCTGACACCGTTCTCAGGATTTACAGAGTTTTGTTTTCACTGACTGCATTTCAACTTTTGGGAATGATTTTAAAATACCTTGAGTTGGTTTGGAAACAGAGTAAGTATCAAAACAGATGAAGAATTTTCTACACAAAACACAAATTCTCATTTTCCATAAACTAACAGCAAAGTACCACTACATCATTTGCCTAGTAAGAGGCTAAATGTGGGAAATAAAAAAACCTTCTATGAAATCACCTTCTCTTGGTCTCAGAAGAGCACTGATAATGATAATACTGAAAATGAACATAGGTCCAGGCAAAGAGCTCTTCACATAACTTTTTAGGTCTGCTGGCTGCTAGCAGTGATGGATGGACAATGACCCACAGCAGAGCCCTAGTGACAGGCGGCAGCTGCCCCGGCTTTGACTGACATGCCAGATGTAACACCACAAACCCGACCAGCCTCATGACTCAACCTTCTAAATAATGTCTGCTTTAACATCCACCCCTATAAAAAAAGTTTGCTGACATTCATCTCCTTTATTTCATTTAAGAAGGAAATTCAGCCTGGGTACCTCCAAGTAACATGGGTTTTTTTTCCCATCATTCACATCTCACAGCAGCGTATTCACTTGGCAAAGAGATAACTGGAGTAGGTTTTGCTGCTAATAAGTGCAACCACATGCAACAGCCAGTGATGGATTAAAAAAAAGCAGCCAGTAATGTACAAAACTGCAATCAGAACACCCAGGGATACATGCAAGCTGCTAGAAAGTAAACCAGCCCAGAACAGGACAAAACCCAGGTGCATGAACCCTCCTCATGAAAGTTATTTCACACCCCCTTTCCTCTGCCTCCTCCACCCTCTGGAAATACCAGCAAAAGTATTTATCTGATATTAAAATTGGTTCCTCATCTAGAAAAGCATGGTAAGTTTGGGCCCTGTGTTATCAATTACAGTTACTTAAGTAACTTATTAACATGGCTACTGCTTAGGATAAAATTTTGTCTCTACCTGAAAGTGATGTTTAAATGAGTGTCCAGTTCTAAGTATAAGTAAAGTCTCACCAACACCAGTAGAATTACTGATGTTATAAAAATCAGGCATTTGGCTAAGAATAAACATACTGTATAAAAATATATATAAAATTCTGACATAATATATAAAAACTATATAAAATTCTGACATATATTAGAGGCAGAAAAGAGCACTGTAACAAGCACCAACATGCACAAAAAATAAAATCTTGAACAGAAACAACAAATTTCTATTTTGGAAATTCCCATATTTTTAGGCTAGGTTTGGATAAACACTTACTATTAAAAAATTAACCCACAGAAGCAATTTGTTAGTGGTTACAGATATATAGTTATAGTCTAGTCACAGGTCTAGTTATGTATCATTTTCAGTCAAATAAATACAGCCTGAGGGCACTTAGAATAAAAAAAAAAATCAATATAAAGCACAAATCTCTGACTGAATAGAAGCACATTATATTGATCATCACTATTTTTAAATGTCATTGCTAAGAACAAAGTTACATGTCTCTTTACTGACAAAGCAACCCAACAACTTCCTTCTAGAGTTATTTCAAGGTCAGAAATAAAGGGATGTAGTAGTAGAAAGACTGAGATATGGCTGCAGGGTGGAAAAGAGGTTTCCATTAATTTACATATTTTGATCTTCATAATGTTAAACACAATTCCCACTGCACAACATAGAAACTTGAATGATGTATGCAAAACTTATTTTCTGGGCTCATTATATGTAAACTAAATAATAGGTTGTAGCAGTTTAAGTGCCACATTTATCTATCAGACAGACAAAGCCTAAATGAAAAGTTAACAGAAAAGGAAATAGGAAAGATGGGATGTTTTTTCTGTGAAGTGAGGACATTCTTACAAGATACACTACCCTTATTTGCTCAGATACTGAGTACGTGAGTGAATGGAGAATTTTCTGTTCAATGCACATCAACTCAGACAAAAGCTACCAAAGACTTAAGAGTCTTGCATCAAACAGTGAGATTTAACTGGTTTAGAGACTTTTGAGCTTTATGATACTGAGATTTAAGGGATACTCAGAAACCTCTATAACCACCTTAATTTTAAAAGCAATTTTAGCTGTTTTATAAGACCTGTAGTGAATGGTCATGGCTAAATAACCGATGTTTTTATTTAATACATAATTTCATCCATCTTACCCAGATAACGAAAGAAAAGTAGCATAAATGTAACAAATAAGCACATCATGTTCACTTAACATGCACATCTGCACAAAATTATAGCACAGCCCTGGCAATGCTTAACAGATAATGCAAATTTCAGTGGAATGAAAAAAAAAAAAGGAATAAAACGTTACTGAAGGCATCTCTCGGTAACATTTTAAAGAAGTTACTTTAAACCTCCCAAAAAGCTTCTTGTAATGGCCAGGAGTTCTGAAGCTTTGCAAAGGTTTTAGTCACAGTAATTTCTGTTTTATGTAATCATTTCCAGCAACACGACTTAAGAGCTGGGAGTACTGGATTCATTACATTAAAGGAACATGATATGCCATTACATCTTCTCACAGTGCACACATGAATTAATGGTAATGCAACTTAATCACTCTGAAAATAAAACATCTTTGCATTGGCATGTGCTTTGTTAGGCAAAGAATCTGTTCATGACAGTAGCAAACTTCAATTATGCAGACATTTATGTTTTAGTAGGGTCTTGATAAGCAAAAGCATTATTAGTACAATGCAGATGTTGACTGTTCCCTGTTCTCACTAGTGATACAGATCCTCAATTTTCAACTACTCATAAGGATTATAAATCAAACAGTATTTCAACATTATTCTCTGCAACTAGTTGCTGGACACAAAAAGTTAAAGTTTTAAATATATTTCAAACAACTGATGTGGCTTAGGCAGATAAGAATATTTAACCAATATGTTTTTCCACAAATGTATAAATATTAAATATTAGAGATTATCTTAATGCACGCAAAAGAGTACCGAGTACTGACAGTACTCAGTTTATGACTTTTGAATGTGTAACCTAAGATACAATGAATTTCCACATCAGAAAACTGATTCAGACAAGGTTATATGACAGAACATGCTGCTGGGCAGGTTGTTGGTAGCTACTTTCATGACCACTGATATGTCACATACCCCAAGCACAACACATAATATGAATAGTAAAACACGATTAGTTATCCACAAAGAATCAGTAATGCAGTTAAAAGAGACCATGTTGTTAAAAGATTTGTATTTTTCTTCCTTTTTTTTAAATGCAATCAGTAATGAGTCATAAAAGTTTCAAAATTTTCAACAAACGAAAAAGTAACACTTGATTTACGGGTCTAATATTTATAATAAAATTGGAGGATAATTCCTCATTAGCAAGCTCTAACTTGCTAACTGTTTATTTTGCATCACAAAGCTGCTAAATGTCTTTATCAGATGGCAAAAGCATTGTCATCCTCTTCTGCTCTATTTATTGACAAGAGAACTTTCAAAATTATATCCTTTAAAAATATTCAGACCTGCAAGTAAACTATAGTTCTGAAGTGATGAGTATGGACTACTATTCATTTGGCTTAATGGTCCTAATTCTGGAAGTGTTCTTAATTAGGGTTTGACATTTCCTATTAAAAAGAGGCATAAGGATTTATTAATTTACAAAGCTTAAATTTTTGTTGTTTTTTAAAAGGAAACTAAAGACTTCATTAAAAGCAATATTTTGCACAGCTTGAAATACATGCACATACATGCAAGTACAATCTTACTGAAGTAGATAAACAATGCTTCTGATTGGCTTTGTGGCTGCATGAAGGGCAGGAGAGGAAAAACCTCTTACTTTTGGTGGCCTCCCTAACCAATGGTTTTCTTCTTCCATTTTCTTACGTGTCAGTACTTGCCTTCAAAGCTACCAAGTGCAGCCACTTGTTGCAGTTTTCCAGCAAAGTAACTGAGATACTGCTAATCAGCTGCTACATCCATCTACTCACATGAGAGCCAAATGCTACCAACATGATGCTCATTACAGCAAAGGAATTAACTCCAAATGTTTTACTTTGGAGAAGGAAGGCATATTGAAAGAGTGCTTTGCTGAATCCCTTGGAGACTTGGAAGTACTTCTGGGGATATCGAGCAGCATTATCAGTACACAGAGAAGAGTGAGGCAGAAATCTTAATTGCTCAGCATGTCAAAAACGTCTCTTAAGGCATAACCAGGCACAGTGATCACTACCAAGCAACTTCCCAAACCTGTTTAACTACCAAGGGAACATTCCCACCTGCTTAATGCTAACTCATGGTTTTACCCCTTTTATAAATATTAAAATATTGCTAAGACTGAAACGTAACTTCTTTGCCAAATGCTGTAATCTGTGAGCAGCAAATACACATTCTGAGGGTGGCCTTTAAGCAAAGAGCACTTCTACAAGACTTAAATTAAAAAAAAAAATTACAAATCACTAAATGTTAAGATTCTATGATTGGTTGATTCAGCCATACAAAAACAGCTGCACTCAACAGACTGCATTTTCTTTCCAGCATTTTGGTTTATAAGCATAACGTGGTTGTAACTTCTTGGGACTTCCTAAATATTTCCTTGGTTTTCCTAGCAATCCTTTTACAATATGCACCAAGAAATTGGATATGCTCTGCATGTTGTATTAATTGTGTGTAGAAGACTCTGCCACTATAAACTGGTTTTCACATACAGACTTTGCAGAAACTTGAAACACAGCCCTGCTTTGCAGGAAAATGTGCCACCTATAAAAGTTTCTGGTTTGTATTTGGTTTTAATTTTCTTCTTAAATTTTATTTTATTTGACTTTTAGCAAATTCTGATTCATGATATTTGGAGTTCTTCATAAGGTTGATCACTGCAAACGACAAAGCCAACCTTTGACAATGTGGAAACCAAGAACAAAAATGTTTTGGTTATCTACAGAGCATGTTAAATCACCAGTAGGATGATTTTCAATTATTTCATAGAATTCGTACAGATTTCCATTAAAGATATTTCAATGCCATAAATCAATTTTAAATCCACCATTTGTGCCACTGCAGTAAGGATTACATCAGTCTTTCCATTATAAAACCCTGTTTTTCAGGAGTTTCTAATTCAGCCATAAAAATTGGCTCCAGCCTAAAGCTTGGCAACCCAAACTCCCACTTGGGAGTAATTTTTTTTAATCGATTTTTTTTTTTTTTAAATGGACTGGCCTTTCAAGCTAAAAAATAGTTCAGAAAATCTGTGGTTTCAAATTTTGGTGAACTTCTATCCCTCAAAAACATTGCTTTAAAAAGTGATAATTTTGTATGTCAAATCTATAATGTGGACTGCTGCTTTTGGGTAATTTGGATGGAAGCAGTGGACAAAGATCATCAGCTTATTTTAAACATAAATGTAGCTTCCCATGAAAACTTTTAATCCAATAAAATTTTCACTGATTATTTTCTTAGAGCAAAACATGGTAGACACTGCATGAGGAAGACTTTATGACTCATCTATTCCATTCAGTTTGATTTCTCTGATAAGAAGAATGCAATATTATAATTTATGGTTATCTATTTTATGCCTTGGATAAAGTCTTCATGACAAATATTCCTCTTCATTAGCACAGATCTACAAAGTTCTGAATTAGCACAGAAAGAGAACAAAATAATCTTTTGAAAGCAGCAAAGACAGGCAGCTCCTTTAAAATGTAAATTTTTAAAAATATATATATTAAATACTGATTATAAAAGATAAGCTTTTATCATGCATATAAATTTTAAGAACTCTCAATTAGGCTTTAAAACTTGCTCAGTTCTAACACATTAAATAAGTCCTTCAAATGTTGGTTGATTTTAGTAGATATCCCAAATCCACAACATGAACACGATTTCATCTGCAGGCCCTCAAATGGATAAAGGCTCAGCATAAGGGAAGAAAAAGCTCAGTCCTATCCACTTCTGATCAAACTCAGGGAACTCATAAACATGGAACAGCTTCAAACTGTATCCTCCATGCACCACAAACACCTAGCAGAATTTCTTCTTAATTTATCTTACACAGCAAATTGGTTTGGAAAGCCATTTCTTTAAGATGCAAGAAGCTTAACAGCTCATACACTTTTTCTGAAAAGTCATTTTAAATATATAATCATTGCTAAATTACAGCATTAGTTGCTTGAGGGGAAGATGTCTGGTCTATATTTAGCCCTTATGTCATCTGAAGCCATTTTTAACACTACGCTTCTTGGCTTTTGTCAGTTTGCTGCAGAGCTGCTTTTCCTTCTTTTTTTTTCAAACAGCTATTTGCAATGAAAAAACTTGAGATATTTGTCCCTTTCTCCACACCAATTTGTGATATCAAGTACATAAATATAATCTACGCCATGAGTTCTCACCTTCATATTTAACAGGCTTTCAAGGAAACTATCTTCTGATTACAAGAGTTGTACAGAGTAGATTTATAGAAAATACCTTGAGACTTCTTTCTCCCCACATCGAATTATGTGCACAAATACTCATTAATGTCAGCAGTAAGATAACAAAGAAAAGGCTCCAAAAAAATAGAACAAACAAATTCATCCAGTAACATGGAGAGCTTTTTGCTGTTCCATTAACAAATCCTGTTACTGTGGAACTATATTAGATTTGATTCCAATTAATTAATATTAAAATCAGTATGGTACAATACCTACAACACAGACTTGTATCTAGATGCTTCACATGAAAAATCAGTCTAGGAAGGCAAAGTGTTTAGTGAGAAACAGAAGACAATTGCATAGCTAGAAAATTAATTACATTAGCCTAAGAGAAATTACATGATAAGTAAGCATTGGTCTGTAGCCACATCATGCTTCTGCTGCGACTTATAATCATAGAATTGTTTGAGTTGGAAAAGACCTTAAAGATCATCTAGTTCCAAACCCCCTGCCATAGGCAGGGACACCTCCAACTAGATCAGGTTGCTCAATGCCTCATCCAGCCTGACCAACACACCTTCAGGGAGGGGGCATCCACAGCCTCTCTCGGCAACCTCTTCCTGTGTCTCACCTACCAGACAGCCTCTTATACCCAGCCTAAATCCTCTTTTGATATGCATCCGTTACTCCTAGTCCTGCCATCCTGCACCCTACTAAAAAGTCCTACCCCAGCCTTTCTCTAGGCCCCCTTCAGGTACTGAGAAGCTGCTATGAGGTCCCGCCCCTGAGCCTTCACTTCTCCAGGTTGAACAACCCCAACTCCTTCAGCCTGTCCTCATAAGGGAGGTGCTTCACCACTCTGATCAACTTTGTGGCCCTCCTCTGGACCAGCTCCAACAGCTCACTGTTCTTGTTATGTTGAGGACACTAGAACTGAACACAGAACACTTAGCGGCTTATAAGCCAAACAATTTTGACCCAAAGCACATGTTAAGAATCTCCAAGGTACATTCTAAGTTTTATTGACTGTGCAATAGACGGCAGCCTACTCTCCAAACTATGCATAAGCCTGTGAGTCAAATCACTGTCTTCCATTTGAGATGTAAATCTGCTACACAAAGAGTAGAGAAATGGATGTGGAAAAGGAGAAACCAAAGTTCCCTACACATTGCACAAAGAAGGTAGACTGCAGAAGGCAATTACATGATGGTCCCAGAATCAGACACAAAGAAGAATGAAATGTGGCAGTGAAAAGATGAAGAACAGGACCATGGGAAGAAAATCTGTCAATATTCTGAAAACTCACTAATTTCCTCTCAAGAGGCTGATCTGGACATTGTCAGAAATATCAGCACTTTAATTTAAAAAGTTGGTAGCATCAGTGGTTCAAAAACCATCCTACTGCTTACCTCATTGCAATGTTGTAAGACTCTGGATGAATACAAGTTTGGTCCAAAGGATTTGGCCAATGCGAACTGGGTGCTGTTGGTTTGCTCTTCTTTTTACCCTGCACAACTGCTTTGGTCAAGAGTGCATGACTTCCAACTTGATTTTTCTTACTACTGTCAGAAATAAAAAATGGACACATCACTCATAATGAAGATCTTAGGCCAGGAAAAAAAAAATCACTTTTAAAATGTAATCAGACTTTTATATAACATTTTTTCTTAAAAAAAATCCTACAAAGACAAAACCCAAAAGACCAACAACCAAACAATCCCCATACAGCCCCCCCAAATGTCACTGCAGATCCCTATACAGCCCCCCCAAAGGTCACACACAATTACAGCAGAAAAATAAAATATATAGCGTATCAGTGTAGGAATTATTTGTTTTTGAAAAGAAACAAATATGGGGAAGGAAATCGCTGTTTCATAAAAATTTCTTCATGATGACATGACCACAAAGAAAACACTACACAACCTACTCTTTAGTTTCTCAACTGGATAGCATCTTCTGTCTGTAAACTGGGAACAACTGCATTTACCTGCTTGATACTGTCATACTTAACTGCTGCTTAATAGTATGCATAATCTTAAATTTGAAAAACTTAGAAACAGAATTTCATACTATGATAGTATCTCGTACTATTTCATGTTCATACTATTTTTAACTAAGAAAATTTCATCCCAAGCACAGAAATCAAGGAAGATACATGAATGCTCAAACATCAGAACTCCTCAGTTACTGACTTCCTATACTTAAACTTCTATAGAATTCTGCTCAAACACGGGTCAGGGCAAAATATGAAGAACTTAAAATGTAAAGAACTCAGACCAAGATTTACTTAGCATAGAAAAAAGTTGAAGGTTAAATCTGCCATTATTTCAGCATTTATAAACATTATTTGCAAAAGTACCTTAATACAACTTTCCTTAAAACTTAGCGAATACATTATTGACTCCTAGTCATTTAGCTTCAGTTACAATTCAGGTGTGGCTTGCTTATTTAATTTCCTTCAATTGGCTGGATAACAAAAAAAATAATCTGAAGTCCCTGAGAGATGCACAAACTTTGGCAGGAGGACTTCACAGAAGACAGGAAAGAAAAATCTATCTTCATGTGTGTAGCATATTTACAAGTGGCACACTTCTTCCCTTAAAGTTTCCCTCAAGTATAGAAAACGTTTATGATTCAGGAAAGGCATTAACTGGCTCAAACTGGCAAAGGCTCTTTATTTGCCTTTTCTTGTTTTCTGTATCACTAGTTGTTCATGCTTTTGAAGGACAAGGAAGGACCTCAAACTAACATTTGCACTTTTGGGCTCCACTTATGCTTGGACTGTCAGCAGAAATTACTTTGTTTCCACATCAATTTTTAAAATAATCAATATATGTTAACTTCCTAGTACAAAACCTAACTTGCACAGCACTCCATAGCCATCAACGTGATCAGTGAGAACAAAACTGAAAACCTCTCAAAGTCAATTTCAAAAAGTTTTGATCTTGCAGCCTGGGCCCATAAGAAATATTGTGGGGGCAACTGTGTAAGAGGTTTAATTTGGCCTGAAACATTAAAGTTATAGCAGATTGCTCGTGTTATAAAGTGTTCTTAAGTTTTATGGAATCTAACATGAGCAGCAAGGAAAAAAGAAAAATAATGATCTTAAAAACTTCAACTTTTGGAAAAAGACAAAATGGTGTCAGCCTTTTCTTCCTCTTTTGTACTGCAGCCCTCACTAGAACTGTGCAATGTTAGCATCTATCGATCATCCACAGCTTTCAAAACAATTTCTTTGGTCTTCTGGTACTTGCAGTGCATGGACCATTTGGCCAGCAGCATGGACCTCCCTGCCAGATGGGCAACCAATCTGTATACCTTCCACCTGGGCTGAAAGCCAGTCCTAACGTGCCCACCTCCTGCCTGGAAGTTACGTGTGTGCTGCTTGGCAAGTGGGAATACAGTATTGCTTCTGAGCATTGGCTTGGCTCAAAAATACCACACACTTCCCAGGAAAATATTTTTTGGGGAAGAGTCAGAGGCAAAAAGATGTGGATGGCGCTACCACTCTGCCTTTTTTTAGTTCTTTATGTTGGAAAGAGAAATGGCAAAGACAGGGGAAGAGACTTTGCCCTGAAAAGTCGTGGAGAGAAAAGATCTCAAGCACAAGGGATAGTTGCAAGAGGGAAACTCTTAAAGTAGATACAGGAAATGAAATAGCAGGGAAAAGGATGACCCAGGATCAACAAACTGGAGTAGGGAATGAGCCTCCAACACATTTGAGATACAAGTCACACCACACTTGCTAGGCAGAGAATAGAATGCAGAAAGATCTGGGTCCAGGCATCTTATTCAACTTTCTCCAGGTACTAGAATTGAAACTCGACAAAAATCCATGCTAGTTTAGTACCATTATGTCCTGTAATCTTTACCACATTAAACTAATTTAAAAATTTCTCAATTATGCCAGAAACTTAAGACTAGAAAGTCTATATATATTACATATATATATTAAAACTATAAGGTTTTAATACCTCTGATCACACTAAGGCATGCCAATTTTTTTTCTAAAGATTCGATGGCAGAATTTGCAATTAAGTGTACATATTTACAGAAATCCTGTCTTAGAGTACGATTTCTAATAATTATTCTGATATTATTATTATTATTCTGCAGAAGAGTATGTTCATGTTTTGATTTTAAGAAATCTATTTGCTAAGATGCTGTCTTTCAGAATGAAAAGCCCAGGATTCCTCGCATCTCAAGCCTGAACACAAAACAGAAAGGGAAGAAATCTTCTCATAATGTTTTGGATGACCTAGTCAAGGTAGTCAACATATTTATTACCTGCAGAAGGTCTTGATATATTCTTGATTGAATCTGATGAAGCCAGCACACTGTTGGAAAGTTTTGGGACCAAGACCTTTAACTTCCATGAGCTGTTCTCGGTTTATAAAAGGTCCGTTCTTCTCTCGCCATTCAATTATATTTTTAGCCTTGTTAGCATTCAGCCCTGCAATGTGCCTACAAGAAAAGTTTACAGAACACATTTATTATCATTGAACAGTCATTAATACGAGTCTTATCCAAAAACAGGATACACACTGCTGCGGAAAATCTGCTTTACAAAACAGCAGCTAAGAAATTAGCAAAGAAACTCGCAGACAAAAGGCATCCTCTGAAAAAGGATCCCTTCTCTTAGTTCTGTGGAAGGAATCCACTCAAGTCAATAAAACTTGCTGCAGCAACTGGGTTCTGCACATACCTAGTTTGTAAGCCAGGGATGTGTAATTTATGATCTGTTGGCTATTTCTGTAACGCCAAGTCAATTTGTCATGTCTTATGGCCTGCCCCCAGCTGCCCTCTTCAGGAAATGATGTGGGAGGAGGGTTCTGGACAGATAAATGGCTCCTGTGAGAACAGCCCCCTCACAGCTATCCTCTTCCAATGGCACCTCAACACCTTGCCCTCAACATGAAGGGAGGATGCCTGCTGTCCAGGAGGAGAGTGGTTGGGAGCAGCTTGGCTTCTTCACAGTTTAAACAGGTCCAAACAGCTCATTCCTTTCCTCTCAGTTGCTTCTTGAGATAAAAGAGCAGCTGGGAAGAGGCTGCATGAGCTGGTCTGAGGGCAGCTTGGCTCTGGCAAAGAACTCACCTGTGAAGTGCAACTGCAGTTGGCCAAGCTCCCTCTGGAAGCAGTGGGTTTGCTCCACATTTTCTGTACAAACATGTGAGTACAACTTTCTGTGTATGGAGGACGTTAATCATAGAAAGAGGGAAAAGAGCAGCAGTGGGCAGTTGCTCCTGGCACTAGAAAAGGAAATGCCACCCATCTGGCTCCATATAACAGATGCCATTGCTTTGAAGTCAATGGCAGGAGAGACCTGTTTGTGCAATGGCACGGGCTGATTATAGAAAAATACCACCAGCAAATCTGGCAAAAGGGTATAAAACCATAGAAAAATTAATTAAAAAAAATAGAAACCTTTCCATCATTCTCATCCTCAAGTAAAAGTTAAAAAAATAAACCAAAGTCAGTGAAACCTCGGAATTCAACTGGAGAGACACAACTTCGACCAGAAACAAAATATTAATCACTAGGAATGGAATTTTCTCAAAAAAATTCTTAGAAATGTTATGAAATCCAGCTTATTTACACTGACAAAAGGAACATGACTCTGAGTTCACAGAGTTTTCCACTGATGATCTCAAGTCTTTCATGTTTGATAGTGGGCAATAATGCAAGTAGCACAGTCACTCCTTCCTCATGTAACACTTGACAAGTGTATTTGATGCATCAGAAAGTAGGACCAGGAAGCCCTGCTCACGGTATATTCTAGCTAGAGTGATAATTTATACACTACTGTACATCTGAGGAAACTTTAGACCAAGACTACATAGAAGAAGAAAACTGAACTTCTGAGGATCAAATTATTTACAGAAATTAGCAATTCTGATCAAAGTATGAAAGACAGCAAGACAAATCAGACACCAGGTTAAGAATTACATACACACAGTAAAAGAATGCAGGGTTAAAAAAATTAAAAAGAGCTAGCGAGAATACATTTGACACCAAATATAACTGTTACAAGTTAGATAATGGACATTCTGCTTCTACTGCAAGGATCAAAGCAACATTTTGCTCTTCTGAGAGGCTGCTCAGATAAACAATTTAAATTCTAGACACTCAAATAAAGAGAATGAACTCTTAACTTCTAACCAAGAGAAATAAAATCCAGAACATTTTCCAAGTAAATATGGTATAATTACTTAACGAAAAAAAAATTAGTAAAAACAGATACATTTTTCAGCAGTTAGACCTTAAATCTTTCCTTTCCTCCTTTCCTCACACAACTTTTACAACCTGCCCAGCTTAGTAGTACCTATAAAAATACTCTCTAAGAGGCAGAAAGTACACTTCAAAATCACTTTCTCATTGTAAAAACACAAATTAATTATACCAATTTTTTTCTAAAATCACAGCCTTGGTTCAAAATTTTTAAATATCTGTTTTTCCAAGGAGAATAGTATCACTCTGGAGAATCATACAAACCCTTAAAAACTCTTAATGATCCAAAGAAATACTGTCTTAATGTGTCATGTAATGGGAAGTTTAACACAAGAGCCTTTTGCTCCAGCTGAGCTTGAGTCAGATGGCAGACTAAACAGAGACCTCTGTGATCCAAAGCCATGCAATTACTGGAATAGGAAAAAGCTTGACTCACCTTAATAGTATTTCTGAGCAGATGTTAATATCAACTCCTACAAAGCTGACACACTCTTCAACCACACTGTCCAAAGTTGCTTTGAGCAAAGTCTGTGATACATCGTGCTGAGAAAAAAAAAAGCAGATATTGGGTCAGTGAAATATCAAAGAATACATAAGAATTGCATACATTAATGAAATGGAATTTATCACTATCTTCTGTGATGGTGCAGGTTAAAAACACAAATTGTACAATGTATTCTTTTAAAAGGTGTCCCCCTAACTCTTTGCAACATCTTTGTCATGACGTAAATCCCTAGAATCACATATCTTCTTTAATAACTCTTTCCTTGCATCATGTAAAAACAACACCACATTAAAAAGAATGATTACTCAAAAGGAATGATGCTTTTGTTAATCACTCAAAAGGAATAATGCTTCTGTTCATCCATTGTCTTGACTTCAACCTGACATTTATTTATCAGCTTATTCAAAATAAGTCATTATTTTAAAAATAAAAGATCACAAAGGCTGTACTTCTGCACCTGCACACACAAATGTTTGCAAAAACAGTTATTTACTACAAGAACAAGCCCGGTATTGTGTGAAGGTAGGCAATACATAAGGTACACATCAGCCCCGCAGCAACCCCATGTTTTGAATTTTGAGCAGATATTTCTGCAAAGATTGGCAGGTCCTTGACCAAAGCACCACTAATGGAAATTCTTCCAGTTTTTCCCATTATTGTTCATTGAGTTTCCTCCATCTCCCCCCCCCCACTAAAGAAAATCAGTCACACTTGTCAAAGATAAAAGTTCTGAAGCTCTAACATTTCTTTTCCTCCACAACACAGGCATACTTCAAGTTCCCCACACAAGTCCATCAGTGCTTAGAAGTCAGACCTGGAGGGAGAAGCCTCACTAAATGCAGGAGCTAATTCAATCACTATGTTGACTTAGCTTCAGGGCTCTTACACATCACTCATGTAAATCTGGGTTGATCTGTTGTGGTTTCACGACGCATTCATTTAGGACATCAAGCTGGATCCAAGCCATGACACCAAGCACTTCATCTACAACTTTTGTTTTACCTTCTAAGCCATTCAGATCTCAAAGATTTCACAGTTAAATTTAACATGCCAGCAGCATCAACTTCAATCTACTAATACTGGCAGTCCATCAACTAGTGGTTAAAGACAGAAACACTCTTAAAACTTAAGGCAATGTATTTCATAGCCACTTCATTTCAGGTCATAGTAACATGATACATTTTTATGATGCAATACATAATAAAGTTACTAACAAACAGGAAACACAAATTTTGCCAATACTATTCCTCCTATATAAAATATGCATTAAAAAAAAAGCACGTGCAGAAATACTGACATTTGCACACAGTCTTGGCCTCAAAACCACAAAACTTTCTTGTACACTTCAGAAATCAAATGATAGAATCACAGAATGTCAGGGATTGGAAGGGACCTAAAACGATCACTTATTAATACATTGCTACTACAACACAATGGCTTCTTTTCTGAATAAAGAGATTTATGAAAAATCCAACATCTTAAAAAGAAGTTTTATGTTGCTATTTTTCTGGCTTACTGAAGGTGCAGCTTCTCCTGTGGGGATGTTCTAAATATTCCCTCTTCCTCCTGCCATCAGCTGGGTAATGTATGAGAACTAGAGGTTTCCAGCTCATGCACACTCTCATGCAAGGATGCATTTAGATAATACAGGACAAGAACCAAAATAAAATTGCTCAGAAACAACATTCAGTTTTCCTTCTTTGCCAAGTAAAGCTGCCAAATACTGGGTTCAATTTTCCACAATAAATCACAAATTAAAAGGGTTGTAAGAAAGATACTAATTTCACAATTTTTTGTTGACTTTTTTTTAATATAATGTAAGGAAGTCAAAAGGATAAACACATAGTACTCAAAACCTTCTGCTTTTAGAAAAGGCTGAATACTCCAATGCTCCTGGAAGTTGACCATCATACAGTTTCATGAGTTCTATTAACAAGTTCCATTAGCTGTAGTACTTCTTGGCCACCTCTAAAAAAAAATCTTGGTCTAAAACAGCAACTCAGGATATAAAGTAGAACCTTTGGGAGAGAAGGGTGGACTGTTGTTTCCCTGCTAAGAGAAGAGCATGACTGTCTCATTCCTTAAGATGATTATTCTTCAGAAGAAGTAATATACACTTAAATGATTCAAAAATGAGATGTTTGTCATTGTCTCAACAATGTATTATAACACTGAGTGTAGCAAAGAAGGCAATACATGGATCAAGTCCAATCTGTTGAAGCAGTTCACCAGAAGTGAGCCGATCCAGCAAAGGCTTTATTTCCAGTTTGCTGAAAGTGAACCCAGACAGCAATTCAACCAACATTTCCCATAAAACAAGGAAAGCATGTATCACAAATCAAAACCTAGGAATTCTGAAGTAGAATCATAGAATGGTTCATCTTGGAAGGGACCTTAAATATCATCTAGTTCCAACCTCCCTGCCGCAGACAGACTTTTTAATAGGATGAGTGATGTCAAGACTAGAAGTAATGGATGAATATTGGAAGAGGGGAGATTTAGGCTGGTATAAGAAAGAAGTTCTTTACTGTGAGGGTAGTGTGGCACTGGAACAGGTTGCCCAGAGAGGTTGTGGATGCCCCCTCTCTGGAGGTGTTTAAGGCCAGGCTGGATGAGGCATTTGAGCAACCTGGTCTAGTGGGAGGTGTCTCTGCCCATGGCAGGGGGATCGAAATTAGATGATCTTTAAGGACCCTTCCAACCTAAACCATTCTATGATTCTATAATGCCAAACCTGGGCCAAAACATCAACATTCACCCCAAGTAATACCGAGCAACACTTCAGACAATCTATTCTGGTTTTTGATCAAGTTATACCTCACTTGTCCCTGATTCCAAAAGTCAACCTTCAATGAAGCAAGTGCAATTTAATTTTTTCTGTCTTTAAGTCCTGAAAAAATTCTAACACCTCATAAGACATTATTTTGTTAGTACCTACCATTAATTTCTGTAACCATGGATTTCAATATTGGCATGTGAGACCAGCCAACACGTCTCTTGAAAAAACACAATTTCTTTAAAAAGTGGTATAATCTTGCAGCCTGAATGAGAAATGAGGTGGGACAACATATCCTAAGCAAAGTTCATAAGTATATTATTAGGTAGAGATTCAATCCACAGTAATATGTTTCAAAATTTTTTAAAAAGGGAAGAAATGTTCTCTTCTAGAGCTGTGGCCTATGTACATTATTTCAAATGTGTGTGAAACCACAAGAGCAAACCCATTCACAACAAGCCCTTAAGTACATCAGGACTAATGTTAACACAAGTGGTCTAATGATAAGTACCTTTTCATGTGTAGAATCAGAAAAAACAAAAAAAAAAAATGCACCTCACATGTCAGGTGAAAACACTGGAAAGTTAAGGCAGGAAGTTTTAATCCTTAGCATCCTCTGGAAAATCCCTTTCAGTTAAATTCTAAGAAAACAAGCTTATCCCTCTGATGTTTGATAAAAGGATCTAACTTCAAGAATTTCTTTTGAAGATTGTTTGTTGTTTCTCCCACTGTTACATTGTTAAAGGATATATTGTTATCCTATGTACTTAACTCTGACTCATTTCTTGTTTTCAAAAATCTGAATTCTGTTTATTTTAACAGCATATTATGATTACTGAAATATCTCCAGAGAGAGAAATGGATTTATATTTTCAAAGGAAATGATAAAACAAGCAAAGTCTGTCAGTTCTGACATTAAAAAAAAAAAAAAAGCCAACAAAAATGAGCACTTGATCATGGAAATGTTTCAAATTACTTGCAAGTTGTTGGAATTAATCTTATATTTATCTGTGTTTGCATCCTACAAGAAGTGGTTACACTGCTAAACTTGTCTCAAATTCAAACCCATAGGAAATATGCTTGATTTCTAAAGCTAACTTCTTTGACACAAGTCCGCTAGCAGCAAACGACACATCCAAACCCAATTTTCCTCTTTACACAGAAGGCACCAGGTTTCTGCAACACCTTATTGTGATGCAACTAAGGGTCAGCAATCCAAATTCAAATTATAATCAACCATGAATCTGCTGGAGTGGAATATTTTCTTTTTCCAACAAGTAAAAAGGATGACAGCCCAAGCTGGTAGGTGTAAACTTCAGTCCATTTTTCTGCTGTTGAAAGTTCTACAGATATAGTGGATACTCTGTGATAACAGAATGATAAAGGAAGGAGCGCCAGGAGTTGAGTTCCATCTATCTACCAAAGGTAACAAATTAGGTTTGGGACTTTCCTAAGAAGTGACAAAATGCAAGAGGAAAATGACTATACTGATACATGTAGAAGGAACAACATACTTCTAGAGGGATAAGAGAGAAGTCATAAAGCCCAGGTGAGTCAGATCATATATGGGAATTCTGTTTAGTCTAGAATCAGTGACCATCCATCTCTTTGCAGCAAACCAGTGAGGAACAGCAACTTCTGGGTATGAAGTTCCCAATGGCCTCAATAAGAGAAAAGGGAATTCCAAGTAGATGTGAGGGGCTTGGTGAAAGTATGTAAAAATAAACACACTTCTTCCAGCTCCACTGAAGACATGTTGGGGTTGCTCTCACAACTGTTGCTCCCTCCTGAGGAATGCACTACCAGGAATTTTTTTATTAAAACTACCCCAAAAAGTGCAAAATCATTTAAGGGTATTTTTCAGAACGGATCGTACAATTGATACATATTTTATTCTATCCTAGATATTAACATAAGCAACTTCCTGTGCTCACTGGCCTTCTGAAAGTTAGTATACAAACACACTTAGCAAATGACACACCAAGTGACTCTCATCAGCAATGCACTGAGAATATATTTAATACTATGACCATACCTAGTGTCCCTCATTAGAAGAGGATGCACATGCTAAAGAAAGACATTCAGCAGTTTCTTAATTCCTTGGAGAATTAGTTTTAATACAATTATGAGGGAAAAATAATTACATTTAATAGGGACAAAACCTTGCTGGAAAAAGCTTTTAGGTAATTTTGATTTTCTTCAAGGCTTCTCCTCCTCTTCTTTTTTTTTTAAAGTGGATCAGTTCAAATTTTAAATGCTTAAAGAACCCTGCTGTTAATTTCTGTTCCTTTTTTTGTACTTGGCTTCTCCTTTGCTATCCCCTCCCCTGCATCCCCAGTCTTTTCCACTGCATAGCTAAAGGTAAAAATATACCAGAAATGAAACCAAATACAAGGCACTGTCCCTGCAGAAGACACAGCCAAACTCAAATAAATCAAATCTGCTTTCTCTGCTTACTAAAAGGCATGCTCTTCATTTTGATTGACATGTGACAGCTCAAAAATGCTACAGAGGGTAGTGTTTATTGAATGACCCATGGAAGACTGAAAGCTGACAGAGATCCAGGAAACATGTGGAAAAACAGAAGTTAGCTGAGTATCAGTGCTTATGGATTTGACAGGCAGAGTATATAAGCATCCATTGTGTCATTCCTATCTTTGGTAACTAAAACACATTTCAGCACCATTCATTATATATAACAGCAAGTTAAATGTAAAGCAAAAATATAAATAATTCATAAAAAGATGTCTGCTGTAGTATGTTTGTGCTTTTAAAAAAGTCTGCTCTGTACTAAGCTTAGCAAAATTTGCATTTAAATCTATGCTTAGTACTGTTCCTATTACATATATATAGCACAAGCAAAGTGCTTGCACATTGGAGGTTGAAAAGCTGACAGACTGAATAATAAATTAGCTGCACTAACCTGTCAGCACTAAAAAATTAAGTTCTCAATGTCAATTTTTACAAGTGAATGAAAACACCAATGTTTCTCTCATTCTCTAAACCAAGTGACATTTCAGAACCACCATCACTCCTGACAGTATATGGTCATTAATACTGAGGTGATTAGCATAATATAAAATGTGAGAAGTCAAAATCAACCAGTGGAATGGCATAAACCAGAATAATGCATGTACTATTCTGTATATGGAAACAGTAACTGAGTACTCCTCTAATGTACATGTTTCTAAAAATAAACAAGATCTCAGCAGGTAGGAAGGAAAAGTACAAATCAAAGAGCACTTATTTTCACAGTATCCCAAACAGACGCTGTGATTTGTGGCCTCCTAATGTGACCCTTACTTTTATTCAAGGTCTGAAAATTCCTTCAAAAGGTTTCATTAAGTCATTACAGAAACATAGCATTTAAGTTATTTGCAAACATGTAGAATAAAACTTTGTAGTTCAGCAAATTTCTAAAACTTGCTTGGAACAAAGTTTTCTTAGGCATTCCCTAGTGGAAGATGTGAAAAAAATCATTGTGTTATTACTAACAACTCATTAATTTCACAATTATTTATAAAGTTACAGCTTTCTACTATTGAATACATCAATATATTAATGTATAATTATATAATACAAATGTATAATATGAGCACAGATTACAACACTTGTTTCAAAAGCTAATCTCTTCTTCCCTTGCAAAATTTAAAATTATTATTTTTTTATTATAAAGGATCCAAAGCTTAACCAAAATAAGTGTTTTTCAAGCTTGGAAGTTGTAAAGAAATAGAGTATTGGACAATTTAGGATTGAAGTGTTTAGAAACTCCTAAAAAATACCATTTAAAAACCAGGTATCTGAATTCTAACTCTAGAGTATTCAGTCCAAAAAGTAACTACACCACCCAAGGTTTGACTTTGCTAAAATTTGTAAGGTTTGTAGAAACTTTCACAGCTGCAAAGTGATAGATCATCAAGAAGAAAGGGAACTAAAGATACCTCAAATTCTGCAGCACTTATATCTGCCTTCCACCACATGCAGGAGTATCCCCTCACTATACACTGCGGCCATACAGAGCCAAGGCCACTGAAATCACTGCTTGATGTCCCACTCTGCTAATGAAGGACAGAAGAGGGAGCTGTGCTTTGCAGCACTGAGACTACTAGAGGAGGAGATCAGGTATCAGATGGATCAACCGAGTTATTAGATAGCCTTAATCAATGTGTCTCTGCTTCATCAGACTACAGTTCTTTTTCTGAATGACTCAGATGAAGGCATCCAGCTTTGGACCTTTCCTCACATAAGGCAGAAGTTGCTCTGAGAGCAGCTGAGAGCTCTGATGAGCAATGGCCAAGCTTCACTTTCAGGAATGCAGAAACTTGGCAAGAAAGCTCAAGTGCAAATCTTGCAGTGAGGTCTACAACATCCAGCTGGGTAGCCTGGTACAAGGAGCAGAATTAATCCAAATCATGGAGAGATGAAGAAGACAACAATGCCTATGGCAGGGGGGCTGGAACTC
>VZTY01032539.1:42774-117321 GCA_013400935.1 Turnix velox
TGCCTTGAACACCTCCAGAGAGGGAGCATCCACAACCTCTCTGGGCAACCTATTCTTGTTTTTCACCACCCTCACTGTAAAGAATTCCTTTCTTATGTCAAATCTGAATCTACCCCCTATGATTCATTATTATCATCTGTATCTCTTAATTTCATTATAACTGGCCATAATATACCAGCAAAAGCTTATTTTCCTTTACTAATGAGATAGTTGACTATTCTTTGACAGACAGAAAACAGACAGACACAACCAGAGAGACTCTGGTCAGCTTACAGGATGTATAAGCAATCCCAGGCAGCCAAAAAAGCTGCTCTGAAGAGTCAATTGCACTAACTCATCAGAGATATCAACTTCTTCAGAAAGGAATCTTGAGTTCTGCACATGTATTTCACTGGGGTAGAGGAACACCTAGAGAACATTATGGGGTGATTATCCCTTCCCAACAAAGTTGTCTGCAAAGATTTTGTTTCCATGGATGTCAGACAGCTTGCTCACAGGGCTTTACTTTAGAAAATTAAAAAGGACACCATTTACCCTAAAAATGGTGTCAGGCAAACCCACAGGATTTTTGCTCATTTTCTGCGCAGAACTAATGCTTTGCCATTACTGCATGACAAATAAGGATTCTGTAAAATGCTGAGTGTTAGAAATTCTGCCATAAGCACAAACTCATTCACCAGCCTGCCTTCTTGCCCCTTACTGACAGGACCTCTTTTTGGCCTGCCTTTAACAACATTTTACAGGTAAAGCCACAACAGCCCATCCCTCGAAGTTATTACACAGCTTAAAACTTTAAGTTCTCCTTCCACATTTTCACCAATTTCAAAGCAAGCAATTCCTTACAGTATACTGCAAAAAGTGTCTGTGAGAATAGTCTCTTTTCAGGAGTCTGCAGGTTCACAGGAGAGGTTTCAGTTTCATTTATCAAGGTGCAGAGCTAACAGGACTGTGAAACACCATCCCACATGCTTCAAACAAAGCAAGCTCAAGAGTCCACTCATAGACAAATAAAGAAATGGCCCTATTGGTATAGCAATTTTTTATTTAATTACAACAGTGGCAACATGTCCTTGAACCTACATTGTCTAGGAATTTCTTTAATATCAGAAAAGCCAAGTTTTTCTCATGATAACCCACAGTTTCAGCTAGACTTTCATTTTATGCTACACCTGTTGCCATATCCTACCAAAAAGTAGTGATATTCATTAATGGGTGGTCAGATTACTGTGAGATACATTAATGTGAGCATGGTATCTTTTGACATTTAGTATTTAAGGAAAGGTTCTCTTTACATGACCATTCCAATTTAAGTAGATAAAACCATAAGCAAACTCACAAAAATGCAATTAGATCATAGGAGATTCACTGTGTGCCTAACTGTATGTATAAATTCAGTGTAGTAATCAAGAAGGAATGCTGCAGCACTTTGTAGAAAGGCTGTTCAACTGGGTGCTGAAAACTGCATCCTATTTGACCAGCAAAGTTCCTGCTGGACCAAGTTATCACAGGAGCTACACAAATCATGCAACATAAAGCACTGCTCACCTAATAAGACATCCCATTTTCTTCAACACAAGTTGCAAACACACACAAATTTGTTTAACAAAGCAAGCTCAAGACTGAGGTTGCTCTGACAATCACACCTCAGAGATTTTAAAAAGACACTCATATAGTATGTCATCATGTTCTCACATCATACATAAATGATTCTCCTGTGCTGCCCAAGTAACACACCTAACTACTCATATATCCTATGGGGCAATTAATAATAATTAAAAAGGAATAAAGAAGTGAAATAGAGTTCTTAAATACTGAGTGAAAAATCTGTATCTCTGAAAAAAAAAGTCAGCCAGCTCCAGTTATTTTACTCCATGCTATTAAATAAAAGCATATTACATGAAGGAGATATAACCAAAACCAGACAAAATAGATAAACAGTTTTTAATGTTAAGTAAAAATTAAGACAAAGATTTTCCTAAACCACAATGTCCAGATGGTGACAACTCTTCTTTGCAATCATGGCTTCTTTGTTGTCAACAGCTTTTTACCTAAACATTAATTTTCAAGTTTCCAATGCAATACTGTATTTATACAAAATATTGTTTTAAATAAATAAATAGTCCTAAAACTTGTTAAGCTTCAGGACGGCTTAACAAAGAATGCTACCAAGTTATCTTTGTTAAGTTTTTGTAAGGACAAGCTGACAAACACCTGCAGTGCAAGGGAAAAGCTCCCTCTCTTGCAGGGAAGACAAATATCAGCTGTGCCAGGATGAGACAACTGTATCTGACGTCACTCTTGCACTCAGAAGTACCCTTGAAATCCCTGTTTTCCTAAAATTCTCCTCCCAAATACCTCTAAAGTGAGTAGCTATTAATCATTAATGAACAGTCAATTTGTCATAGAGGAGTAATTTTCACAATGGATCTGCAGAATAATAGTAAGGTTTGAAATTATACTACTGTCAAAAATTAAAGTATTATTTTCTAATTCCCATTCTGTCTCTCAAGCACCCACTGGAGGTCTAGGGAGACTTGACAGCAGTGATGCAACACAGTTTTGAGGAAGACACTAAAAGGCTAACTGCAGTTTCAGCAAGATGTAGGAGAGACCAGTAGCATCCTTCCACCATCACCAGCAGAGAAAAAAAGGCTCCCTCCCTTCAAACAGCAACTGGGATATGTCTTCAGTGAGATGCCTTGCTGTTAATTAGCTGGCTGTAGATTTTAAACCAGTTTATATCCAAAAGCATAATTACAACAGAAATGTTCCTAGTAAGAAAGAAGTCTATCTGATCAAAACAGTCCTCTGCAGATGGCACTGTCATTTAATAGAACATACCCACATCTCTCTTAGGGGAAAAAACCCAAGCATATGAAGTAAAGACATATCATATAGCAACTGAAAGAGTAAGATGTTCTACAGGTAACAATCAAATGCAACTCTGAAGCAGTTCATTAATGAGAGGAACATGTGGAGGAAAAAGGACAAGAGGGACCAAAAAGGCATTTCCAATTTTAATTATTATTAGGCTTTCTGATTAGAATTTATGAAAGTCTAATCCTTTGATCACAATCTTCCAGCATTATAGAATCATAGAATGGTTTGGGTTGGAAGGGAACTTATATAAACCAATAATCAATCATTCCTTTTTCTACCTTCAAAGAACCTTTGAGTTCTATTTAAAAATTTTAATTTTTTGACACAAGATGTTCCATCTACACCTAGGAATCAAGTATCCTCTCAGTTCAGAGGTCACAAAACTAGATATACTACTTATCTCTTACATACTTTTGGGATCACAAAGATTTCTGCACTCTAAATATTATAAAACAAATACAATCTTGATTTTTCAAGATGAGACACGATGCACATATTTTAATACTTCACACCACTTGTCAAAAATTCTCATCCTTCAACACACATGACAAATTCAGTTTTTAAGCTACAGGTGAGTTGGAGCTCCACTTAGCTCTTTCCCTAGAGGTTACTGTTTTGTTATCATTCAGGAATTCTGCTCATTAAGTGAAAAGCAAAAGACCAATCAAACTTATCCTAGTCCTATCACATAATTTCTCCTTTCTCTGCTTTATAATAGAGTCAGGTTTTGAATTTTAAAAAGCCTATTGATCTAATTTTCCCTTTACTAGGTGCTGTTTGTCTTTGATGTGGACTGGTGGACAGAAAATTTATGCTAGAACTGCTTTATGCTCCAATGAAAAGTTTGGTTTTGGTTTGAGAGGAATTTTCTTTTTTCTCCTATTTAGGCATATCTTCTACTTTTTTATTCACTTTCTTTGCCCTGGAATTCAATTCCCTAACCACAACCTCTGTGAAGCAACTCTGTTCTCAGATCTTATCTACATCTTCCTAGAACATTACAACTCTAGTGGTAATTCATCAGCCAGAATTAAGTCTGCAGCACAGTAAAGTCTTGAGTGCTAACTGCTTCTTCCCCAACAGGAATTTAGCTTTGAACTGGCATGGAGAGGTGGCAAGGGCAAACATATTCTGTATCAGGCAGAGTTGAGGAATCATCTTCATGTTCAACTACAGAAGAAATCATAGTAATATGGCCTGAAGGTGATAAATTAATTTTGGCTAGGTTCCTGTCTGGAAGGAAAAAACAATTTTCCTAATGAGATAAAGATGAAAGACGACAAGATCCTTTAGGCAACTGGAATTTTGGGCTGAGAGAGGCCCTAATAAATCAGGTTGTGCTTCTCTTTGTTTAAAGAAATATGCTAAGATTTGGGGCCTGTTTTTTTTTTCTCTCTGACAAACATGATTTTCTCAGTAGCACATAAATGCAGAATAATAACTTGAAATGAGAGTAGAAGCAGGTGTTCAAATCTTTTTGTCATCTAATATAAATAAAATCACAATCCCAACATACAAGACTCCTACTACCTGGAAACTTGTATTTCAATATCCAAAGTATTAATACCCAAATGAGCAGACTCACTCAGAAAACTGTACTAACAAAAAAAGCACATGAAATACCAAGTAGCCAGGTGGGAGGCATCCAAAATCCCATAGAAGCAGTGATTTCAGCAGAGGTAGCCACTTCACTCAGTGCTCTTGGGGAGTGACAAACACACCACAGGCTTTGAGAAAGCTTGTACTGTGCACAGAAGATTTAAAACACAGCTGCTTTGGTTTCCTACAGCTACACTGTCAGTGCTGATAGCAGCACCAGTTTCTGCCCAAGGTGGGTGCCACTTATGTGAACATACATTGCTCCTGTGCCACAGTCCCATTGCAAAAGCTTCACACAGCCTTTGTCAGAAAAGAGATGCTTCACCAATCTCTCACTTGAACCTCAGAAAAATCACCCCAAAAAGACATCTCTGCCACTGCTATTCAAGCAGTTTAGGACCTCTGGCCACGTCCCAGGGTGATCAAAATTCAGGCAGCCATGAAAGAAGTAGCCCCAAGTGGACTCCTCCCTTTAGCTATGCACTGATGCTTCCCCCTTACTCCAGTGCAGGACATGACAAAGCCATCACCAACACTGAAAAAAGGATTGGGGCACTTGGGCAGGAGGAGCTGATAAGACAGGACCAACTCCTTCAGGCAAACAAGCCTCAAGAAACCACTTCAAACCTTGTGCTTCAAACAGCCAGGGGCTGCAACAGCAGCACACAGCCCTAGCATGCCTCTGCCTAAAGATGCAGAAGCCCCTGTGGACTAATTACTGGACTAATTGCTGTCTGTCCTCCAAGACTTGAATGCTAAAATTCTGACCTATCAGGTTTTTAAATATCAATTTCAAGATGTTTAATAGAGGGGAGGTCATAAGTAAATGCTAGGTTTATAGTTACAGCTGGCTAAGAAAGTAGCTTTATTTGCAGAACGCTTCTGTTTTTAATTTCAACTGCACACCACATATTTCATCCCAGAAATTAATAAAAAGCTGCAATTAGCCATTAGGTTATAAATTAAACTTTTCATATTGGCTTGGATAATATACTGTACCTGATACCTCTTTATCTGAGGTATTACATCAACCATTACTCTGGGACTTATTGTATGACATAGCAACTTTTCCTTCTAAAATGCCAGCAAGCAACTTCTCAATCTCTAATAACTTTGTTCCTCTCCCCCCTTCCCTAGCACAAGAGAGCTCCCAAAGGACTGCAAAAACTTCAGAATTTTGCTTTCAAGAGGCCACATAAAGCTCTAGTACCTCAGAAATTTCTGTATCTTTGAACAAGCATCTTGCAGCCTCCATGGGGATCACTAAAAATTTGGACAGGATATTCATCTATCTCGGAGGATTTATCCCAATGAGACTTAAAATTGCAGAGAGCTGGTAAGAACAATTTGTGAGATCTAACTTTACCAGGCTTTTGGGAATTTTTTTCTTTGATTTTTTTCATTTAGCCAGTTTGGAGACATGCAAATAATGCAGTTGGGGGGTTACTTGCAAAAGTGGGTCTAGTGTATGAAGAAGCTTCCCTAAAAAGGTCAGTAATACAGAATTCAACCTGCTGTGATTCAGTGCAGAATAAATGATGCCAGATTCAGCCACTGAGGCAATCACGAAATGCTGTAATATGTTCATTGCAACATTCATCTGATAATATCATGTTCCCAAAACCATACAACCACCAACAACTCCATGCCTTTTTGCTTCATATATGTATGTTTGTACAACATGCACGAGGGGCACAGTAGATAACGTGCTTCTAAATTAATACCTTCTGGTCGCAACAATGCAAGTTCTGAACACTTATAAATTTACAATGTATTTCAATAAACACAGTAAAATAGTCCATTCTGCAGTTGAAGTTTTAAAATTTTCCTTAAGGACTGCAACCAACTTCTCAAAAAGCTTATGATGAATTTTTTTTTGGTTAAATATATCCTTACACCAAGGAATGACAAAAATCTGTACCACTTTTCAATATTGCTGTTATTGCTGCTACTGTTATAAATAAAAGCAGTGGGTTTCCACAAGGAAGGTGATTACACATCAAAAATCCTCTTTCTATCACATGGTCACCGATTCACAGCAGTTACCATTAAAGCATGTGTGGGAAAATCTGGATCCACACATCAAAGAAATTGACAGTATTTCAGCCCTTCGGCCTAATTTTCCTTTAAAAAAGATCATAGAAATCATACTGGAACATAAATTATGTAAGTGTAGCAATAAGCAAAGAGTCATAGAATGGTTTGGGTTGGAAGGGACCTTAAAGATCATCTAGTTCAAAAACCTCTGCCATAGGCAGGGACACCTCCCACTAGACCAGCTTGCTCAATGCCTCACCCAGCCTGACCTTAACTCCTCCAGGGAGGGGGCAACCACAACCTCTCTGGGCAACCTGTTCCAGTGTCTCACCAACCTCACAGTAAAGAGCTTCTTTCTTAGATCTAGGCTCAATCTCCCCTCTTCCAATTTGCATCGATTACTCCTAGTCCTGCCAAGCAAGCAACTTGAGTGCTCCATCAGGAGAATTGGACTAGATGATCTCTTGAGGTCCCTTCCAATCTCTGACATTCTGTGATTCTGTGAGTATATTTTACAGTCTGTGGTAGCACAAGGAGGGCTTGCAAATGCAGTATTGAGACCTTAGCCAACTAAATGTTGACCCCAGCTCTCTAAAGCAAAACAGGACATCAACTTATTTGAAATTGTTCATAGCATCTTTCTTCAGCATGTCACCTTTACCACTGGTAGTGATGGACTATAGGCTTCTAACTGCATCCTATGCCATTAGCTCTCACGTGCTGACTTGGAAGCACAGATCAGAACAGTTTTGAGCTGTCTGTTCTGACTTTAAAATCTTGACACACTTGATAGTTTCAAAAAAATCCAGAGAAAAGCACATGTTGAATTTCCCAATTCCTTTTTTCATTTTATTTCTCTGCTTGGTGGGACTTAAGCATGTACATAAATTCTTTCCTGAACAGATGCCAATAAGCTATAAAATGACAATAACTTATCCACCATTTCACAATACTATTCACTTTGTAAGGTTGTAACTCTGAAGGTTACTTCTCAGAAATAACATACAAAACATATAAAAATAAGAACTGCCAAACATTTTGCAACTGAGTTTTAGTAAGTGAAAATCTTTAAACCTGCTGCTTTTATTACAAGCATCTAAGAAGGAATGCATGTAATACTACAAATTAATGGCTTCTAAATGGAGGATCAATATCTCATTGTATTTTACACAAAGGACTAAACTCCTATTGCTGTACCAATACAAAAGAAGAGAGAGCTTTACAGATCAGGTTACCCATCTGATTAGATGTTTTAAATAGACTATAAATCTGGCTACAGCTATTTCAGAGTCTCAATCACAATCGTTAAAAGTAGAGATTTAAAAAATGAAAGAGGTCTTAGTTGACAATTATACTGCAGCGTTCTGGTGTGGCTCTATATCATAATAGATTACTTAGATTAAGTGATACGTATTATCTTACCTGATACATTCCAACTCCTATGTGTTTGGGTTCAATTTTCACTAGTTCAGCTAGTGGGTCTTGAACACGTCTAGCTATGGAAACTGAAAAATAAAATTAGAAAAAAACTATGGATTTTATCAAAATATCAGAATGATTTAATTGCTTTCAATGTATCTTTTTAAGAATTGTAATTAGAATGTGGAAATAATCAATAATGTAACAGAATCCTTTTCCACTGTTAGACATAGGACAGGAAATGTACATAAATCAAACTTTTACTTGAATTACTCAGTTTAAAGACCTAAGGAGATTCCAAATTGACATTAAAAAAGCATTTTTATGACACAAAGTTAAAAAATTCAAGTGAGTATACTAGATTTTTCCCCTGAATTCATATCAAAATGCACAAGTAACTGACAAATCCTTTAACCTGAAATCCAAAAATCAACAGAACCACACAAACATTTAAAAAACTATGGAGTCAACAGCTCACAGGCCTATTTACCTAAGAGTGTGTTTTAAGGTATATCTCACATATTTATATAATTCAACCACAAAATTCAATGTTCACTCAGAAAGTGTTTCTTGGACTTTACTAGTCAAAAACCTACACACATTGATTTGTCGTCTGTCATCATTATAACCACGTTTAGCAAAACACAAAGCAATTTCTAACATTACTGGTGCTATTAAAAACATGCTGGAAGAACCTGCTCCAGCAGGTGAATTGGACTGGATGATCTCTCAAGGTCCCTTCCAATCTCTGACATTCTGATTCTGTGAACCTTTATTCTGCTAAATCCACATGCTGAAGAAATACAAGATTTTTGAGGTCTGTATTTATTAAGGCATTCTTCACTTGTACAAATCACAGATAGTTATTTGTATAATGTCCATTTGTAAATTCTCAACCTTGGTCTAATAGTGAAGGTAATTTCATTCTGTACTTGCAATAAGTTTCATTCAAAATTTGCAATTATGTTCCCTCCAATATATACTGAACTAGAAGAGTTCCACTTCACCAGTATTTTTATAAACTGGTCTTCCCATAAAAGGAGCAAAGATCCTTCCAAAAAGAAACAAAATCAATAAGGAAACAAAGCTCAAAACCAAAATCCCACCAAAACAATACCGACCAAAAAGGAATCCTCCCTAAATCAACAAACCACCAAAACAGACCTCACTGCTGAGGTTCCTTTTTCCTATGATGTGCACTTGTACAAGAATGGGAGAAAAGAGATGAGACAGAAGTAAGTTGTGATCCTTTAAAACCTGTCTCCAGAAGCACCTCCAGAGGATGTTTCCCTCCAGGGAACAGTGGGTAATGACTCATTTTTTGCACACATCCATGTATAAAAATTATGATCATTATTATAATACATATACAAGATAAATGTTTATAACACCTCTGCAGAATTTTTTATGTTGGACACACTGCTTCGGGATACATCATCCTATCCAACTCCCCTGCTGAAGCAGGGTCAGATGAAGCCGTTTGCCCAAGATCACGTCCTGATAGGTTTTTAAAGTCACCATGGAGGAGACACCACAGCTTGTGTGTCCAATCCATTCCAGAGTTTAATCATGCTGACCATTACAGTTCTCGTGTGTTTAGATGGAGCTTCTGGTGTTTCAAATTTGTTCCTATTCACTCCTATTCTGGTATCAGACACTACTGAGAGTCTAGTGCCCTCTTCTTCCTTTTCCTCCCATCAGGACCCTCCCAGAAAATCCCTTCCAAGCCTCCTGTTCCCCACACCTGAACAGTTCCAGTTCTCTTGGAAGAAATGTGCTCCATTCCGTTAATCATCTTAGCATTCCTAATTTAAACAACCACCACCACTCCAGGTAGTTAAAGACTTCACAGCATTACAGGCAAGGACTTAACGTCAATACATGAAGCCAAAGCTGTAGATAGACCTAACATTTTATTAACTACACAAGCTTCTCAAACCACAGATGCAAAGTTTATCGATTAAACACAGCACTAGAGATTCTAGAAGTTCTGCACTGCCAAATGCACAATTAACACACAGTTCACTGCTCGGTCATGCAAGACTTCATATCCTTCATTATCCATTTTAACACAGGCTGACAATGGCAGTTTGCTAGCCAGGCTCAGACAGTGCTAGTGCTGGTGATATCTGATATGTCTGCCTTGTTGATGGAGAAATCCTGAATTCAAAGGCCATCACACATGCCCTCTTGTCAAAAACAAAAGGAACTAAGAAGAAGGTTTATGCAATCCAAATACACTGGTTATTGCTTGCATGTGCTTCTTACTACAGAAATGCTTGCATATAGCCATCATACAAATTAACTGCAATGAAACACTGGTGGTATATATCACCAGTCACATAACAAACAAAAATGTAACAGAAGACCAATTTAAGTATTGACCCAAATCAGAAAATGTTTCAAACTACATATTCTGAATGCATTTATGTCTACATATAGGTATTATACTTGACTTTCAACAAGCTTTCTTAAGATCAACTTGTTTAATAGCTATTTGATGTTCCCAAGATTTTTGTTCTGGTTCCATATAATGGCAAAACACCTTTCAAAAGACACATTTCCAGACAAACAGAAAGCAAATATCTTTCACTGTCCACAACTCCCTTCTTTGGGGAGTCTTCTACAACCACATAGACAGGTCCAAGCATAACCTCATGGGATCTTTCAGTTCAGGAGTAAAACTTAAGACTCTTCTTACCCTAACAGCTAGGTTGAAATTACCATCATATCTCCAGGAGGATTCCAGTGGAGGCGTGGGACCTGATCCAGCAAAGCACTTCAGCACAGAAGCACATCAGTATTTTCACCAGAACCAGCAAATCCAAAGCTAGATGCGTAAAGTTAGATGGAGATTTAAGTGCTTTCCTGGATCAGGACTAATAGTTACAATATCAAAGACTGAAGATTAAATAACAGACAGTTACACAACTTCAGGGAAGCAGCTCCCGTGGCCAACTCCAGCAGGACAGCTGACTCAAGGAATTCCACTAAAACTGCAATTTTACTCCAGAACTTCACAAATTCCAAATAAAAAAGAAGGCAAGAGTTGTCCATATTCTCACCGGGCACAAATTCAGACAAGATGAGCATCTACCATCTCTTGTAAAGGCAAAACCACTTTTTCTTTGCTACTGTCCCAGCATGCTGCTGTACATACATCTCTTTATGGGACAATGAGGCTTCCCTCACTTGGATCCACATGACCAGACTCTTAGAATAAAGCAGAGTCATGAAATCATGAGGGCTACCATGATTTCAAGTACAAGGACAGTAAAACCTGACCATCTTAGATTTTTCCCTCAGAAAATTAGATCAATATAGCTCAAAAATTCAATATTCTTAATTTCAAACTATTTGATACATATATAGACACTACCTAAAATTGTTTATATGCTTGAAGTACATTTCAGGAATGGCTAGAAAGCAAGTATTTTTAGAATGAAATTAAAAAGACAGTGCATTCTACACTTACTGGTATGCTTGAATTATGCTCAAGCAAATACAAAATAAATTAAAAGATGGCATGCAGGGAAAACCCAACAAATCAGATCTCTCAAAAATAGTCAGCACAGTCAAATATAAAACATTTGAGGTGCCATTCTTTAAGTAAAATGTAAAAAAACAACCTATCCAATACTAATCAGACTACTTAGGTCAGGATGACATGACCATCTATTAGAAAATCAATGGAAGAATTGCACAACCAATAGACATGAAACTTCAGGTTATCAATAAAGAAGAAAAAATTATTACAATAGGTGGAATGACAGTAATATTTCATGCTGCCACGCAGTAATTCATGTAAATTTATTGTGAGGGAGAAGGGACAAGATGGCACAGGTGTTCCTCTGACTTTAGAAGAATTGTGCCTCTAAATGCAATGAGAAACAAACAAGGTTACAGAAAGCACATTTACTGAAATCATGGCTTGTCATTAGGACATCATCTGCCATTTTATAAGAAAGGCAATTGAACTGTCTAATGGTCTTGATTCACTCCACACTTCAGTTATTTGATAAGATAAACCCTCTAGATGGTTAAGCACTTTTGCCTGTCAGCAGTGACAGTGTTGTGGCATGTGAAAAGCCTCCATCAGAGCTGCTTCCAGAACTCACATAATTCTCTGATCCTCATAGAAAACAAGGAAATATAATAACATCTTTTGTTTCCTAATGGATAACAAGCAGATGTGCCCTCATGAACTTTGAAACATGCTTACTTATCTGGCTACTCCTGTCTTATAAAGATCAAATCTATCAATTTCAAACTGAACAAATTTAAAACTATTTTCCTCAAACACACACATCATGTAACTTTGTTTTTACCAGTACTGACTACAGCAAGTTGTATCATTTTCCACAGGGATTAAAAAGTAGAGAGTTTCCACCCTAATGCTAATAGTTTTCAGGCTATATCTTTTCAGACTAAAGATGGAAAAAAATACACTCTCTCAACAGTGAGGGACAAAAACCAATATAGTAGGCTTCCAACTATTTCTATAGATGGCATATATACAAGGGCTGTGTCAGCTGCCAGCCCCTAAAGAAATAAGAATTAATGCTAACTTCTTGGTTAGGCTGCTTGCCTCCCTTCAGGAATGGAATAGATCCAAAGCAATTATTATGGTCCAAATCAAATGCACACAATATTTAGGGTGTGGGAGCAGCTAGAAATCTTGTTAGCTAGGTAACAGAACTTAGAGTTTCAAGTATTGTGTCTGCTTTGGGACCAGCTTACATGTTAAGACAAGCACATATTAAAAATATTCTCCTTTTGCAATTTTCTATGTAATGGACACATCAGAAAGCAAAAGCTAAATGACTCTTAGCATAGGGAAAGAGAAAATCCACATATGAAGTTCTGCTGAATGTTCTTTGAGTAGCAAGAATTATTATGGGTGAAAAAAGGAAATAAATAAATAAAGCAGTTTCTTTCCCTTACAGTGGCAAACACTACTTAGCCCTGCAAGTAGAAAAGCATTTTTGGCCCAAAGTCCAAGACTTCCAGTTCCTTCCTTTAAACATATGGGCCCTTATATATGGTTAAAAACATATCCTACTCAATAACAGTCACAATTTAGCTACCTCACATGAGTGGGAGTATTTCTTTTTGTTTTGAAACGATGTGAAGCTTCCAGATGTGAAGGCAGTGGGTAGTTTTACAAGTCTTTTGCAAATAAATATATGGCAACCACAACATATTGGGCTACGACTAGTTCATCCTCAATTTTGTCATAAATGAGAACATTCTGTATTTTTGTTACAAAACATCAGTATTTTTTTTCTTTCTGGGACATACTACTGTAACATGCAAGTAACTCACACCCACCCCCCACCATTTTAAATTAACATTTGCACCTTAAAAGTCTGGGTTGAAACTTCAATGTTAATGAAATAAAAAAAAAAAAAGGTAATCAGATACTAACTCAAAACCAAATACATAATTACTGTGAATATATCATACCTGGATAGATATGGAAACATTACAACTTATTTAAATCCTTATATAAAGCCTATTATTGTGTTGAAGATCAATTGCTCTCCCTAAGTATCTGCAATAATGTTTACTCAGTGATCGATTGTTCAGGTTTCCTGAGCCCTGGAAGCTTTCTATCCTGTTGACCTGAATTTCACCCTCCTTGCAAAGGATACAGTGAAATGTACAGTAGTCTTTTCATTAAGCATTCTTTCTCAGTAGGTCAGGATTTGTGACACGGTTTTGAATCCTCATATATCTTCTTGGTGGGTTTAAAGTATGCAATTTATTTTAAGCAACTGTTCAACAGCTGCATTTCATCCAAAATTCTTCTGTGTCAAGCAAGCAGGTTTTTGTTTTAAAAAGGTTACATTTTAGTTTACTTTCAACTCCATAAAACTGATAATCTGTTATTTGCCCAAGATTAATGAAATAATGAATGACAATGTTCTATTTACATACTAGAAAAATCTTTAGAAGAGATGGCTTGAAAACAAAAAGGAAGTAAGAAATACCTATGAAGAGAAAAACCTCTACAAGTGAATATTGCAGCTTTTAAAGTCAGTATTTTTTCTTAGAAACATCTGGAAAATAATTATCTCAAATATCAGTTCTTTCTATACCACAAATAATAGCACCTTTTTATCTAAGGTGATAAGGGAGACAGATCATCAAGTCAGTAAAACCTGATGTGATTTTTCTGCCACAGAAATTAGTCTAACAGAATAGAATAAATTCAGAGAAATCTTTCCCCAACTGTTCAGCTTAATAGATAGAAAACACTGGATACTTTTCACATCCAAACCACTGTCAGTAATTTGAACAGCATCACCATGGTATTGATTACTGTTACTAGCAAAAGTAAAAAAAGCAAAAAACAACTTCTGTATATACAAGAGTTATTAATTTATCAACAATAAAAACTGCCCTTTCATAAGTAATCAGAACATCTTTTCTAATGCCTAGGATAAGAATGTCAGCTTTGGTGAGGAACACATCATACTGCTATGTTAAAAGCAAACCAAACCTCCTTAAATTGAGGGGGATCCTTGTACTCACTGTTCCCCTGTCTCAACACTTCAGAGCATCAACAGTGCCTTCTAAGGAAAATACAAAGACACACACATGCAGAGTTGCATCCAGAGAGAGGGAAATAATTTCTGCAAGTCTTTTATGCAAAAGGAAATGTGCTTTATTAATGGGCTGGATAAACACTTCTGGCAATTGCTTTTAGGCAGAACTGGTGGGGTGCTTTCAGTTTGTTCCAAAATCTCAGCAAGTGATGCTCTGTAAATAAAAGGCCAAATCCATCTGCTGAACTCAGTTCTGCCTGGGTCATACAAAGAGGTAAATGAGAGAAAGGCAAGGTGAACAGAACATCTATCCACAAAGGGTGCAAAGATCACAGATTGGTTGCAAACACTAGCATGTGCACAGAGAATGATGCTGAGTTGAAAGCAATGAGCATACACAAATCTATTATCAGCATGGAAATACTGATGCAAACCAGAACAGTTTTCACCTAGTTTTAATTTTGTAGTAAGGCAGCAGCCTAGGGGAATTCAACCGGGTCCTGATCTTACAGATTATAGATCAGAATCCTCTGTTTGAGCCTACTGTTAGGCTCTACAGCTGCATAGGAAATACAGTACCTATGAGCAAGATGTTGATGATTATAAACCATCTCCTGCACATGCCATGAAGCTTGCACAGACTGGAAATCATCAGACCCTTGTCTAGAACAAGAAAGGAAAGTACTTCAAGCATCTCTAACACCTGTGTAACAACCTATTCAGCATTGTCTCACTAGTCTTGAGCAATTCAAGTCCATTTTTCTCTCCCTCAAAATCCTGATGGAGGCACACAAGTTGACATACAAATACAGGAGGCCGAATCATTTCCAGACTACCTGCAGTTATAAACTCTTTAAGATCATTCACTGATTTACTACAACTGCTGCTCAAACTGTAGAGCCTAGTTTACACCTTCAGGTGAGCATCTGCTCACTGCTGAGAACTGAGCCCTAGGGAGAAAGAATAAGCAACCTTTACCTCTCAGTCTTGCTCACAGAACACACCAGGTGAAGGACAGAAAGCAGAATTTTGCATTTCTGTGACTGCACACAACCCTACTAACTGGGTAAAATTTTGTAGCTAAGGCAAAACATTTTAATGCACAAGAATTTGGCACTTACTTCCTCTCCTCTTTCTGAAAACTTGTGGAAGTTGCACAAGTCGCCTATAATTAGCTGGAGAGAGGAAGCTTCCACTTACAAAACAACACAAATGGTTTAACCGCGAGACTTCTGTCCAATAAAGTTTTTGAAAAATGACCTTCTCTCCTAAGTAGCCAAGGGGGAGTAGTGCTCTTTTAAGAAGATAAAGAAATTAGCTCAAGTAGACATCAAGGCACTATGTCCCACACATCTAATCATCAAATTGTTTTACTTTCCTTAAGATAAAGTCAAAAGAAATTACATTTTTTCCAGTCTCTACCTTCTACTTGCTGGCCAGTATGACAGCTCTGAACTGTATGTCTCTATCTTTAACAGCACCTCAGGGAATAAAAGCCTGTAGCATGACAGTCTCAAAGTCCTAACAAGCCCCCAAAGCCTATAAGGCTTTCTTTTGCAAGGAAAAGTGCAAGTGGTGTGCTGAACTTTGAGCATACAATAATCCAATGTATTCTGCCCTGTGGAGAAGAGACAAGCAGATGGGATTTGACAATGTTAAGGCAAGCTGTGCTGTGTGACCTTTTGCTCCCTCAGATTCTTCTTTATCCTTACAAATCACCCTCTAAAAGCAATGTAGTTTCTATACTGGATCATACCTACATGCTGCAGAATGCACATGCTGGCTCTGTTAGTATTCCAAATCTTTGCAAAAAAGTTACTTTAGGGAATCTTATCTATATACATTTGCTTCTTTCCTAATTCAGTGACACAATTGTCTAAGTCATGACAGTACCACTGGCCAATCCATCAAGAAAACCAGCATATCTTGGAGTTGCTGCATTAGACAAGACCAAGTATGTTGTACTTGTTTTGGCATCTGACAGCAAGATTTTTATTTAAAAAACAAATGCATATGATCACATTAAGGTATGGAAAAAAGATCAGAAATGCATAGCATGAGATTCTGTAACAAGTGTTTACACAAATGTCACGTCTGGAAAGACATAACCCCCCTTTCTCACCTCACCCTTCATTCAGAGAAATTTACACTTTCAGATTTGTCTGCATTTAAAAAAAAAAAAAAACCCAAACCCAAAATCCATCCAATGAAGTGGTTTAGGTTTTTATTTTGCATTATAAATTCTGAAATAAGAGATTGCTTATTTGTTAGACTAGTCATCTCAAAATGAAATGTAATTTGTCAATGTAATGAAATGAAGGCATTTATTTAATATAATTGGAATGTATATTGAAACAGGTTGCCCAGAAAAGTTGTAGATGCCCCCTCACCCTGGAGGTGTTTAAGGACAGTCTAGATGAGACACGGAGCAACCTCATCTAGTGGGAGGTGTCCCTGCCCATAGCAGGGGGGCTGGAACTAGATGATTTTTAAGGTCTCTTCAACACAAACCATTCTATGATTCTATGAAACCAGGATAGAATCCCTGCATGACTGCAGCCTCAGAGCAATTCCCCACCATTAGGTCACAGTTTCATCAGGATTCATCAATTTGCTCTGGTAACTCAAGAGTTATTAAACAACCTTCATTTCATCGTGGCATCCCCTTCAAGAGGTTGAGAGGTGACAGTGGAAAAAAGAGTCTGATGTCAGCATATGCAAAATGACCGGTGCATCATTTAGCTCTATCTATCCTCCTCATATTAAAGAAAACAACAAAGTGTTCACAGTATCTACAAATTGTCATATACACAGTGTATTTTTATCTCTCACTCCAGAAGCCACATTTTCATTAAGTCCCTATTCTGCACAACAAAATGAAACCATCCTAGGAGAGGATTGAGGTAAAACAAAGATGACAGCAACTTTTGTGAAAACATTTATAGAATCATAGAATGGTTTGGATTGGAAGGGACCTTAAAGATCATCTAGTCCCACTAGAACAGGTTGCTAAATGCCTCATCAAGCCTGGCCTTAAACACCTCCAGGGAGGGGGCATCCACAATCTTTCTGGGCAGCATGTTCCAGTAATGAACTTCTTTCTTAGATCCAGCCTAAATCTACTGTCTCCCAATTTGTATCCATTTCACCTCAGAGTTCACAGGCCCAGTGACAGCAACTGAAAACAGGACAACATTGATTGTATAGAGTCCATCTTTCAGAGGAAGGAATACTTGTCACCATTTAGTTGAGCTTTTTTCATTTTCCTCATGCAAATAATGCAGATAATGAAAGACAGCTAATGGCAAAGCAACTCTTCACTAAGTACAGTACTTACAACTGTTTCAATGGAAAACCTACCATCAGGACTTCTACTTAAAAAAAGGCACAAGAAAATCTCAGCTGCAGAGAACTAGAGTTATGTAGTTGATCTTACAGCCAAGTTTCAGTGAAAAACTCCTATTTGAACTTCAGATGAATAAAAGCTAACCAAAGATTACATACAATGATTTACACTTGCAGTAACTAAGGAAAAAAAAATAGTAAGAAAAAAGCCAACAAAAGAAAAGAACAGCCAAGTAAATATGAATTTGACAGCCTTATGAAACCTCTACCAAATGAAACATTTGACTCCTCTGAGAGCGTGGCCAGAGGACACGTGGTGGGGCAGAAGCAAAACTGCAGTCACTCACCCTGCCTCACATCTCATTGTCATTCCACTAACCCTAGAGCAGGCAGTCACAAAGCTTCACAATGACGACGAGGACTGACAGCTTGCTAAGCACCCTTTTTATGGTGCCCAATTCTCCCCTAAAACAGTTTCCACCACAGATCTTCATCCTATTCTTAAGCACAGCTTTTGGGAAGGAGAAGTCAAGGAAGCCTTGCATTCACTTCTCTGTCTCTATTGCAAGTTCATCCAAAATCCCCCAGCTGGAGAATCCCAGTGGCTTGTTCTCTAGGCAGAACCCTCCTTATCTGCGGCAGCTGAACTTCCTCAGCCTATCTAGTAGGAAATCCTTTTATTGCTCTGGCCTATAAGCCTCTTATCTCCTAATTCTTCGAGGCTCAGAAATAGCTGTTCTGCTCATTAATTCTACAATGACTGTCAGCAGGGGATATATAGCCCCTCACACCACTCAAGACACAAATAACTAGGTTTCATCAAGTTCTTTACTGTGTCCTTAGTTGAGCCCCACTCCACAAGATTATTTAGGAAGCAGCACTTCTGTGAAATATTCATATTTGGTACTACAAAAATTTAAGCTAACCTAGTTCAAGGTAAAAAAAACCCTTGATATTAGAAGCTGATACCACCTAGAGACAGGAAAAAGGTACCCAACTCTGCAGAACAATTCTCAAATTGGACAGACCCTGTTCCAGCCTTTGCACTATAGATAGCAGCAGATTTGTTTTCAAGCAAGTACAGAATTGATTCACGTGCTGCATGGTCAGCTGTGAAGACTTTCCACTAGAGTTTAAACAAACACAATTAGTCCATAATGAGACTTTTCTCAATTATTACTAATCCCTGTCATACATGACATTCTAAGACAGCTTAAAGGGAAAAAAGTAACCATTTGAGTCCTTGCCTTAATATATTTAATCAGCAACCCCAAGAAATGCTGAAGGTTGCTATTTTCTGCCCATATACAACATTTAGCTAAGGAGAAATTAAGATGGTATTTTTATCAGGATTGACATCTACTGTTTATCTACATCAAGTGAAAACTTATTACAAACAACAGCTAAACAGCCCTGCTAACGTGACAGAGATATCAAGGTCTCATATAATACTCATTATTTCATATTTTACATTTATGTATCTGATGGACAGAGGCCTTTCATGCAATTCAAAAAACCCCAAATCCTTCTATAAAGTTAGTGTTGAGAAAAATGTTAAAGTGGCAAACTGCATTAATATCACAGATATCTCACATCAGTTGTACCTTTTATTTTAACTATAAATGTCACACTTCATCATGCAGCTGTCAGGTTCCTTTAATGTACTAAATGCTATCATGTAAGCACAGAACCCGACATGATGTAACACAACAATTAAAATTAAAAGCAAGTCAGTTTTGACACCATGTCACTTCTCTGTTTGCTGCACATTAAAGGAAAATCAAAAGTACAAAAGCAGAAGCCAGTCAAAAAAAGAAATCTGCAAAAAAAATCCCAAACATTGGTTAATATTTCCCTCTAATCTTATGTCAGATTTTTATGTTCAGTGTTAAGAAAAACATCCAAAGCTTCAGTGCAGCTAATTACAAATCAACACCAAAGGACATCAAGAAGAAAGTCTTAAACAAAAAATCTTTTCTCTTAAGTATCCTTCAAGTTGACAGTTATTAACAGCTGACATCCATGGAACTAAGCAATTACTTTTTCACTTCCTAGCCTATCCCTTTTCAATTTCAAACCACTCTGCAATGCTGCTGCAGCATGTTAAAATTGATGTTTTCCAACCAGATCAACAGAAGTTATGCTTGAAACAACTCCTGGTAATAATGGGGAAATAAGAACTCTAGATAATGCTAGGATTGGACTAAATGGTCTTTCAAGGTCCTTTTCAATCCCTTGCACTCTGTGACACTGGGATCATACAAGTTTGATTTTCATTAACTGTGTTAGATGCACGACAATTAAGTGTCTGAAATCTTCAAAAATTAATTTTTGATACAAAGAAAATAATGTACATCAGGAGAAGTGTTAGATTTCTTCGTCTTCAAGTGTTTTTCTCTTCATTTATACCAACTCTAAACCCACAATTATATCAGCAACATAAAAAAACCAAAAAACCCTTAGCTCAAGGCAAAGTTATTGGCATCTGTCAGAAATACAGAAATGTCATAAGCTGACTCTTCATTCTGGCCATATCGTGACATGTTCATAACCTGTGGCCCAAGGAAGAAATAATCACAGTGGAGTCCATTTGCAGGCAGAGAGAAAGAGTCAAAAAGCAGTTAAAGATCTGTCCTGAAAAGGGAAGGTCCAATACAGACATTTAAAGAATATTCCTATAAATCCATTCACTTGAAATATTAAGTCAACACAAATCCATTTTTCTCTGTGTGGAAATCAAAGGAAAGGGGGAAATAAGGAATCCTAGAAAGTTTTTCCCCTAAATACCCTGTAACTTCAGAACTGTTTTCTGCTGACCTGCTTCTACACTTTCCTCAGGATTGAAGGTAAATAAGTTGTTAAACTAACAAGAAAATTAAGAACAGTATAATATTGACTGGAAAAGATACCTATATGAAAACTGTGTTTTACTAATCATGACAGTAAACTACAGGTAAACCAAGAAAATAAAAAAAATACAAAAAGGCACTCAATTAAAAATACAGAAATGAAGTAACACAAAATAATCCCAGACCTGCCCTTGCAGCTGTCTTCCAATAAAACAAATCCATGATTAGAATTTGGACACCAATGAAGCTGCTCTGAATTTGATATTTAAAGCAAACACTGAAATAATAACATTGAAAACTTAGGCTGTATTATATAACACAGTCAAATTTATGCTGAAGCAGACAACTTTTTAAAATGCTAAAACTAAATAGTAATTCTTATTACTATATTCAGCTATGTGAAGACTTCAAACTGATCATGATGAATGAATACTTTAAACTGTTCTATTCTTATATTTTTTTCTAGCAATTGAAACATTTAATTATTGTTGCAAGTATTTGTGTACATACAAGGAAGAAGAAAGGGAATTTCTAGCTCCTTTGGGCATGGACATGTCCAACTGCAAAATTTAATGCCCATAAATTGAATCTACTGAAGGAATATATTCCCAAGGACCTTTACACTACAGGCCTTAGAAGATGACAATGTGGATGATTTGTCTATGTAGGACTTCAAATGTGAAATGATACAAGAATTAGCTCAGAAACAAAACATCCAAAGCTTTCACTGTTTTTACTTTTCACTGTTATTATGCAGAGTATTATAAACAGCACAGTCTGAGAGCTGACACTTAACTCCCACATTGAAATGGTGACAAAAGGAAATACTCTTCATACCTGCACTTCTTAGGTTAGGGTCTAGGTCTGGCATTTCCTTGGCTGCTTCTGGACTGACGCTGTAAATAGATGCTCCTGCTTCACTGACAATGCTGAAAAATAAAATGGCAAATAATCAAAACACCACAGAATTCAAAGCCTCAGCAAGTGATTTAATTGAATATATAGATTTTTTTAAATTAACTGATAAGTTATAAAAGTGAGACAGCACAGACAAAACAAAAGAACTCTGTGTAAACCAGAACAGTCTCCCTAACCATTATTTTTTAGTTCTGTCTCCTTTATAAATTCACATTTTACATGGTATCAGCCCTTGCAAGTAATCTTACAACACAGAAAATGAAGATGAGAAACAAGTGTTACTAGCAGTAAGCAGGCAAACCAGTTTCTGAAAACAAAATACAAACTTACAAAACAATTTCATTAAAAACATCTCAATTTTAAAGTTAAACATCAGTTACAATGTTGTTTGAACCCGAGCCGTGAGTGTGCAAGCACATGGTCTTCAGCTTACTGCCCAAAAGTCAGCAGTCAAACAATAATTTGACAGATTCAGATACAAAGCTGCAGCTTGTTTCTTAGTGGCATTTAATACTGTCTTCTGTGTGCTCTCACTGCCATTCCCAAAGAATAATACAGGCTGCATATCTTGAGTAACTTAAAACTACAGTTCCGGTATCTACCACACACCTTAAACTCATTCAGTAATGATGATAAACTCACCGATTCAAATGGCAACACAATTATAAACACCTCAAGTGCTCTAGATCCACTCAAGAGAAAATGGCAATCAACTGTTCACAGTCTAAGTTTATTTTCAGCTGTGAAATTTTGACACCACTGAATCAACAAACAGTGTATTTCTTCAAATAACTTCAACAGAACTTGAATTTCAGGCTGATAATTACGGCACCACACTGCTACTGCACAGGAGGGGAAAGGCTATCAGTTTCAGAACTATTTTTACTTTTACTATTCTACTCTTAGAATAAATTTATTTTGCTGTAAGGTAGGAAAAAGATAATCCAGACCTTTCAGTAAAAAATCGTAACTTCAGTTTATGCTGTTTTAAACTTAAAGTATAAATTTTCCTTCTAAGAATATTTAGTAGGTCACATTTTTTAAATAAAGAGACTGCTAACTAGAAGCCCCTCCCTTAAGAAAAAGCTCAGGGGTAAAACATGTTCCCATTCAGTGTCCCAAGCATGCAAGAAGTAAATAGTGTAAAATGCAGATATAAAATCTATGTTTTCCTTACTGTTGTTTTAATAGGTTTTAAAATATATAAATGATTTTCATCTACTCACTCAAAAAGGAATCTGGTGGAACATTGTACGTACAAGTCAAGAAACTCGAACATTTCAATATTAGAGACAGAGGATAAAATCCTCTTCTGCAACCTTAACTCTAGCCCTATTCAAACAATCAGTTTACATGAGCGAAAAACTGCACAGACCAGTTGGCCAACAGGCTGAATAAGACAAATGAAAATGAAACTATTTAGATGATCTTTTTTTAAAAAAAAATCAGTATTATGGGCACTCCTTCACTCTAAATGAAATTAAGAAAAAAATCCCATGACAGTAACTGAGGGGCACACGCAAAAATATGGTTATATCAGAAGAAGGTACCTGCTGAAAAACAATGAAGCCTCCTCAAACTGATTTTTCTGATGAAGAGGTAGTTTAAAGAACAACACAGCAGAAGGTATTTCTTAACCTGTTCACACCCTATAAAGGCGGCATCTGGCAAGCGTTCCCTTTTTGGAAATCACTTCCAAAAAACCACACACGTTAGCACGTACTTACAACAGCTTTTAACTAATTGCTCTCTAATCTTGTTTTGTATTTGAGCAGATCCCGAAGTTAACCTCTCCAGCAATTTCTAAACTTAAAAACATTGATATTGCATGTTTTGCAGGTATTTCTACCATGCTGTACAACAAACCATGTTACTACATGCAGCCCATTGCTCATCCCTCCCAGTGTTTTGTGCAGTCAAAAAATAATCCAGCATGGATGGGAATTTTAAAACACTTGAAATTGTGATGATTCTCATTAATGCTCCATGGTGATGATTTTCAGAAGTGAGAAGGATATAGCAGCACTATCATTCTACACAAAGGAAATACAAAAACTCCTTGCTAAAATGAGTAAGTAAAATTAAACCCCGGATGGGAGGAAGAAACAGTTGAAAAGACTGATTTTCTTTCCTCAAGTGCATGAACATTTGTACACCTGGGGAAGAGGGAGGGAGGTGGGGAAGCCCAGCAAAAAGAATTATTTCAAGCAGGAAAACAAAATATAAAAAACAGTATCAGAAGCAGCACACACTGGATATTTGCCATTCATTATTGTAAGATGGTTTTTTATAAGCAAGCAGTTATTTTGTGAAGCATTTGGTGTGGCAGATTTGGAAAAGGAGAGGAAGAATTTCCACACAGGCAGGATCCCATGTCACTACACCTACAAGAGCAAAACCCTGATGGTAAATAAATTTGTTACCCAGGGTAAATGCACAGGACAACAAACTCCAAAGAAACCATTCCCTGCTTCGTTCATCCACAGGCAGCCAAACTTCTACAGACCTACTGGTGGCTGTCATGTGGCTTTATTTAGTTTGCTTTGAGCTACAGTGAGGTGGGTGGCACTTATGATATTAAAACATTTATCCTGGTCACAGCACCCAGATTCAAAGCAGAACAGTCTCGGAAATTGTTGTTTGTGATTGTTCTAGGACTAGATAGGAGATAGTCACTTTGGTTTAGAGAGACTGTATGTTTTTCTGGCGTGTTTTTTTTTTTTCTTAATATTTTAATGCACTTCTGCAAAAAGGTGATGCTATATAGGATAATTCATGCTAATTAAATAATGTAAAATGCCCTGCATCATGCTTTCAGAGAATGTACTTATTTTCTATCAGGTGAGGGAAATTTACTCCAACCTACTGCCGTCCCATCTCCTCCCTCCTTCCTGTTTGTGTTTTTAAAGGGTACAAATTTCAAGAGGAAAGCACTTTTAATTGTAAGTAAAACCTCTATCCAAAAACCTCTACATCTTCAGAACTAGAATTTGTTTATTCTCTGAATTTTTAAGTCACATAATGAGCTGAAACACTGAAAAAGACTCCCTCACCCCCTCATAAAATGAGATCCTAATTTCCAGGCATTTCTTAAGAGGAAAGATTCTTACACTGGCCATAATTTAAGAGTTAAAAGAACATCACTGAAAACTTGTTTTGCTGTTTAAAATCAAACAAACTAAGTAAATAAGCAATAAAATAAATAATGAAATTTCATGCTTATCATACATGAATGGACAAGTTTCATATACAACTCTCCAAATTAACAGAAAAGCAGAGAAAAAAAATCAGTGAGCATGCTTCAGAACTGCCTGCTTGCCACATCAGCCATCTTTCTCAGTATCTATATTAGATATTTTAAATTTAGAAGTGCCTAAACCACAAAGTTTCTACAGAGTGATTAAATTAACTCTTTTTAACTGTACAAACAGGATTGTTGCAAGGAAAGAAAATTTTCTTGTAACTGCACCGGTCTCATTCACATCTGTTAAGAAATACTAAGTACTGTTAAACGCTAAATATATTCCACTAGCACCACCTGGTGGGCCCTTAGCTTTATGCTGGAGACCATATCAGCTGTATTCAAAATGCTTTAAGGAGCCTCTTCACACTCACTAGAACAAGTCAGTTTCTTATTCGACTTATAGAAGTATATATATTTAATATAAAAAGTTGAAGAACTGTTCAAAACATTCATATTTTCAATCTTATTTTTTACTTGAAAAAAGCCTTTCTTGTGCAAGGATAAAAAATAAGACTCGGAATATACACTTTTTTTTTCAGGTACTGCATACTTATAAAAATTCAAAATACTAAGATTAAATTTAACAAACCAGAATTATCAGGAGATGTTAAAATACATTATGACTTCATCCACATGCATATAATGGCACTTCTATTAAAACTTGGTTCTTCCATAGTAAGCTTTCATTGAAAACTTTTTCAGAAGTACTTGTAAAAACCTAATGTATATGTAATGAAAGAGATATATAAGGATGGTGGCTTCTAGAGTGAGGCAAATGAAGCTCCCTGACATTTTAATGAACCTTACCATCATTTCAGCCTATTTTATTACATTGAAGTAATTTCCCTACAATCACTGGATTAATAATAACCTTCAAAGAGAGAAAAAGTAACTTTATCCAACTTTGTGTTCTTACCATCTCCAAACTCCTGATTTACAAGTTGAAGCCTCTGAAATACCATTATAAGAAGCAATACAAGCACGAAGGAGAGAATATTGTTAATACTTGGATGAAAAATGTGGTCATTCTAACAGCAAAGAGTATGTAATCTTCAAATTAGGACAAGATTTTCCCATCTGTCCAGTATGTTATGATCTTCCAAAATGTTACTCCCTTCCCAATCAAAATTTATTAAGTGTGTTTAACTTCATTAACCCAAGTTTTTACACATTAGAATCATAGAACAGTTTGGGTTGGAAGGGACCTTAAAGATCATAGAGTTCCACCCCCCCTGCCATAGGCAGGGACACCTCCCACTAGACCAGGCTGCCCAGTGCCCTGTCCAGCCTAGTCTTGAACACCTCCAGAGATGGGGCATCCACAACCTCCCTGGGCAACCTGTTCCAGTGTTTCACCACCCTCACTGTAAAGAATTTCTTCCTTATGTCTAGTCTAAATCTGTCCCCCTCTAATTTATATCCATTGTTTCTAGTCCTCCCATCCGACATTATGTTAAAAATTCCTTCCCCTGCCTTTCTGTAGGACCTGATTCTCTAGAAGCTTGTGGCAACTACAGCTAGAAACTCCCACAAAGGGCAAACAAAGCACAGAAAGAGCAGGGGTTTATTCAGTGTTTCTTAATAAAATAATTGGCTTAAGAACTATCCATAACAGAAAAATACAATTAAATGAAAAATATTTGCTAGAAATTAATGTCACCATTTAGAATCTCTGTTAGAATGCTACAAGCTTGAATTCTGTTGATAGATTTAGCAATTAAAAACTGAGGAGGGGGCCAGGAGGACTTAATGCAGTACAGTCTCAAAAGAGAGATTAATTTCACAAATGAAAAAACCAGGGTGAAAATAAAGAAGTCACAACTAGCTCAAGCAGAGCCTAAAAGCAAAAATGGCTGAGACATGGAAGCATGTCTGTGTCTGGTCTTACACACCTCCCTACATATTCATTTTTGGTGACTAATGAATACTACCTGGGGGTGGGCAAAACTGTTTCTTATGAAATTGCCAACTGAATCCTGGGCTACATCAAGTGTGGCCAGCAGGTCAAGGGAGGTGATTTTGTCCCTCTGATTGGCTCTGGAGAGACCCCAACTGGACTACTGTGTCCAGTTCTGGAGCCCTCAACATAAGGACATTGAGCTGTTGGAGTGGCTCCAGAGGAGGGCCACAAAGATGATCAGAGGGCAGCATCACCTCCCTTACAAGCACAGGCTGAAGGAGCTGGGCTTGTTTAACCTGGAGAAGGCTCTACAGAGTAGCTTCTCAATACCTGAAGGGGGCCTACAGAAAGGCTGGGCTAGGACTTCTTAATAGGGTACAGGATGGCAGGACTAGGAGTAATGGATGCAAATTGGAAGAGGGCAGATTTATGCTGGATCTAAGAAAGGAATTCTTTACTGGGAGGGTGGTGAGACACAGGAATATGTTGTCCAGAGAGACTGCGGATGCCCCCTCCCTGGAGGTGTTTAAGGCCAGGCTGGATGAGGCATTGATCCACTTGATCTAGCTGGAGGTGTCTCTCCCTATGGCAGTGTGGTTGGAACTAGCTGATCTTTAAGGTCCCTTCCAACCCAAACCATTCTATGGATTTAAGATAATCCCTTCATTGCATTTTGACTTATGTCTTGCTCTTTTCTCTCCTGTCCATCAGACACTCCCCATGGCAAAAGCAACCTTTCACACCTCCATCATTAGCAGCAAACGGCAGATTTCTTGCTGTCATGGCCCATTTCTGCCATTCCCAAGGTCTCACGTGAGCACTCTAGTTCTTATATACAGGATCAGTTCCTTCTGCTGGGTAGGTGATGAATACAGCCAACTGGAGACTGCAGATCAGCACAGGCTGAGCAAGACACTGATTTATTCAGCCACACACACACTTTGCCACAGGAACAATAGGATACCAGCCTTGACAGACCCTGGCTCCGGTGCAACTAAGCCATTACTTCTTACTTTCTTTCATATGAAGAACATATGTCATGGAAGAGAAAGATTAAAAGGTTCTAGCGCATAAGCAATAATGTATTAAAAAGAATAAAAAGCTTAGGAAGACTTTTTTTTAAAAGCCTGTTCATTCTGACAGATGAGCTCAAATTCAAAATCAGCTCCCATGAGTTAGTGGTATGGCAAAAGAAGGACTTTAGGATTATGAAAACCTATTATACTAGAAAGTATTCACAATTCAACAGAAATGATCCAAAAACCATAAAATTCACCTGTGCTTTTAAATAATCTAAGGATCTGGCTTTAAATTTTAACACCATCTAGATCTTAGGAGATATTCCAGCATTAAATATATTTCACAATGACAAAATATACTGTTAGGTAGGAATAGAATTTTCATTAAATTTCCATTGCTTCGTTCAAAACTTATTGTCACTATATACCACACAAGGTTTGCTTATATGGAAGTCCACCTTTTAAAACTGTCAGTCACCAGCTAAGAGGTATTACAGCCACCTTTTGCAAAAATACTACAGAAAAGTTTAAAGTAAAAATTATCCAGTTATTTGAAATCAGGAACTTTGTCATGCAGCAAACGGCAGTGACAACATATCTTTGAGTCACAAACCCTACATTTAGAACAGTTTGCTGACCCTACAGCAGGGACAATAAACAAGTGCCTTATAAAGCAGATTCTGAAATGACAGTTTCAAGGCAACTATCCTTGCATTAAGGATTATTTCTCTCCTGTTCAGATACAAATTATATTTAGTATCAAGCAAGTTGATTTCTTTCCTGCTAGACAGAGTTCATCTTTAGAATCTACTGAATTAGGTCTGTTTCTGTGTCTAAAGCAAGATTATTTAACCACAACTTTTATCATTACCTGAAAGCATTATTGAGTAATTTATCTTAAAGTAACTTAAATCTTAGAATGATGTTTTACTTTCCAATTTTACAGCACATTTATGAAGAACTTTCAGGTGAAGAACAATATGGAAAAGAAAAATTTACTGGTTTCAAACACGAAATTGTAGTCTGTTCTATAAGAAATTGAAAGGTATATAAAAAAAAACAAAGCCAATTTAACCTATATCTAAAAATCTGAAGAAGTTTATCACAAAGAGTGATAAACTACTAAGTGTATTAAAAAATTAGATTATTGAGACAGTTATCTTCAAGTGTTAGACATTTCCCTGCAAGCTGGGAAATACTACAGCTAACACAGTCCAACATTTTTTATTTTCACTACTCTGGAGTGTAAAAAAGATTGCTCTGTGTTGATTTTACATTTTAAGAGCATCCTGCCTGTAATCAAACATCACAAGAAGACATTTCAGACATAAAGACAACTATGTTCTGAGTCATACAACGTGACTGCCTATTTTGTTAGAACCAAAGGGGTTTCAACAATAAAGAAGTTACTGTGGCATTGGATTTAAAAGCTTCTCCTTTAAAAAAGTTGCTACTTAGTAAAATGCAGCCAGCTCTTCTAACTTTAAGACTTGGATGAATACACAAAGCACATCTCACATAAAACATTTCAGTGATAACAGAATCAGTGGAGTCCAAAATTTTCTGATTTCAGTTCTTCAACTACCATCATTCTTCTTACCAAGGAAAAGTGAATTTTTCTGTCACTGAAACAGTAAGAGTGAAATAGATTTAAGAATCATATCCAGTTCTAAAGATTAGTTACTGGGCTTTAATTTTTTCTGCCTGAGATATACTGTACAAATCCCTAAATCAAAAAACTCTTTTCTATAGTAAACTAAGAAAACTAACTGTATAGCTATGACCAGGAATTCTTTATTCCTCTGCATACGAACCATGCCCTCAGCACTTCTCTGCAAAGGGAAGAATGATCAGATATATCTGTCTTCATCTTGTCTGAAAACGATGACATTTTTCAGTAAGAAAAGGGTCCAAATGGCAGGTGTCAAAGAGCCTTAGCTTCACACGTGGTGCTAGGAGGCAGAAAAAACAACAGTAGCGTGTGGCCATGTCAGAGCTGCACAGAAGCTGCCGTACTAATGCATATCTGAAAAGAGCAAACCTCATAGCCTGTTAAATCAATCTAGTGCCAGATGCTGTTATCAGAACAAAACTAGTGCCGCGGATTTACCCCCAGAAGAAATGCACGTCCCCGTGTCCACAGTGAAAAGTGAAAGACTTAGGGTGGCATGTCTCAAGACTGAAGGTGACAGTCACCTGTGACTGCCCCCACCGCTTTCATTGGCGGTTCCAGAAAACAGGTCCTGTCATTGCTCATAAAGCAGCAAGAGCTCAGTCTCCTTTCTGCTCTAACAGAGTTTTAAAACCTGAATTCCACATCCAAAATCTGCTTCCAAGTTAGCCATCAACTGAAAAGCAGTTACTTCATTTATTTCTTACTTTAAATGTAATATTACAATAGCACGTAAGAGAGAGAATCCAGCTGCTGCTCTTCTCCCTGCTGCTGTGATGCCATGAAGAGTAATAGTAGCAATATTGATAAAGTTATAGAATACATTATTAGTTCAATGTAAAAAGACAAGTTCAAAAAGGAAATAACAATATGTGATTACAACATAGTACTGAATAGCTTTAAAGTAATTCTAAGCAGAACTTGTGATAATTAAATATATTCGTTTATATTAAAGTCGCTTATGCATAGATAATTAACATCAGAAGAAAGGAATCTCAGTAAAAAAGGCTTCAGGATCGACACAGGAAATTAAATCCCTAAAGTTCACAGCCATGAAAATGAGTATGTTCTGTATGAATACATTTTGCAATTTCAAGACCAGTCCTGCCAGGACTCACTCAGTTTTAAACAACTGAATTATCCCTATGACCTCAGAGGAAAAAAACACGATGTGCAAAAGTAAAAAATACAGCTAAACACCAAGATTTTTAATATTTAATATATTTATAGAGGGTTTTGAAATGGAATTGCCTAGGTTGATATATTAAAAGCATGACACAGGCCAAAGAGATAATTCTGCTCCCCCAAAAACCTAGTAAACGATTCCACAGCTCCATGAGCAGCCTTATTTAGCCCTGCTGCCCTTAGTTCTCCAGAGCTTGGTGGAGCTGACAAGCTCGACCCAACACCATAAAACACAGCAGACCAAAGGAAGCTGCAAATTCCAGAGCAGAAAGTTGTCACCAACACTCTCCTGCCCACAGCTCCTTCTCTGCTCAGCCGAAAAGAAACCCCTGCAGCAGTAGCACACAGGGAAAGCTGGTGTTTCATCCAGCCCATCTCCAGCTACTAAAGATCTTGCAAGAGATAAAACCCACTGCAGTGGAGGCAAAGGACATAATCCTGGAACTCAGCAGTTCACATACAGTTTTTCAAGTCAGAGCATTAAAAAGAATCAAGAATGAAGGTTTTGTGAACAAATAAGCTTTCTTTTTAAAAAAGATTCCTATCTACAAGGCAACAGATAGACTAACATCATTAGTCTAATGTAATTTATATTTGATGTCACCAACACCATTCATATTTGATGTTGTCACCAATAATCTGTAATTGGGAAACTGATTTCTGCCTACGGGCTGCCTGATTTTTAAAACAAAACCTCTCACTTTTGCACACACTGTCCTACCCACATGACCCCTCTCCTTTAAGAAACAGATGATCCATTCAGGACAGTCTGTCAGGTTTTTCAATGAATACAGGCCTCTCAACCACTTTGTTGTCAGTGAACTTAATGAAGCATGTTGATTTAGTGAAATAAAAACTGTATCAAGAAGTCTCACTTGTGAACCATCTGTTTGAAATCATCTAGAAAGGCAACAAATACATGCTATTCAATTGCCATCATCCCTCTCAGGAATCATGTTAATCTGGTAGAAGGGGCAACACAGATGCAGTAAGTGTTGCAGCTAAAACACTGCTGGTTAAGCCAGACCAAAAGCTAGAGCTTAGAGTCATGTTAACTCTCATGAAGACTTAGTCCCCAGAACAGAGAGTAACTGGACAAGACCACAACATATGGAGCAAAATGCCCCACGGAGAAAGGCACCTCTAGCAACTGTCATTTTCTTTAATGCTCACTCTGGGCAGTTGGGAGGCAGCCCAACCATGCAGCCTCCACAGCCCTGATCCATGCAAAATTCTGACCTGTAGCTTTGGCTGGACTTGGCTTTATCTTCTCCTTCCCTCATCCTACAATACCAGTGATCTTATTTCTTCATTTTTCCTTTCCAAGCTACACTCTCCCCAGCACAGATCCCTAAGTAAAGGCCGAGCAAGGAAATTATTGATAGACTCTGCTTAGTGTGAGGGAATTTCAGATCCCCTACCGCTTCTCTCTGCATCCCTCCTAACATCCAAGCTACATCTGAAGGCATCATATTAAGTATTTCTAACCTACAGACACTTCTTGGCACAACTTGCTGAACTCTGAAGGACACTGGTTTTCCACATAGAGAAACTCAAAATAAATTAAGAATTCTGGAATCAGAATGAATCCTGGCAGTAAAACATCTTTGAGGTACTAAATAGTAAGGAAAAGTGTGACCACATCTTTCAAGCTGTATAAATTTTTCTTGCTTTAGTTTGATTTGAAATTCACCTAAAAAAGGAAGCTGTCTGCTTTAGTTCACAGAAGATACATTTGCCTCTTCTGTTTATTCTCCAGCTCAACATAGTCAAGACAGATGCTGCATAAAGTAAATGGTGCTTCATGCAGACCTGATCAGAATTATATGAAGCTATCACTCAAAAATATTTTCTGCAAACTTAATCATAACTCTTACAATTTCTAGAGTCTTCATTTGGTTTTTATTTTCTTTCATTTTATTAATATGGAAAAGGAAAAAAAAAAATAGCCCAGTTTGCTTTGACATTTTCCTATACTCTGGTTTATGACTATTCAAAGCTGATGCCAATCAAGAAGTATTCCATTCTGTCCATCAGGGAAAGTTTTTCTTCATTGGAAAAATAGTTGTAAAACTGAGGGACTAGTTCAGTGCTTCCAGAAAAATCTATTAATCCCTTGTGAAGGAACAATATAAAAAGGAATACAGCAACAGAGCAAAAGAAACTCAAGAAAGTTAAGAAAAAGAATAAGCTGTTCATTCTTCAGAAAAAGTTAACAATTTTTCTTACAGCATTAAAATAAACCCAAATCAAAATGAAATTCACTTTACCATAGCAAGCAGTTTCCTTCAAATTTGTGTCTAAAAAAAGAAGATGCATGCAAATGTCTGTTGAGAAACATAAGTAAATTAAATGCTTTGTTATTAAATTATTCGCTTTTTTTAAGCCTCTGGGGTTCTTTCATGTCTCCTCTCATGCTCTTCAGTCACACTTTTAAATATTATTTTACTGATATGACATGCAACTGCTGGTCAACATAGAGATGCTGAAAGCTGAAACAAACATATCTCCAAATGTAACTAGGCTAAGCATTAGGTGTATTTGTTTGCTCTTTAACCATTTCAAACACTAGGTACCATCTTATTTTGTATTAAGAACAGAAGTATGTATTAATCTCAGTGAAAAAACCAAAAATAATTACCAAACCCCACAATGAATGTGAGGATTCTTGAATTGCATGTTTCTAGACAAAACAGATCCCTTTCAGACTGTAACCAGAAGGAGGATAAAACTGACAAAAATAAATATCTGGAATTAGTGAAATAAAAGTTCAGTTAGGTAATGCCATATTTGTTTTCCCTCTTCTCTTAAAGGGGAATAATTTGTTCCCTCGGGTTGTGACAGATCCACACTGGAGACTTTCCATGAGTAATATCACTAGAACTGGCATAAACATATGCTGAAAGACCACTTCATTTAAAACATGTTTTTTCATCCAGTTACAAACACTTTCTTCTGGACTGAAATTTCTTATGCTTCATTTCTAGCCAATCACATTTAAACTCAAAAAGCCTGTCAACTATAAAATCATCTTCTTTGTTGTTTTTATTATCCAAATATAAAAGCTTAGGTTTTGATCACCCTCTAGTTTTTCAGGGCCTTACATGTGAAAAAAAAAAAATGGCAGCTAAAATTTGTGTCCTACTTTTAACATCATGATTTTGGAAATTATTCTCCAGTCATAGGTATGTTACATACCACTGAGTCCTAAGTTACTGAATCACCGCCAATTCTAGCAATAAAATACTGTACAATAGAGTAAAGGCTCATGAAGACATTTACAGATGCAATTACTCATGCACAATGATAAATATTTTGCAGTAAAAAAAACCCCAAAACTCAGAACATGCATCTTTTAATCCATGTTCACTCTCTTTTTGACCTCCTCCCCATAATGGGAAAGTCTCTTAGAAATGTTTGACGACTTGTGGGTCACAGTTACATGATTTTAAACAAAGGCACTACAAAAGTAAAATGGTTGAGTTGTCCTTTTTGAAATACAAATATGTTGGTGCCACTAATAGATGATAAAAGTTTTCACCACGAAGTTCACATGTAGTTTTCTCTAGGAAAGGCAACCCCCGGGCAAAACTAAACTCCTGACAGCACAACTTCCACCCAAAAGCAAAGTCTTAAGAATAAGCTACTGATTTCTTCCTTCCCCCACTCAGAGCTCTGATTCCTCTCCTCATCACACNCAGTAAAAAAAACCCCAAAACTCAGAACATGCATCTTTTAATCCATGTTAATCTCTTTTTGACCTCCTCCCCATAATGGGAAAGTCTCTTAGAAATGTTTGACGACTTGTGGGTCACAGTTACATTTTAAACAAAGGCACTACACAAGTAAAATGGTTGAGTTGTCCTTTTTGAAATACAAATATGTTGATGCCACTAATAGATGATAAAAGTTTCCACCACGAAGTCCACATGTAGTTTTCTCTAGGAAAGGCAACCCCCGGGCAAAACTAAACTCCTGACAGCACAACTTCCACCCAAAAGCAAAGTCTTAAGAATAAGCTACTGATTTCTTCCTTCCCCCACTCAGAGCTCTGATTCCTCTCCTCATCACACTTAACCTCAACATATATGCAAGTTATTTCAGAGCTTTCCCGACAATTTATATCTGGGCAACAAGAAAGAAACTTATGTCTGAACTCAACTGAAGAATCTTCAGGAGAGCATTTCAGAGATTATTAGAATCTACACCTGCAAACCTCAGCAGTCTGAATTTACTCCACCATCTGGGCAACGTGCATCTATCCACACTTAATTCTCTGGGCAGGTCATTAGATTCCTGAACTCTGCAAGACAAGCCAGCAGAGAGAAGTGGGAGTCTTGGAATGACTCTCTCAGCTTTTGGAAACTGCTGAATGCCAGGGAGAATCACCAGTGGTTGAAAGGCACCTGTGGAGATTGTCTGCTTTAATACCCTCACTTAAAGTAGGATCAACCAAAGCAAGTTGCTCAGGGCTGCGTCCAGTCAAGGCTCAAACATTTTCATGTATGGAGACTCCAAAACTTAATATGCATAAACAGAAATGCTTGGGTTCTCCACAGCAGAGGAGAGAGATGTTGATGATATTAAACTGAAGTTTCAGATTTTTTTTTAATGGCAGTTTAAAAATTTAGCAACATGTACACATCTCAGAAAAGTATTTGTCTGCCCTTCAACAGTGAGAAACAAATAGAATCACAGAATGTTTTGGGTTGGAAGGGACATTAAAGATCATCTAGTTCCAACCCCTCTGCCATGGGCAGCGACACCTCCCACTAGATCAGGTTGCTCAATGCCTCATCCAACCTGGCCTTAGTCAACTCTGCTTTCAAACAGCACTGCACTGAAATTGCACTAAACAATCCAAGCCCTCCCAAATGCTTTAAGCAGAAAGAAAACCTGAAACCATTTTGAAAGTGAAATTAATGGAGTTGTGTGCTCTGCTGACTCCTGCAGCAACAGAGTAGGCCCAATTAATTTCAAGTGTCAGATGTTAAGCTGCTGAGACTATTATAGACTCATAGAATCATATAGAATAGTTTGGGTTGGAAGGGACCTTAAAGATCATCTAGCTCCAACCCCCCCCGCCATAGGCAGAGACACCTCCCACTAGATCAGGTTGCACAGTGCCTTATCCACCTATCTTTGTAGCTGGTAACTATTTATTTAGAAATAAATAAATAAATAGCTCAAACCCAACAATTTGTACATCAGCACTAAAGAGGAAGAAGAAACATAAAATTAAGACAATAATTGTCCAGATGAGAACAAGAGTTTCTATGCAGCAGCAACGAGCCCAGGAGGCACTCAGGCTTGATGGAGATAACTCCTACAGGGGATTATGGAGAACATATGCCAGGGTGGGATATGCAGCACCCTTTAATATGGCAGAGCATCTCCTGCCCTCAGGCACCTGCTCAGCTCTGCTGGCTAGTGCAGAAGGTGGCAGAGCCAAGCCTTGTCCCCAGCCTGCCTGTGGCAGACAGGCCAGTGCTGTCACTGCCCTCAGCGTTGCCATGGCCCCAAGCCAGCATGAAGCTCACACTCACACACATACATCATCACAGGCAGCAACGTGACCGAGATCTCCACTGGACCATTCTGGGGCTTCTTACTGGTCAGGCTGTTAGGAGGCTGAGTGCTTATCTTACATCTGCTGCAGAGATGGGAGAAATAGCTCCTCCTCCATCAAAAGTACTGGATACAAAGATTAAATATTTTACTCCAGAGTAAGGAAAAGCTTCCAAGTCTAAGCATAAATAAAAGTTAAACTAATTTAGACTGAAATTACAGAAGTGTTAATGCAGATTTTAATATAAAAGGGTCACTTCCTCACTATGTTATAAAATGGCATAAAGGAGAATCTAATTACAAAAAGTTAAGAAAATACTCCTAAACTACATATTTGAAATTAATTTTTTAAAAATAGCCAAATAAAGGTATGCTCAAGTTGAAACACTTCCTTTTAAGATCTAACTAAAATATGGTACATCCTGGATTTGGGTTTCATGAAATCCTGAGAACCAGAACAAGTACATCTCACAAGCTCTAAGTCTGAACTTCCTCTAGAGTTCATAAAGGCTCACATCATCACCACCATCACAAGCGCCTGGTGATTTATGCAATTTAATTATATATTCTGTGACACAGTAGAGAAGAAACTCCCAATTGTCATTAAATCCAACGGAAACTAACGTACAAATGCTTTATAAATAAAGAGGAGATATGAACTTACATCATACCCACATGTTCCATTAATATTTTTACATAAGTGCTGTTTTAATCATTAAAAGGTTCAACTTGCATAGAGTGCAGGAACTGTTATTTCAGATGGCCCAAAGATAATTTATATAAACTCCACCTAAGCTCAATGTACTAATTACAAATTTTAATTTATTCCAACATTAACCACAGATTAGCTTGACTTTTGTAACAGTGCTATTTAAGGTTGACAAAAACCATTCAAGTTTGCACTCACTGCTTCACATATTAAATATATTAATACAAACCATTATAATCAACATTTCACCTGTACCTCCACTTTATAAAAAGCTGGAAGAAATTCCATGTGGATCATAAAACTGAAGGGAATCTGCTCTGAATTAGATGCCACCAACTTCCTAGTGCTAAGTGTGATGGAAAGAAAAAACAGGTCTAAAGAAAAATCATTACTCCTGCTATCAGAATTCTGATAACTTACTACATGCTGCAACAACTTTATCAAAAGAGGTCAGCAAAATGGAAAATAATTTCACCTAACTCGTTCCACTGACAGCCAGTTCCCACAGGGAGAAGTCCACAACCAAAGAGGCACCAAGTGGCTTTGAAAAGGCAGGTAAAGACACAGCAGGGTGCCAGCAGAACCAGCCAGAACTAGCAGGAGCTGGGGAAACGAAGAGGAACAGTAAAGAAGACAGCCTTAAGCATTTAAAAGTCTTTTTTCTTGGTTTTTGTTGTTGTTAACTAAAGAAATGGGATATAATAAAAGGATACTATATCATGATTTCAAAATTATTTCCTTTTAAAACATTTAAATTGACAATGTCTCTTTCCATTTACTCTTACAGCAGCCGATCACATTTAACATTTCCTTCAGCAGAGGGAAAAATCACCGAGAAGCAACACGGGAATATCCAGTTTGATTTACTTAAAAATGACTAACTTCTAGAAAATAACTTTAATAAAACAAATAGGAAAAAAAAAAGACAAAGTAACTTTGAGTTGTGATTCAGCACCAGGAGGGAAAAGAAACAGACAAGAAACAAGTAAGGAATGCATCACTGATTTTACTGAAAGCCCACTTCCAAAGTATATTTACAGTACAAGGTTGTAGGGCTGACAAGAGAATCACCCATGGAAGATGCATGTCTAAACTGTTTCCCTGAAACATTTATGTCAAATTCAGATGTCAAAATGTATTTTATCCAAATGTTAGGTCTAGTTCAACCTAATAAAAGAACTGAACAGGCAGTAGGCATGTTGCCTTAGCTGCCAAAGATGTTTAACAACATAGAAAAATTGATTAGGTTTGAGAGATAACTTTTCTGTGGAAAGCCAATTTAATATTAGCAATAGCTACAAATGCATATAGATGGACATCTTCCCCACCACCACCTCGAGGTTATTTTATTTAGGAAGATCCACAGACAGCCAAGCTGTATGAATACTATTTTACAGTTATTTAAAATAATCTAATACAATTAGAAACCGGTATTACTTGCAGTTACAAACAGGATGGAATTGCAAACATTATTTCTATGTCAGCAACAAACTGGCTTTCAGGAGGACTGGGTATTTAAAGGAGAAGAAAAGAATGCACAGAACTGCTAGATAGACATGACTACATTTACAACCACATGTGAAGATACCAAAGCAACACAGATTTGCCCTAACTGAAAAGGAATAGTAAAATGAGCACTGCTTTCACCTCTCTGTCCTATTCTCTCTCGCTTGTTGTTCCCAGATGTTGCTGGGGGGCTGGGTACTGTATAAGGTGCTTCACTTAGCTTATGCTTTTTGATGTCTCCTTTCAGACATATTCTTTCTTAGCCTTGTATCAGCCTCCGTGGCAAATGGATCATTTCTTTTTTCCTCCACTTACTCATCACTGACAAAACGGCTGGGATCCAGTTATAGAAGGGAATTACCCTCAATAGGCACCTTCAGTCACAACCGTTTGACACTGCAGCCATCTAAATCTAATCCCTTTTCAAGCTGAAATAACCTACTCAAAGGCCCTTTGAGACACACAGCACGTCTATAATTCTCTGCCTCTCATGCCCTGAAAACATCAGAAGTATGCTGAAGCATCTCCTGTTGCTGCAGCTCCTTTCAACGTCATTCACAAAGGTTTGCAGGCTGCCACATGCTTTCATGATAAGAAAAGTTAAATTATTACAGGCAAATATAGCCCCTACAGACAAAATTACTCCAGGTGAAGGTGTGACATGGGTAGCACTCAGTCCTGCACTGCCAACAGCCTTTAAGAGCCTATAGCCTGAGAATCTTTTAGGACAGGAAAGCAAATATATCACACCTGTCATTAAACTGAGGGCTCATTACCTCTGCCCTTACATAATATTCCAGATTTCAGGTTATCAGACATGCAGATGTAAAGACATTGACCTCCAAATCTCTCCAAAATCCAAGACATTTTGTCTTAAAAAAAAAAAAAATTAAATTGAAGTTCGTAATAGTTGCTTTCTGGGTACTGGAGAATTTGTTAGCAGCTGTACAAGATGCAATTTCCTGAGGTTCATTTCTCAAAACAAATCTGAATGTATTTTCAGATGGTAATTTCTCTCCAAACTTGGTATTTCCCCACAAACTTTCCTTTTTACCAGATCTGAACAGTATCGAAATTTCAAAGAGTAAAGGAACTTTCCACCCACCAGTGACAGCGTTTATGCATGTGTTCAGCTCTTTATTTTCTTACACATTCCTAATTATTACTCAGAAATACAAGCAACCCACACACATATAATCCCTAACAGAGATTTAGGATGAAGAATTTAGTCTCGAGGGTAACTCACTGCCAGTCAGAAGCAACTGACATTAAGGTATCTAATACAGAGTATTAGACAGCCTAATGCTATCAGCATCAATGATAGCAGCACAGCTTAAGTCCAAATAAATAATCTGTATAGACAAAAATTCTCACAATAATGAATGAAGCCCAGTAAGAGCTGAAATGCAGAGCACCAAATGTGGTTTCACAAGTGAATAGGTACAAAGTTTGGCAGATTCTCAACTTAAGTAAAAACATATTACTGGCAACCTCACAGAAATGGAAAAATGCTTAATACTCCATTAGGTTCCTAGAGAATATCTACTTGAAGACAAAATACTACCCAAATACACAACCAGGTCAGACTGTGCAATAACACTAAGTCCTAGTACTTCACAAATCAGAAGATGCATCCTGTATTTATTTAATCTTAATTTGGATGCTCTCAGTATTAATAAATCTCCATACTTGGATGCATCCACTTAAATGAACTTCTGACAGAATTCCACAAGTAATTCCCGAGTAAAGTTGTTTACATAGAGAGGAACCCAAACAAATTATCCCAGTCTTTACTAACGAAAATGTACCAAATGCCACAGCTATTGCATTACAAAGTCACTTAAAACACATAAGTGTATATTGTCTTTCCTAAATATGATGAGGACAATACATTAATGCCTCAAATAGCACAAGCATCACTTATTTTAGAAAGGCTACATTTTCAAAAATCATAAATTCATGTTTTAATGGTTTAAATTTACATTCACTTATCAGTATGAAAGATTTTGTTAGCATCGTGATACCACAGAAGTGGGAAGCCATGTTATTTCATCTCAAGCAATGGGGAAAGGCTAGCAGTATAAAATGCACAGACAAGGATAATAAAAAACACATTGCAAGTTTCCTTAATCAAAGTTACGCAAGTACAAATAAGGGGGGAGGATTTCTTATGTGCACATTCATCTTTTTTAGATGTGAAGCTTCTGGGTCTTTCTACTGTTTGTTATTTTTGGGTCCAAACCCAATCGTTATTAATCTACGGATTCACAAAGGACAATGAAGAAACCAGCTCACTGTCAGTAGGCTTATGGTCTCAGAAGTCATAGAATGGTTTAGGTTGGAAGGGACCTTAAAGACAAACTAGTTCCAACCCCCTGCCACGGGCAGCAACACCTCCCTCTAGACTGGGTTGCTCAGTTTCTCACCCAGCCTGGCCTTAAACACTTCCATGAAGGGGACATCCACAGCCTCTCCGGGCAACCTGTTCCAGTGTCTCCCCACCCTCACAGTAAAAGAACTACTTTCTTAGAATCCAGCTTAAATCTGCCCTCTTCCAATTTGCATCCATTACTCCTGTCCTGCCATCCTGTACCCTATTAAAAAGTCCAACCCCAGCCTTTCTTAAGGCCCCCTTCAGGTTCTGAGAAGTTACTATGAGGTCCCCCCCTGAGCCTTCTCTTGTCCAGGTTGAACAACCCCAACTTCTTCAGCCTGTCCTCATAAGGGAGGTGCTGCAGCCCTCTGATCATCTTTGTGGCCCTCCTCTGGTTTGATTCTACACTGCCACCAGTGTCTCTCCAATGGTCTGCAGATAAGTACTTTCAACCCAATTTCTTGGCCACCACTCAGATGCCTGTTCAGAAAAGGCTTCTCACTCACTCCTAGCAAGAAGTACAAGATGGCACATGAAGTAGAGAGATCTGTACCCAATCTCTTAAGACACAGACAGGACTTGAAAATTTCATCCTTCATTATCTCTAACTGATACTCCTCCAAATACCACACACACAAGCCACCAGTCATCACAAGTAAAGATGGATTAGTGATCCAGAGAAAGAAAGATGTCAGACCAAATAAGAACATAGATTCTGGGAGAAGCTGGCACATTTTAATACTGACTTATATCACGTTTGTTCCACTAAGTAAGATCTTCCAGAAAATTTTTCTTTAAAATTAAAACTATCTCATAGATAAATCCTTGATTAAAGAATCATGCAGTGTTGACCAAATGGCACAAAAAAACCCTTCAGAAGTAGCAAACACATTCAACAATAACCTAAATAAAAAAGCTTATTTTTCACATGTTAGGTAACCCATCTACTCAGAAATTTCAGGGCCTCAATGAAATCAACCAGGATTGTTTAACTGTAGGAATCTGGTCAATTGAATATTTAGTCATCTATTGTTCATTAAATCAATTAAACCCTTCATTTCTGAGCTTTGAACAAGAAACAGTAAGCCAGAGTAGTTTTCATTGTCATCATAGTAAGTCTTGAGTAAGGAGACTGCACTGGAAACACTGAACAGGACACAGTGATGAAAACAGTATTTCGGAGACTTCTACTACTGAGTCATGCACATCCCAGCAATAAAAACCACTGCTCACAGACTAGTTGTAGTAGTTTTGCATTGAACTACAATAACTAAAATAACTATGTTAACTTCTCTGTTAAAAACACAAAGAAGGGGGATAAATTACTGCAATAAATTTCTCATATTTATTACCTGATTTGCAAGACTATCAGAGATCAACAAGTCCCGAATTCAAGAGTATGAAAAGATGCCCTCAAACAGCCTGGAACAGGCTTAATAGCTTTTCATCCTAAATTCTTGCCTAATTTTACACAAGTTTTTTGTTTGTTTGCTTAGTATCCTTTAAAGCTCTAGAGAGACTTAAACATTTAGAATACATAATTTTAAAAACACTGCTTAATATACTGCAACTATGATAAAGGGAAGTAGCATGAATTACTTTCCCCTAAGGCTGTTTTCTCATAGATTACTCTGGAAGCAAATCAAATGACATATCCTAGTGTTCTGGAAAAAAATGGAGTTTTGCTTCAAGACTTAGATTTCTTTCATTAGTTACACTTACTTCCTGACCCCCTGCCTTCACATTGCTGAAGTCTAGACTCCACATGTAACTTTTGCAGAATTGAAAGGAACTAAGTGACTGTAACTACAGCAACACACTCTAAATTAGTCTTCCTTCTCATCTTGGAAACTGTTAATTTCTCCAAAATAAAGATATTCAAAGATGGTATTCCATCATTATATCAAGTGTATCCACTTCTAAAGCTTGTTTTAAAGAGTTAAAAACTCTTGCTATACAAGCCAGAAGTTACCACCCTGCTATTTTAAATACACTTGTATCCCTTCAACTGCTTATCCTTATCTTTCTCTTCCCTCAGAAAAACACAGCTAGAGATTTAAAAACAATAGAATAGAACCAGAGGGCACTCTTTGCTTTCTTGGACTGCTTCAAAACATCTAAGATCCCGTCTGAATTTCTCCTTTGAATATAGCACGGGTTCAGCTCAATGCATATACCTGTCTGTGAATGCACCAGGAGAAACCACTGGATACTACTTTAAACACACTTTTTACAATCCATGCTGCACTGAATAAAAGTCCAATTGTTACCTAAAACTGTACAGTCAAGGGTTATGGGAAGAAGTGTATATACAGAGTGATGCTCCAATTTACAGAACTCTCTTGTAAATAAAAATATACACATAATTATTTTTCAAGTGTATGTGAGCATGTGTTCTTGCTCAGGTGCGATAAATAATCACAACAGAATGCAATTTTACAATAAGTGACAGAAGAAAGTTTGGTTGGAAACCACTAAATCATTTGAAATGTTTTAATTGACTATTGACACATTTTCCTCAAATTATTTCCTAATTGCCTAGGACTTCTCATGACTTCACTAGAGCTTGAAAAAGATGAAAGCACAACAAAGGTTCTTCAGTGCACATTTCAGATGTGTGCATTGTTCCCATTGAATATGTATTCCTTTTGTCAGAACCTTCCAAATTACATTCTACCTTCTGTTTCAGACATCTAATGACCCAAGGTGTGTAGGTGTGCACACATAAATTTGTCATCAATAAAGCTATATATCTTAACAGGCAAAAACAACAGCTTAAAGAAAACATAATCAAAAAGAAATAGGAATAAAGTTTCCCATATCCCTGCTTCCCTTTGTACTCTCAACAGACTTGAAACAACTGCATTAATGCAGCAAGCAATAGCTTATAAAAGGATGCAAACCAGCTGAAACATTTGACAGACAGTGTTAAATACCAGAGGATTCATATCAACCACTTTATTTGAAAAGGTGCTTTGATGTTGGCTATCTTTCATGTACCTCTTTCATGGCACATTAATAAGGAAAACTGAGATGGGGTAAATTAAGTCCCAAGGTCATATCTAGAGTTACAGCACTGTGGGTACCTGATGAAATACGGATTAATGCTGCATGAGCACTGAATAAATAAAACCACTTCTGTTAACCACTCAAACAAGTTTTACAAGTAGTTCTGAACTTTATTCGGCAACTAGACTTCAGACATCTTAATCCCCCCACACTGCTTTGAAACCTAATTATCATAATGTGAACCCGAATGTTAGGTCCCTTTCAAACTGTGAGTGCTATGAAGCAGAAAAGTAATGGGAATTAAGCTAGTGTAACATTAGAAATGTAGAGGCATGGAACTTGAAAGTGGCATTTGTTAAAGCTGAGAGAGTATAATGTAGATATTCAACAACATAAAACACATGTTTAAATTGAAAAGGATATTTAAAGCATGTGCAGACACCTATAAAATACTAGCGGACCTAAAATCCCACAGAACAAACATTTCCAAATCAATTTCTTGCCACCAAGGTCCAACTTCAAAAGGTATTAAACAGTCCTATTCTACCTTAGTAGAAGATTTTTAAGTATTCTGAAGCGGACAATTTAAACTTTAAAGAAAATCCAATGAGAACTTTACAAGACATTACAGACTTGCCCCTATTTGTCACAGAGCAGGAGTGTTTGAACTTAAACAGCAGTAAATTATTAATTACATTGCTTACAAAGCCTCAAGAGCAAGGAAAGATTTTGCTGAAAGTGGCAGAAAAGGATTTTGTAGCAACTTTAAAACACTGCATAACAGAAATTAAACACTGAGCCACCTGAAAAGCAACAAAAATACACTTGTATCTTTTACTGCTTATAGAAAAGTACTGACAATTCACAATATCTAGCAAAATTTCTTTTAAATATGAGCTGAAATACTTCATTCTGAGAGAGCACCAACATAAGCAGCACACAGAAGTCAGACCAGTAAAAATGCTTTTATTGTGATCACAAAACTACTGAGGCTGAAAGAAAAATAGTGATTTTATTTCTCCAACTATGATGATTTGAGCTCTTAGTTGCTGTCCTGCTCTAGCATAGCTCAGCTTCCATTCACATCACTTCCAAGATGCCTACCACTGACAGCAATCAAAGAAAAACAGTTACAGTGATCAAAACACAGAATGAGATTCTTGGAATATTTTTTCAAGATTTTCATTTAATCCAAAGTGGCCAATGAAATCCTAAAAGTTTATCATCTGCTAGGTTAATGCTGAACACACTGTTGTTTAATTTACATTTCTGGTCCTGTTAAAACAAATACGCTTGTCTAAAACAGAACATCTGTTTTGGTTATAATACAATGTATCTTTGGCAAGAACTCACAATAGAACTAACATAAATAATCAAGAATATTTATCAAACCTTGTAACAAAAACTGATTTGTAACAAAAAACCCGAAGACTAGATATGACTGTCTCTGGGCTCTAGTTCAGTCCTAATCTAAGTCAATAAACATAGCTCTAAAAGGAAAGCTACAGTTATAGAAAAAAACCCTTAAGTCCTGCAGTTATTTAGATTGGATGTAGGTATCAGAAAGCATGTTGGTCACAAAAATAGTGAAAAATATTTGCTTTAAATCAAAAACTGTCAAACCAAGTCGAGATAGGTTTTAAAGCCACACAAAAAAGACCCCATGCTACACGCCTCATTTCCTACTACTGTCTTCTCCGATTTCTCTTATCTCTGCAAATTGCCAGTAAAACTACACAGTTTGTACCTCCCATAGCTGACAATTTGATATTTGAATTACTGGGGTTTCATATATTTGTTAGCACTAAAAAGACAAAAGAGCCATCAAATAAAATACTGTAATATTTCTCAGAGAAACTGCAAGTCACTGATCTGATACCAATACAATTTAAATACTTTAAAGTGAGAATCAATCTGATTTTTGGCACACAAAAAAAAAAGTTCAACAGCTTTCTCTATTCAGTCTATAGTTAAGGGCTCACTAGAATCAAATCACAAAGCCAAGGAATAACTTCATGCAGAACTCTGAAATTATCCTACAGGACTTATGTACCAAAGAAATAAACTGCACATACATGCAGTCAATTAAGGGTTTAACTGTTTATTAGCATTAACCTTCATTAGAGTGAATACCTGTCCAGATTATTTGTGCATGCATCAACTGCACACACCTTCTTTCTTAAATTACAGACACTGTTATTATCTCATTTTTCAAGCTCCCTATGATGAGATGACCATAAAGGAATTACTAGATCTTCTTATTTTTTAAATGATAGCTTCTGATTATATTCTCCACTTCTAGCAAAAAATTAAAGTAGCTTCATATTACAAGTTGAATTTGTCCAGGAAGCCGAAGTCTGTGGTTCCACTCTATCACCCACCTTTCTGAATGACAGCTTCAGAATTTGATTAGGATTTTGGTTTTAAAGCACCATAAAATCATCCAGCCTCATCTGCCAAGCCACCTGACATTTGGACTCCTTTAAGGAAAAAGGCTGTAAATCTAAATACAACTGGCACACTGTAGTGATGTGAGTTTTATTTTGCTGGGCAATGATTTCCATCTCCGTGCAGCCCAGTTAACACTGCAAGAAGCTGAATTCTTGGGAAATCTAGTAGGAGGTGTCTCTGCCTATGCCAGGGGGGTTGGAACTGGATGATTTTTAAGGTCCCTTCCAACCCAAACTATTCTATGATACGGTATCGTATTAGATGCCAGTAAGTCATTCTGTTACAGTTTAGGGATTTTTTGGGCTGTAGTTCTTTTGATTTTTACAGTTCAAACAAATTTATCTGTAAATCCACTTGTTAACAATTGCAACCTGTTGAGTTTGATCATGAAAAATAAATTGCTCCAACATTTCTTAAATTGTTTCTTATATACTTCAGTTGAAAAGCAATCTATAAAGATGATTTGATGCAAAGGCATAGCACAGGTTTCCACAGAACTGATTAGAGATCTGTATTCAGACTATGTATAAATAAAACTTTCATTTTTCCCCATCATGGGAAAACAATATGGAAAACTTTGTACAAGGAAACAGAAGATTTTTGTCATTTGAGAGTATGTGTTCTGAGGGACTTTTTCCATTTAAAAAACAAAAAGAGTATCAGGCAGAGTACATTCTTCTAAGTCATCTTTCATAGTTCCCTTCAAGATATACAGAGGTTCTCACAGTGTATGTCTACTGTTACCTATCACTCAAGTGATAATTCTCAACACATTAATCCTCATTTACCAAGTATGACATTTTTAAATTCAGCTTGATTTAAATTCCAGGCATTTCTGCAGAAGTAAGGGAGTGGATGTATGGAGTCATGATTTCCTTCTGTTAATAAGAAATACTAAGGAGGTAAAAGAGAAAGCTTTGTGGCTCTAGAAAGCAAAGTAACTACCTTGCAGGATTCAGTGGCATGGCTGGGAAACCCCAGCACCAGAAAAATCAGAAGCACATAAGCTCAGCAGAAGAAAGACACAAGGACACCAAGTTCCACTTACTTGCAAACCCATACATAAAAATGCACACACAAACTGCAGTCCACAAAAGTCAGCAACATCAAAACTGTCAGAAATACGAAAAAAATTTACTCTCTCCTGATTTTTATTTTAATGTGGACCACCTCAGTGTTCTGTCTATGAATTCTCAGGTAGGAATCGATCAGCTCTTTACCATACACAAGCACCACATAGGAAAACCATTAACAGTATAGGCACTGAAAGCAAAAAAGCTTAGAATTATGCTAATTTTCACTTCTAAGAATTAATCTCACAGGTTGAACAACTGTATTTATGTATTTTTCCTGTAAATGTTGCAAATTTCAAAAAGAGCAAAAGGCTATAAGATTATCTGCCACTAGAACAAAACCCGCACAACTTGATAACCTTACTTCTGCCTTGGAGCACTTACACTAATTCTTTTCACAGGAACTTTTAACAGTATGAAGAACTTGGTGCCTCTACTTATCAATGTTGATAATTATTTTTACAAATTTTGTAATCTTGGACTATACATACTGGAAAACAAAAAAATCAATGAAAGAGGAAAAAAGGGAGAAAATCTGCCACAGAATAAATAAATATTTTTCTGTGTATAATAAACAGTTACTTACTTTTTGGAGCATATAATTAAAAAAAAAAAAATCACTACTGCCCTGCCAGTCAAAGTGCTTATGTGTGGATTTAACAGATTTTTAAACTACATGAAGTGAACATCAGTGAAATTAAACATGTTCCAAAACCCACACAGCATGAAGTGTTTTCCACTCTCTACAGTCAGTAAAAAACCACTGTTTTCAGATGGATTCAGGAAGGAGGGTACCTAATTTTTCAGCCTCCTTCCTACGAAACAACTGAAAAAAATCAGAAAAACCCAACTATCTCTCCTGAAATAAAAAGCAGATATAAGTATTGGATCTTGCAGGAAATTTAGTTTGGAATTTTAGGAACAAAGAACAAGTGCAATTAAATTACATCATAAATTAGAAGAAATAATAAATTTGCTGAATATTTCTATAAGACAACTTCCTAACCTATGGAGAAAAGGCTCCATTAAATGTGTACAGCAATTTGAACAGAGAAAGGCTGTAACTTTTTCAAAAATTTATGTAACTTAGTTCAGTATGTTAAGACCGTGGAAAGTAAACAATGCTGTTTAACTTCAGCAGGAAAGATAATACAAGGTAAATCACTACAAAATACTTTAAAAAAATTATGTGAATCAAAAAAAAAAAAAGCGCATCTCTATAGGGGTGAAAAGAAAGCAATATAGTACAATTTCTATCCAACAGTTTGAATTTAAAAAACTAAAGGATAAAATTAAAAGAAGATAAATTGTCAATACTATGAAAAAGTAGTGAAGTTAAGTTTTACTTCCAGAACTTTTCACACTTAAGGATGGGCAAGCATTCCACAACAGTCTAAAAACACATGCTCTATCATTTGCAATTAAATCTCATTTATCAAGAAATAGACACACAATGCCAAACACAGACCCTTGTCTGTTAGAGCTGGTCTTCTCACATCCTTTGTTACAATGATAACAGCAACAGAGCGAACCTCAGGAATAAGAAATAAAATGTTTCAGTGATTTTGTCTCACTGACTCAGAACTACTTTCATGCTTCAAAGAGCTACAGCCATTTTCCTTTGGCTAGAAGGATGGGACAAGTTTGACTCAAAAAAAATTAGAGATGAGGCAATAAAAACAAATACTTAAAATTACCTTTAAAGCTACCTGGTAAGTTAAAATACACTGAACAGATGAGTATCACAGCAAACAAAGCAATCTTACCAATAAACAACATCCAGTGGTGCAAAGTATTTCTTCATAATTAAGTCAGCAAAGTAAGCTTCTGTTTCTCTGCAGGCCGTGCCGTTGCCAATCACAACAGTGCTGCAGCTTTACAAGAGGTAAAAACAAACAATTCCTCTTAATTATTCTTTTAGACTTTTTTTCATACATTCAATACATGACAATGACCAGAAAATCTTATTTGATATAACACAAGCCCCAGATTTAATGAGAAATTATTCCTAGTGGTATCCTGTAGTGTTTAACAGCTTTGCCATGTGATAGTTCAAGAGAGGATTCAAAATTTTCCCTCATTTGTAATGGAATCCAAGAGTGGTAATATTTGCAGAAAAAAAAAAAATTATGCTTCGTATTCATAACAGAAATGTAATGTTATTTACAGTCCTCAAATCCTTTCACCTCAGACTTCCTGCATCTGGTTTAAGTCATTAAAAAGGGCAGAAGCCCAAGCAATCAGCATCTTAATTCCTTAATGGGAATATCATAGTTGGCAAGACCTTGCAAGGTCATTGCCTCTGACTGCCAATCCACAACCAGTCAGCCATCAAATCACCTTGTTTAAAGCCAAACTAATGCTTAAAACCAACCTGGACTGTATGTTGTGGTAGTTTAGCAGCTGAGTGGGGCACATGTCTGTCCACAAGGCATCCCAAAACAGTTGAATACAGTAACCTTTTAATCAAGCTGCCTCCGTTTGCAAGTCCAAATGTATATCTACCAGAGCACAACTTCCTTTACTTAATAAATCTCTTCCAAAAAAACAAATGTGGCTTTTGGAACTGGGAAAGATTGATGTCTGAATTGAGGGTTAGAGGAAGGGGGCAGGAAGAGTGAGGCTAAACTTATTCCTTAGCTGAATGTTAATTTCTATTCCTAAAAATATATGGAATGACAGAGCTTTATGGGGATACATTCACAGCATGCAGCCTTAGTCACAGCCGTGGCTTGACTTCATATGCTTCTAACATATACACAGTATAAAAGTATGAACACAGACTAAAAGAAAAACAAGCTCTGAATCACATAAAAAAGAATAATTTCAGTTAAATCAGTTGAGTTCTTATTCCACCCAAAAGCAAGCAGTTTTAGAGTGAAGATTTTCATTAAGTTTTGAAAATAAACAGATGTTTCTTTAGCATACTTGAACTGTAGCAGAAGCCTCTTTATCTTCTCAGCTTCTCGAAATCCTTGACCACAATGCAAGTAAACAACATCAGTATGGAGTATCTGACCTAAAATAATGAAAAGTAGTCATTTAATAAAAACCACAAAGACCTGAGAGCTGTACCTTGCAGAAGTTAATTTGATGATTCACCAAGAAAGCTTCCTAATTTTCTAATATTTCCCTTTTATTTTTGTACCAAATTACAAGAAATGTATGATGGACAGAGGACAAAAATGCTTTGGCTGCCAAAGCAAAACAAGTTTATATGTTTTCTAGTTCCCTGGGGATATATCCACACAAAAAACAATGGGCATCTAGTCATATTAGGCAAATAAAGTGTATCACATTATAAAGGAGAAAAACAGCAATTCACTGTAAAAGATTTATTGCTTGAGTCTAGCACACTTTATAGATCCAGTAAAGACAGAAAAATTAGAATAGAGTCTCAGGCCCCACAGATCCAGGAGCTCTAGAACTCCAATGTCAGCTCTTGCCATCACCTTAACTAGGACATTTGGAAATAATTATATTAAATGGAACTGATAGCTTATGGGGCAATGCAAGCTAATAATTACTTACATTACTTTTATTGCCATTTTAGCACATGTCAAGAATTTGCCTTTTCTTACACTCACCCTGGGTAGATATATTCTCAAGCAAAAAGCAACATCAAAATAAAAGGAAAACAAATAATTTTCCCATGGGACTGAAAAGGTACACCTATGTATGATGAAATGGAAAGGCTTTGTTCTGGTTTTGTCTAAAAATTGAACTAAAAGTTCTGCAAACACATAGTTTCTGACTTCTCATATTAACATACATATTACTAAATAAAAAAAGCTGATGAACTGTCCAGATATCCATGAGATGACCCATGTAAAAAGCAAAGTTATAGAAAATATTTAAATTCAAATTCTTTGTTAAACAATAAAAAAGCCAGGTGTTCATACTTCTTGCTGACTACTGAGAGGCATAACTATTTCAACCTGCATTCAAGAAGGAAAAAGAGATTTTAAGCTGTATTTTACAAAGGAGTAATAACATCTATGCAATGACACTGGGATCCAGGTGTCAGAAAATAAAACCTTAAGCCTAAAGAAAGGCATTTGCATGAGGTTACAAATACCATAAGTTTAACAAACATTTCATCTATTTATCTATTTGATAAAAGGTAGGATTTGAAATTATCCTTTCCTCTAAATGAATGTATTTTAATCAGTCCTTTCAAAAATATTTGGAATTGGAAACTTACTGGTTGGTGAAATAATTGCCAACTTGCAGCCATGTTTGTAGCCAGGATCTACTCCCATCAATGTCCGCCCCCTCACAGGGCTGGTCAGAAGCAACTGCCGGAGATTTCTCCCAAACATCATCACAGACTCCTTCTCTGCATCAGATGTCAACTTTGATCTTAGAAGGATGAAAGCAAAAAAATATTTTCCCCTCAATTAGCTTTTAAAGTCACTTTTGACTAATTCCAAAGTTTTAGGGCTTTTTCCAATCTTGTTTTCATTATCTTTCACAAAATAATATACCTCAAATAAAGTTTTTGATACTCTTAAAAATGATCAGCTATACAATCATCTACCCATCAAAAAAAAGATAAACATTTAGTCTGGGAAGTATTAGGATAACCTGTAAGGGTCTATTCCATTAATTGCTAAAACACCACAACTTAGGACACAAATTATGTTGTCATCACTTAAGTTGGTAGACCCGAGGATTTTTTTAGGTGGGTATTCTGCTTCCTAGGAACAAAACTAGAAAGCTTGATGGAGCTTGATGTTCCCTACCATTCTTTTCTATGTTCTTCAACAGAAATAAGTGAGCTAGTGCAGTCAGGGTTGACTTTGATGACTTCAAGCAAGAACACTTATGCCGAGTGTTATGAGAAATAAATCAGTCTGGTTGAATGAAAGTGTACAAGATGCACCATGACTTATTTGTCAGATGAGGTCAATAAGACAGTGACTGATAAGGACAAGCTTTTTTGTCACAACGTGGCATGTTATATAAAAAAAAGTTCTGGGGACAGAAATATTGATCATCTATTAATTTTTTTTTTCTTTCATGAGTACTCATTGCCAATTTCAGTTGCATTACATCATTTATATCAATTATGCAAAAACAACACAGTAAAGTCTTTGTATAATTTAAAGGATAGCCAGTGCCCTAATTCTCTTTTTCCTGGTGGGTACTCACAGAAAAAAGTAGTATAAGTCTGTTTTACAGAGGAAAAACCCTGCATTCCATTTAACTAAGTTTGTAAGAACAGGGCAGAGGAAATTACTCGAGTTGTTTAGGTCAAGCAATGAATCACACAGAATCACAGAATGACAGGGATTGGAAGGGACCTCAAGGGATCATCTAGTCCAATCCCCCTGCCAGAGCAGGAACACCTAGATCAGATCACACAGGGGTGCAACCAGGCAAGCTTTGTATGTCTCCAGAGTAGACTCCACAATCTCTCTGGGCAGCCTGTTCCAGTGTTATGTCACCCTCACCATAAAATAGAATCAAACATGCTACTAACAATTCAAAGAAAAACTTTGTGAGGGCTTTCTGACATGCCGTTCTGAGCAATTTTCTGATGTGGAAGAACTTAGTAGTCTGACTTGAATTTAGAAGGGTCCTAACAAACCAGTGGTGGTAGAGAAAGAGCTGTTTAGTTTTCATTACCTCACATTTGTAAAGTGACCTAGAGGTAGGTCTCCTTCATACACTGATGGAATGTTTTTCTAAAGGAAATGCGTAACAGAAAAAAGCTCCCCTATATCCTCACACTTTTGGGTTCTGTATCAAGTATATTAAATTATCAGACAATATTAAAATATTTAAATTAATGACAAAATTAAAATTAACAGACAATATTAAATTAAAGCAAGACGGCAGAGGTATATAAGCATGGCCAGGTCTCCTTAGCACTTCCTACATGCTCTCAGCAGCAAGGAGCATGTACTCTGTGTATTGCCACCACTGAAAACAACATGGGAATAGTTGCAGCAATTCAGGGAAGTGGATCCCCTGGCCCTGTATCCTGTCTCCAAATATGGCTATAAGTAACTGCCTAGTTTATGCAGCACCACCATTATAGCTGAACTGTCCCATTATATCCTAGTCTCCAACTATTTCAAGTTCATAGTATCTCCCGAGCTTGACAAGATTTGTCTCTTTAGTCCTCCTTAACAGATCTCTTATCCAACTACCCTGTCACCAACTAAACACATGCATATTTCTTGCATCTACATGGTCCACTGGCAGCAAGTTCAGAACATCTACCAAATACACAGCAAATAGTTGCAAACTTTTCATTGAAGCAGATTCTTTTAAATTTTAATGGCCACCTTTGTCTTATATTGAAAGAGAGTAAAAATTTATTCCAAGAAATTATGCACCATTCTTCACATGCCACTTGTCTCCAAGTTCTCTCTTTTCCAAGCAGAGGAGTCCTAGCCTAGTAAATCCTCCTTCACAAAGAAATTTCATACCTTGTTCCCCTTCACTTTGCCAGCTCTAATTAATATTCCAATTACTATTTTTCCCTTATTGTAAGAAAAACTGGCCAATATAATTACAAATATGGGCCATCTATACCAGTGGTCCTCCGTTTTGTTTTCATTCCTTAACTACATAATCTTACCTCTTGAGTACTTCACATTTACATGGAAGTACATTCCACAGCACTGAAGTGTCTGGTCTGAGTGTCCAGAATTCATGCTTTCTATGTAAAGAGAGAATGACTTNCTACATTCCACAGCACTTCTATGTAAAGAGAGAATGACTTCCCTTTGCAGGCATGATTTTATACTCATCTCCACTGAATTAGTTACCATTTTACTTTCTGGTCGTGCAGTCTAGCGGCACTTTCTCCCATTCTTAAAAAATTCAACAAAAACATCCCAAACCACAGAACATTCTAGCTTCTTACACAGACTCCAGGAGCATGTGCTTGAGCTGTTTAAATTCTTGTCTGTGCAATCAGCAGAACACTTTGATGCCACTTGTGAAAGACCAGAGACAACAAAACAAAACACCATGCCTCACAATCATGTGTATCTTCTTCTATATACACACACAACAGAGATTCAACCAGCCACATGTGCAAAGAAATTAAGTTTAGAAGTGGTTTGTAAACAAGGCAAAGCTGAATTGTTCTTGGCCTGGAGGCTTTGTACAGAGGCAGGTCAAGCTTCTACTTCCCATCTATCCCAGAGATACACAGTCCCTACTGCACCTAAGGCCATGTCCTCCCACACTGCAAATTCATTGCAAAAATTAGTCAATCCAGGCAGGGAGAATGGTGTAGGAATTAAAATTGCCCCCAAGCACATGCCATTAGCTACGTGCACCTTATGGAAATCATGTTTAAAATTGGCATAGATATGCAGAAACCATTACAGTAACAGGAAATGTTACTAAAAGTGCCAGGTGCGTAGGGAGAGCATAACGTTATGTCCTTTCTATCACATAATATCCTGTATTTTTTAATTTCAAATATAGACCTCTCCTCTCTAACTGTCTCTCACTCAACACCCCTATGAATGACATGATCTACTGTCCCCAGTACTGCCCTTAATTTCAGGTTTGGGGTAGACATTTGATCCTTGAACAAATATCACACTACCTCAAGCAATCTAATATCTTTCTCTTTTTCAGTGCTCTGCTGGCTCCATCCAAATGGCAAAATGCCCAGCTTCATGTTTTTCCAATTTGTGACAATTCTCATTAATATGGCAGAGATATAATGCAGAGGCGGATAGCAGTCCTCCTTTTTGAACACAAGAGGAATGAATATTTCGTAAAAAAAACAAAACAAAATCCTTCTGTGGCTACTTTATGAAAATGTATCAGCTAAGTCAGAATTAGAAACTCCCTCCCCTGAAATCTATGAAGCACTCAGACTCTATATCACTAGCAGGTATATTGTAATAAAAGCAAATAACCTAATCATGACCTACTAGGTTTCTCCATTCCATGTTCTAAGAGTCAGTTTTTAAGTTGAGATTTAAAACTCCCCATTTCCAAACAGTCTGAGAGGCAATCTTTTTCCATGGAAAAATATCTGCAAACTAGCTTCAGGTGTGAAACAAGATATACAGAGAAATGTTTGTGTCCCCAAAGACACAGGAGAGAAAGCACTCACTTCAAGAAAAGTATGGAAAATTAGGGAAGGATTATCCATTAAAAAAATATGTCTGTGCCACATTGCTTGCATCAAATCCTGATGGAACCATTCCATGCAATACTGCAACAAAATAAAATGTATTTCAAAGAGCCAAAAGCAACACTGGACATTATTATACCAGATACAAGAAATGATGGTACCTGACAAAGTGGAAGAAAGGAAATTAAACAATAAATAAGGTAACTGTCTTGCTGGCAAGTTTCATTCTTCTGATCACTAGAAGCACCAGAAATTTCAATCCACTCTTGGAAAACTTTCCGTTCCAACATTTAATGATAATATAAAGGAAAAAAAAAAAGAACAGTGGGGGGTGGGTTGGAAATATTAAGGCTTAAAAGGAGGTATTGAATACTTTAGCAGCCCTTTGCAACAATCCTAAAAATCAGTCTCTGGTGTGGGCANTTCCAAACAGTCTGAGAGGCAATCTTTTTCCATGGAAAAATATCTGCAAACTAGCTTCAGGTGTGAAACAAGATATACAGAGAAATGTTTGTGTCCCCAAAGACACAGGAGAGAAAGCACTCACTTCAAGAAAAGTATGGAAAATTAGGGAAGGATTATCCATTAAAAAAATATGTCTGTGCCACATTGCTTGCATCAAATCCTGATGGAACCATTCCATGCAATACTGCAACAAAATAAAATGTATTTCAAAGAGCCAAAAGCAACACTGGACATTATTATACCAGATACAAGAAATGATGGTACCTGACAAAGTGGAAGAAAGGAAATTAAACAATAAATAAGGTAACTGTCTTGCTGGCAAGTTTCATTCTTCTGATCACTAGAAGCACCAGAAATTTCAATCCACTCTTGGAAAACTTTCCGTTCCAACATTTAATGATAATATAAAGGAAAAAAAAAAAAGAACAGTGGGGGGTGGGTTGGAAATATTAAGGCTTAAAAGGAGGTATTGAATACTTTAGCAGCCCTTTGCAACAATCCTAAAAATCAGTCTCTGGTGTGGGCAGAAATAAAAAAAAAAAAAGGATAAGGGTTAAGTGGTTATGCACCAGCGGTACTACTGGCAGGTGCTTTGCATTCCTCTCTATAGGAGATGTTTCACCTTTTCCTAACCAGACACCACCAATCATATGCAAAATTATCTCAAAGAGTAAAACATAAGCAAACATTCACTCAGGAGCTGGCAGCAATACTTGTATTCTTTGCATTTATGACGTGTGAGCTACTTCTAGGAATTAGCAAGGAAGGAAGCTATTTTTGGGGGGGAGGGGGTTGTTTTTTTTTTTCAATTGAGAGAACAGAAAATCTCCAGCAATCAACTGCTGCAGCAGCCCTTACAACATTAAATCCAATGCCCAGTCCAACAGCCCCATGGTAGGAACCACAATGCAAAACCACAACAAAAAAGTCCTGAAAAAGTCTTAGGACAGTTCGCTTATTTATGATATAGTTAAGCCCCACTAGGAAATAAGTCTTTTTTTCTTTCTTTTAAAAGAATTTGATTGTAGAGAAGGCTAGGAATGACAATTACTTTCACACTCATGTTACAGAAGTCAACAGTTGGACTCACTATCATGACAATGATCATTTTGGTCAAACAACAGAAACAGTTCCTCCCTTACAGTAGCTACTTGTACTGTCATCACAATAGAAAGTGAACTCAGCACTTCCCAAAAAACCCTGTGAAATTCACAGTAGCAAGAATACAGTTTCACTTACCACTCAGTCTTTGCTTGAAAAGTATTGAGCAAGCACAACACATTTTAATGAAGAAACCCAAAAGCCATTAGAAAAATCTTTTCAGAGGGGAAAAAATACAAGAACATGCAGCTATTGATGCTTGTGAAAAGAACTGTCAGGAAAGCAAATTGAGTTTGCACAGAAACATAAGAGCACAACCAGGCAGCTATAGAAAGACTACATTTCAGAATGTTAGTGTTGATTTTAGGTACTGACTAATCAACATATTTCATTTTGATACAAGCCATTTCAACATTTCTGGTCAAGAAACAGAGTGCCTTTGATAAGCTCCATTTGAACTACTTTGAAACTGCTGTTAAAATTCAGGTTACACATAAGAAAGCCTTGTCAGAATCAAACAGGTCATGCTTTGGGGAGCTTCTCTTGTACTCAAGAGAAGAATCACTCCATCAGTACTGTTAGCCATTACAAGATAATGCTTTCAGAATGTAAAATTTTTGACATAGTAAATTATTTCAACTGATGTGGTAAACTCCTCAACTACATTATGAAATATCTAACTAGCATTACTTTGATACTAAGTTTTAAATTTCCTTTGGATTTAAATTCTGCAGATCTTGCAAGTGACACTTTGATGAAATTAATTTCTTACATTACCAGCAGAAATAAGTTACTGACTTCTCTAGAGTCATCACAATACTCTCAAAACAGTACCAGACTAACACAGAATAACTCTCTTAAACAAAGTGCAGATGACAAACATGAGGAACACCACCAACCACAACAATTAATTACTTTGCTGGTTCTTCCAGACAGGTACTACAGCAGGAGGCAGCACAATGTCACTGACAGCACTACTGCTGTGACATGAAGAGATGGCATGAAAATTCAGTGACAACGTTTTATACTAAAATAAGGATAATGATTTAACTATTATGTAATGTAAATTCACAATGTATTAGATAAATGTACAAGCAAATATATTAACATGAAAAATGCCTTCACAGAAAGATAATTTCTCTACTGTACATACTTTAGTTTTTCCATAAGCACACAGAGGATTAAAAACATGCTGATATTTAAAAATAGACAAAAGATATTAATATAAAAAGTTAGGGAGGGAATTTTTAAGAAATGGGTAGTATGCAAGTACATACTCTTTCTGGGTTTACCTGAATTCTCTACAAAGAAGAGGACATATAAGGCGTTTATAGGCATCCTCTACTGAATTCCGCAGTATCCTCATAAATTCTGGTTTTAAAAATTGTTTTGGTCTCCATCTGTAAACAAAAAAGTTGAATCAAAAAAACCACTGTAAGAACATGCATAAAATATTCAGGTACAAATTTCTACATTTAGCATAATGTCCTACGAACTGCAAAATTACTGCAATGATTAGGCAATTAATTCATTCAAATGTTAATGGAATGAGAAATGGCACACAGTTCTGCATTCAGAGAGAGGACAAAGCTTGTCTTTGCTCTGAAGAAAATTCAAAAAGAAAAAAAAAAGCTACTCTTCACTTAAGAAGTCAAAACTTGCCACGTCTAATTGAAGAACATGGTTCCATATTACTATTACATTATTTGCTATTTCTGGATGCATAAAAATATTACTAACTACTCTTGCAAGCATCACTGCAGAGCTACTAATGTAAAATGGCAGTGTCAAAACAGAAATTCAAGAGCTAAACTGATGACAATTAATGAAATCCAACTCAAATTTTCAATGCTTCAAGTATCTCTATTCGAACTTCGAATTGAATCCATAAATTCTGCAGTAGGCCTTAAACAACAGAAAATAAACAAATTTCAAAAAGTTTTTCCTCTTCCATCTGTTACTGATACATTATAGTGCAACTAATATTCCAGAAAAAGTGAAAACAAAGTAAATAACAACAAACTCAAGATTATTTCCCAACTTTTTCCTAAGCCTCTTTGGAACATCTCCTTTTCTATGAAGACTGCATAGAGGTCAGATACACTTCAAAATTCTTCCTAAAACACACCTTGGCTTCAAGCCTCTTCAAACCTTCCTAGAACACCAATCCCACATATTTATTCCATGTATTATTAATTTTTTGGGCAATGTTATATGTGGGGAAGGAAGGGAGGTCACTAAACAAGCAAAACTGACTCACTGAGATCTTCCATCCAACTGGAAGGCAGAAAGACTGAGAGGGTGAAACCAGATGTTATACTCAAATAGAAGATGAACATTTTGCATTCCAGTCCATCTGTTCTGTGTTTCTTTTTAAAATACTGGTAGCATTCAGAGTTTTCATCATTGTGTGTAAATTTTTACATGATTGGGTCCCTAACTGCAAAGGGAGATACATTCACTTGTGGTTGAGTTTCACAGCTTTTTTATTTGTTTGGTTGCCTTTTTTTTCTAAATGCTACATTATACAAATAAGGCCATTTGATCACATGTTCAGGTGCAGGCACAGGCAAATACAGGACTGAATCTTACTTTTGACTTCATTTACTTGCACTCACTCAGAAATACTGAGAATCCTAAATAGCTCCTGCCCAGACAGCTTTTCAGTTGTTTATAGAGATCTACAATTTCCTGAAATAGCTTTTCCAAGTGTTTGTGCATATAACAGTTGAAAAATGCATGCTAGAGGCAACACTACATTAATACAGACAGAAATGGGAGCAGAATTGAGCTTACCATTTAGTTTTACAACATCCAGAGTTGTGTTTAGCCACATGACCTCATCACTTTGCTAAGTTTTTGCAAGTAGTTGTATTATACTTACTTGTAACTAGAGACTCTTTCCATACCTACATAAAACAGGCAAAAACTCTAAACCCTCTTATTGCCATCCAGTTCTATAAACATGAAGTTTTTACAGGTGGCAAGTATGACTACACTCGCCCAGAAGGTATCCTCAGCACAAATAAGAGCAAATGTGGAAACCTGGCAGCTGTTTCCCTCTGTCTTCCACCTATTAAAACCAGTTAGCAAACCTTCCCTCTGTAAATAAGCTATCACAGCAGGTATTTTCATTACCTGCCTATATATAAGCAAGAATTATTTAGGCAGCATTCTGTAAGAAATTGCTACAGATGAAAAAATACCCAAACATAAAATTCAATAAAATGCAAATACTGCATTTTAATAATTCCAATATTTCATGAGAAAAGAGAAAAACCCACTTCCTTCCAAGAATAGTTTTTTTCTAAATTTAATAAAAAACTGATTTCTGAAGCCCTTCAAACAAAGCCCTATGTAAAAAAGCTCCATATAAATAATAGAATCTTACTCCACTCATCATCTTTCCACTTAGGTGTACTCACAACCAAGAGACCATCCAAAGCATGGCTTAGATGATTGATAAATGTCAGGTGGTAAAACCATAGATCAGAATTCACACACACCACATTAAAAAACCACTATAATTAACAACTCTTCCAAGAAGAGCACAGTTAAGCTTTTAGACATTATATGAAATTTGTGCCAAGATGGTAGCTACAGACAAAGCATCCCTTTAAGGCCTGTACCTTGGACCTTACACAGCATCTGAGAAACAGGGAAAGGGCAGACAAATTCACTTTCAAGGCCACAATCCCACTTCAGAACACAAATCTCATCCCCTCACAGAGAATGACTCCATGATAAACTTCATTTAAACTCAAAGCCAGGTAGGCAGCTCTTCTCCACTGTTTCACATTGGTCCTTTTTCCATCTCCCCACTTCCCAACTAGCTCTCCTTGGGATCAGCACAGTTCTAGTGTTAATGTAGCTTGGTTCACTGCCAAAACAGATAAGCAATCTTCTGGGGGAACAGTACACATTATAGGCATAAAGATATGATAAAGTGTTTTCAGCACAAACCTGAATTTCAAGGAAATACAGATGCTTCTACAGAGTAAGAAATATTCTGAACTTTTAAAGAACATACAGTTATCTTAGTAAGCATCTACATAGAGCTCAACATAATAATGAAGTCTTCCAAACCCACTTTCTATCATGGAGGCCCCTTTAACACTAAAAAGTTTGCCTCAGAAGAACATAAAGTTCAGTATATTTGTTACTAATTTAATAGACAGTAGGTGATATTATTTTGTGGCTAGAATACGGGCAAAACTATGTAGGAACATGGCATTATTGCTTCTGCAACTGATCTGAAGTGTGTCCTTAAGTAAATCAGTTAATATCTTTGCAGAGTTATGAAACCCTTGCCTCAAACCTAAGTTCTTAATCTTCTGCTCTCGCCTATAAATTGATGCAATTAAATTAATGCAACTTCTACCCTTGGACAAGAATTTCCAAGCTTGCAGGGCAGAACACACATCTACTATCTGTCAATTTAATAACTGTTGTCAGTCTAATGAGGAATATCAGACTGTGTCCTAGATGTTAAAGCCCCAAGATCTACTAGATTGATTCATTCTTAAGTTTTATGATGGTGGAGGAGTTGTCTTTAAATAGTAAAAAGCCATAAGAATATATAGCCTCATGAATGCTAAGTATTAATAAGTAGTTCCGTTTCCAAGGTCAATAATTCTTTTTATCTCTGGATGACTCACAAAAGTGTAATCAACCAAAAATACCTCCATTTACATCCCACTTCCATTTGTGTAGCAGTGACAAGCTGTCCCATTATCTGTGGCTGACAGTGCTTCCAAATTCTGTCACAGACACAGTAAAAGCAAGATTGACAGATATGTTCTATATACATCTTGTGGGGAGGACAGAAATTCCATTACAGATATTAAAACTAGAATGAAACTTAGAAGTGTCTATGAATTCTGATACTTTCCTGAAAAAAGAAGTTTTTTACTATCAGTGTTAAATCATATTGTGTTATCTGGCTAAACAATGCTTTACTCTTTCACAGACTTCAGTGTTTCTATAGTGAAATGGAACACTTTCACCACATCTACCTCTTAGACTTGGCACAGGAGGAAAAACCTGACAGTATGACAATACACAAGGGTTTTTATGGCTATTCAATTTTAAGGTGCAAAGACTGGAGTTTCTAACACACCCTCATAACAATATCAAATACTTGAAATAGCTGAGATAGAGAAACCTTTTATACATGTAAGAAAGAGCCACAGTTTGAATTACAGTTTCATCCAAAAGAGGACATCAAATTGCAGTTTCTCAGAAAGACTGGCAGAAGGACTGCATAAAGCAATGCATATTTAACCTAAACTTTTGTAAAAATTACTAAATATCTCACTACAGGCTTAATAGATGCAAGTATTAAGAGCAAATCCTTAAGAAATAACAGGATCACCCAGAATTTTAAAAAATTCAATCGCTTGGAGAACGGTGCCAGAACTTCCCTAATACACTCAATGTCATGATCTTTTCATCATAATGCTACAGCAGCTGGAAATATAGAATAAGAATTATCCACTTGCTAATTTCATCAAATCTAATAATTATTCATTTCAATTGTTCTCTTAATGTAAAGAGACATGTGAGGCACTTTTCAGTATGCAGCTGTCCATAGGAAAAAAAAAAGATTTCTGTAAGAATATGTATCCATGCAGACCTTTCATTGACACACCACCAACAGAATTCATTCTTCACCCCGTCAGGAATGTTGACCTTCACTGTCAGGATCTTCAGATTTTCCCCTCGGTTAATGGCCAGAATCTGAGTGCAAACATAAATGGCAGAGACAGATGACACACAAAATATCCAAAAGATAAACTTATCAACATTTGTGTACACGCTAGCTTGACATTCTGTAGCAAATCATGATGGTGGTACAGTAAACCAGTTCACAAAGTACTAGCATGTACAGATAATACCCACAATTTAAACACAGATTAAATCATGCTGTAGCATAACAAATCATATATTTTTCTGGGAGTCTGCAGTCTCGAGATCCAGTTTATCTTAAACACACTTACAATACAAGATAGAATGTATTTAGTTGGTGGAAAAATCTTCTTTAAGAACTCAAATTAAAACTCAAATAATTGTAAAGTGATTGCAATCAAAACCAGAGGTCATAAAGGGTAAAAGTCAGTAGTAAGCTTTGGGCTTCATTCTGCTTCCCAAGAACAATCCAAATTAAAAACTAATTATGAATCTTAACTTGTGACACAAAGGTAATCAGTCTACTTTGAAAGGGGATGAATTTGTGAGTTACTCACACTTAGTTCATAAATAACTAAAAATATATAGACACTCTTTATATTCATACTCCAGCCTTAAAATACATGCAGATTTTTTGGCAGAGCCTGATGCACACAACTACATATTCACGATCCAAAACTAAATCTGCTTGCACTTGCTTAAACTGCACACACGGAGTTCTATTCTGAATAGAAATCTGCAGCTCTGCCTTTAAAAACCAAGACCAAAAGACAAGTGGTAGATCCTGAAGGATGCTGATAAGTATCTACTAGTCTAACCTTTCAATGAAGATAAGTGATGAAGCAAACCCTTATGGTAACTATGAAGAAAACTCACTGGTCAAGGGATTTTAGAAAGAGAAAAGTTTGAAGCACTTACAAATAAAACCCACATACTTTTATATTGCATTTTCCCTTCCAAAACACTTTAAAGTACAAAAATAATTAAAAACCTGCTAGAAGTTGACATTCCTGTATGATTACACATGTTGCTGTATGTAGCAGGCCCTGAGCACTGTCACAACAGAACATTCTGTGTCAATCATGAACTTTAATTCAATCACTAGTTAACTCAGACATGTCACATATGTTAAATACAATGGTTTAAAATGACTCCAGGACATAGTACCAATTTATATTCCTCAGCCTTACTGCTCCTGTGACATACCAGGCCTGACATATCATTGAACAACAAAGCTAATAATAAAGATTGCATGTGAAATATTATAGCATCTGGTACCTTGACTGCCAAAGCAAATGTTTTCATGTAGAGATTAGAAAGACACATTTTAACAAATCAAATGCTTTCATGTTTATTCTGATTTTGGTTTTGTTTTTTTTTTTTAATAGAAGAGAGAAAGTTAAATGTCAAGCTAAAATCAAAATGATGCTCATGACAGAGAATGTATCTGATAGAATTATAATGTCATCATTAAGCACGCTGTTAGCGAGGTCAATATTTGCATCACATTTTGTTTCCTGGCACTCTGTCTGCAGTATGTGTCAGGCACCTGAAATCAAACCAGCTGTGATGCAGTTACTAGTATTTTTTACATTTTTTTTCTGAAACTGTCTCCCTACTCTGTTCTGTGATGTGTTCATAAAATCTCCAATGATGAATGATGAATTAGTAAAGTAACTACTGGATTTTCCCCCCCTAAATCAATAAAGGTGAGTTTAGTTAGGGTTGTTGGGTTTTTTTTGTTCTGATTTGGGTTTTTTTAATCATATTCAAAACACAGCTATTCCAGACACAAAGTAAGCACAGTTCTTTACTGTGAAAGTGGTGAGACACTGGAACAGGCTGCCTGGAGAGGCTGTGGATGCCACTTCCCTGGAAGCATTTAAGGCCAGGCTGGATGAGGCACTGAGCAACAAAGTCTAGCGGGAGGTGTCCCTGCCCATGGCAGGGGGGTTGGAAATAAATTATTCCTTCCAACCCAAACCATTCTAGGATTCTATGATTTTAGATCTGGAGAAAGAGTGTTTTCATGCATGACTGGTAAAAACCCAGCAGAAGGGTTAATAAAAACAATATAGATTTTTAAGAGAAAGTGAGAGCAATAATTCGATCTGGTCACAAGATGTATCAGAACTTATTCTGTTTATCAGTGAAATACAACTTCCTTCCTTTTGCACAGCTCGCCTCTGTGTTCCAGATTTACTTAGACCAAAGTTCTGTATATTTTGCCAACATCTTTAATTTCCAACTCCTTTTTAAGTATGAGACAGAAATAGTGCACTTGCCTCAAGCACTACACTTTATTCATGCATTTTTTTCCTCCCACCAATTCAGTCACCTCCAAATAGAGGAAAAGGTGTCGAAGTCACACACAAGCACTGAACAGTTTAAGATTACTTTAAAATTCAAATAAATTATAGAAAAAAAATTTTTTTCCTTGGTTATTACAGTATTGGCATAGCTACCCAACTATGTCCTAAAAGTCTAGTTAGGTTCTTGATGCCAAAGGAAGGAACTAGAACTGAGGCTAAACCTTCCAATAGTAAAATGTTCCAGCTGGAAAACCCACAGGTGTTCTACTGTGTCAAAATTTAAAATAAAAGTGTGGTTTTTTCCTCATTCCAGGTTCAGTATTTTAACTTTTAAAGCTGAACAACCTGACTCAGTGTCAGTCCTGATTATTTTGTCACACATCTCAACAAGGAAAATGACAATGGCATGGAAAGAAACACAGAACTTCATATGCAGTGGCAGCTGCCTAAGCACAGAACCCTGCTGCAGCTCACTGCACACCAGTTTACATCACTGCAGCACATGCTGCAAGGCACCTTCACTATTACAGATATTTTGGTTATAAAAGCACAGGGCAATGGATTTAAGCTAGGCATTAGGAAAAAGTTCTTCACCACGAGTATGATGAAGCACTGGAAGAGGTTGCCCAGAGAGGTGGTGGAGGCTCCACCCCTGGAGACATTCAAGGCCAGGCTTGCTGAGGCTCTGAGCAACCTGATCTAGTGTAGGATGTCCCTGCTCACTGCAGGGGGGTTGGACTAGATGGCTTTTGAAGGTCCCTTCCAACCCCATGATTATTCTCTTAAGGGTACCATGCTGGTCTACAGTTCATCAGCTTTACTTATATAAAGACTAGGGCAGGGCTCGGCGGGGCTGGGGCAGGTACCCAGACCTTTTTGATTACTAGCACTTGCATATTCAGGTAATAACTCAATTCAGTGAGATATTCCATGTCATTCTTCATTTGCAGTTCTTCAAAGAAGTGATTTAAAGCTGACTTACACTTCTGCCTCTAGATAAATACATTGAGAACACTTGTCTGTGCACCATCAACAAAGGATTAGCTTCAAAATAACAAATTTTGCAAGTGTTCTTAAAGCACAGCTATTTAGCCTGCAGTCCCGAGGGCCCTCTGAGTTTCAGGCTTCCCAACATATCTTTTTTAGGTATAAGCTACTTCTAAAAACCCTAAAATGAACCAAAGAATTCCCACACCTGAAGCTGTCTACATCTCTCCCAAAGCACGTTCAGGAACTCATTTTTAACCAGCACTTTGAATGTACAGAAGCGGCATTTCTTCAAAGCTTAAGTCAAAGAGAATGAAGGGATTATTATAATCCAAGGAAATTAAAGGGGGAAGAGAAGGGAGAAATGCATGAGCAGGGCAGTAACTCTGGGTAATACAGAATCTAAGTCATGAGAAAGACCTTCGAAAGTACAATACTTGAGTTTAAGTTTAAAGAAGCAGTGGCAGAAAAATAAAACATTTCCCTTGTCACCAAAAAGACAAAGAAAGGAACTGGAACAAACGAAGAATCAGAAAAATCAACAGAAGTGAGAAGAGCATTTTTACAAAACGGGGAACTCTACAAACTACATAAGTCTGAAGTGGTCATATAATTCCCAACTAGTAGAGAAGAGCTATGATGTATCTTGGGCCCTGAAGTCCCAGTGAAGCACAAACAGAATGTCAGGGATTGGAAGGGGCCTCAAGAGACCATCTAGTCCAATATCCCTCAGGGAGCAGGAACACCTAGACCAGGTCACACAGGAAGATACCAAGACAGAACTCCAGAGAAGGAGACTCCACAACCTCTCTGGGCAGCCAGCACTACTGTTCTGTCATCCCACACTATGAAAAAGTTTTTTCTTATATTTCTGTGGAAATTCCTCTGTTTCAGTTTGCACCCATTGTCTTGTGTCCTGATGTCACTGAGAAGAGCCTGACTCCATCCTCCTGACACTCACCCTTAACATATTTATAAACATTAATGAGGTCACCACTCAATACATTAGAATAGTCATAACAGACAGATGAAATTAAACACATAAGAGAACAAAACCATTTCGTTCAGCTTTTACATGAAGCTGCTAATGACAAATACTGCTTTTGTAGGTCACCTTAAATTCCAATTTTCTGAATCCTCCCCTCGATAATTTTCACCAGTTTCACCTGATAGATTAGGTATTAAATGACTCAGGGCTGACTCAGGGCTGCAGCAAACATCCAGAGGTAATAAATTTATCCAAGTTTGCTTCAAATACTTAAACTCCAATCAAGCACCTTCCACTACTACAACACTACTACACCTGTCTCATCCCTATACACCATTAATTATCCTACTCCTTAATCCCCCTCCTGGTAACACTTGTGTACTTGTTACTGAGGGAATAGAGAGACAGTGTGACACATGCTGAAAATAAATCACATCAATATTGAAATCTCTGGTACATAAGTTACAAATATTTGTTCAGCAAGATTTAATCAGAAAAAGGTCACAATGAATAAGCACAGTTCCTTAAAACAGATATTAACAACTTAATCCTGCATTTCGAGAATTTGAAAGTTTCTGCTGCTTTTGAAAAGTAAAATTACTACCTTGAGAATCAGTTTTAAGCAAGACAATTCGAAAGCAAAGCTGTTTATGCTAAAATTAAAATTCTAAGAAAAAAAATGACAAAATCTGCAGATGTACCTGATGATGCTGAATGTTCTTTATATTACAAGAAAACTCATGGTACAGTTGGAATTTATCGATGTCCTTTTCATTTGCACTTTTGGATGTCACTTTTGCCAAGGCCGACTGGATACAAATGTATCTCTGTTGGCATCTGAGTAAAAGAAAAAAAACATCAGTAAGAGAGTTTAGCATGATATTTAGTGCTTGTATTAGAATGAAGTTGAAGCTTGTGGTCTGCCCACTTACAAGTTACTTTAAGTACCTGCACAACTGCATTACACATCTTAACACCAGGACTGACAGAAATCACACCCAGTGGAACATACCCATAGAAGAATTTCAAGCAGACCTCAAAAAAAGATGAGAAAAGCTCTTCTGAAGAGAATGGGCACTCAAAAGCCACCATCTGCACATCAGTTTGGTCAGTTGGTACACAAAATATTTTAGGGAATAATAAAAAAAATTATAGTAGTTATTTATTTTATACAAGTGTAAAATCTCTCTGGAATCTTCTCAGTCTTAGCATTAATTTTTTGCTCTCAGGAGTTAAATTTTATGCTATTTTTAGGAGTAAAAAAGGATCCCAAATGAAAGAGTGCCTTGAATGCTCCTCATGATTATTATACATACAACACACTTTAGATCAACAGGATACATGTATAAAGGACTGCATATTCAATTAAGGAGTTTCTAGTGGTCAAAAGAGTTGAAGTGGTAGTCTGGTAGCAACAGCACATCCTTTACAAAACAATGCTTTCATTGAAAAGGTCACATTGCTGTGGCTTTTGATGAAGTTGGCCAATACAACAAACAGCACAGAAGTGTCAACTAAAATAACTGAGTGAATTCAAACCAACACTGCATGCTCCCATGGTGGCTCCTGTTATTTGATAAGCCTGTTCTCTGGCCTAGATGTTATACCAAGGAGAAAAAAAATATAATTCAAAACCAAAACCAAGCAGATATTACTGTCACATCACCCCTTCCCTCCCACAACACCCCTCAACATAGAAACATAGAATGGTTTAGGTTGGAAGGGACCTCAAAGATCATCTAGCTCCAACCCCCCTGCCATGAGCAGGGACACCTCCCTCTAGATCAGGTTGCTCAATCCCTCATCCAGCCTGGCCTTAAACACCTCCACAGAGGGGGCAACCACAACCTCTCTGGGCAACCTGTTCCAGTGTTTCACCACCCTTACCTCACATGACAACCTTGAAGTCATTATGTAATGTAAGAAAACTTATATTCAGCTAACACTTTCAAAGAATCATGAATATCTGCTTTAAACAGTCACATTTCTTTGCCTTGGTGATCACCAATGCCAAAATCAGCCATGACTGCACATTCATTAGTATGACTGGCATCAAGCACTAAATATTGGATTAACAGCTTAAGAAGATGCACCTCTGGAAAAGTTTTAGCTAGAAGGAAGCACAAGGTGGGAAAGCTTTCCCTTACAGACCACTAACTGCAAAGGAGATTGATTCTATATAGAGCACAGGCAGCAAGGAGTTTTCAGTCTTGGGGATTCAAGGTGTCATTTCATGCTCCAAATAGATCTCTCTCCCACTGAGAGCCAGGAAGGCAAAGGAGCTAAATAACAAACCTCCTGTATAAGTGAAGGAATGAACCTAAATTAATCTCACAGTAATACTGGTTTCCTATCATTAAAAAAAAATTAGCTATGCACCTGCACAGAAGGAGACAGAATCTTACTGTGTAATCAGAGAAGTTTAGAAAGAAAGAATCAAACTTACAATTTCCTGATAAAATCCAGGGTATCTTTATCTTTAGCAAAGATGTCAGCTAATATATGCTGCACTCCAGCCTCTACTTCCTGGATAGATGAAAGTCCTTCGAAGAAAAAAAATTATAAAAGAATATGAAAAACTGAACTGAACAAATACTAAAAAAAGATACACAAGCTGAAAGAAAATTGATGCAAGATAGACTGATCTGTAGAGGTTTCAAAAATCTAATGTGTTAGATTTTTTAAAATTAATTAGGCTTCCTTTTCAAAACATAAGTCAAAATGACATTAAAATGTGAATTTTTTTTTTCAAAATCTGTGCTAATGAATCTTGACATTTATGGTGCAAATTACTTAAAATAGTAAAATTGAACATTTAACCATAAATTGTTGAGATTTTAATCAAATCTGCAATTGAAGTAAAAGTAATTTTGCTACTGATACAGAAATTGTCTAAAAATCTCTCTAGGAATTTCTATCTTTTCTCTGTGTGACTGTCTTATATTTCTACAGGTTTGTAGCAGGATTTTTCACAGTGACATTTCTGAGATCAGGGTACCCTTAACCTCTCCAAGAAATACAGCTCCAACAGCTAAGTTATAATATATCTCCATAACCAAAGTGTTCTGAGAGCAAATAACAGAATTACTCAGCTTTCCAATGTGCAGAACCATTCCCCACTTCAAAAGACCAGAAGAGGTGACAGTGTTCTCCTTAGCACTGAAGCTGAGCTGGACCAGAACCAGAAGGTAATGAAATGGAATTGACATCTTGTATTTTAAATCATAGTATCTAATTCTGTTTTCAGCAACAATCAGTAATGAATTCTTCAGAGCAAAAAGAATTATACAGTTGGCAGATGCAGCATTAACTGTCTCCTTAAATACATATTCTTCATTCTTCTGTCTGATGGGCTGTATTAACATAATTTTTTAAAAAAATACATAGCTAGAATAACTAATATTTGTATTGAATCCAGATTTCTACTTCTGATTAAGCTACACTACAAAAAATTAAACTTGTCCCTTTTTTTTAAGGAAAGGAAGTTAAACTTAACTGAAAGAAAGTATAATTAAAAAAAGTAAGAACCAGGATGTGTTATTAGTTGCCCAATTATTAGTGTTATTAGTTATTAGTTATAAGTTGCATCCATGAGTAAGTAATACTTATAGTAATGTCACGTGAGAATACAAAGCTAAGGGAATTGTTAGAAATGCATTACATCAAGTGGGAATTGAGAAACTCAAGTACCAGAAATGCACATGGCAACATTACTTTAAGTCCATCACAGAAATTGAATGAAATAGAATAGATAAAAATTGTTTAGAATAAAAAAAACCCAAAAAAAACCCAAACATTTCCCACTCAACAAGCACCATTTACATGGGCATTTTACTCTGTAAATTACAAAAACAGCACATATTTGTGTAGGAAGAAAAATATTTGACCACGCATACAAAGTTTTCTGGTGAGCTTGCTTCCTTAACTTCCAAATATCTGGCTTTGAAACAAGCACTGCTGTTTTCATTTCAGTTTATTTTTAGCACAAGCTTAAAAACACAGAATTTAGAAGAAGAGAATATAAAGATTTCCTGAAAACATTCCTGTCTGGCAAATGGCTCATCTCCTTTAAAGAAAAAATCCAAAATCTAATCTCAAGCTGTATACTGGATGTCAAACCATCTCCCTAGTTAATAAAAGCAATGCAGTTCATAGATTTATGTAATTTCTGTGCGTCTTTCAAAGATAAATCATTATATAAACATAAGCAACACTATTTTTAGCACTAAACTGAAAATAGGTGTACTGATTTACAAAAACTGAAATGTTTATGCTGCATCAAATAGCACTTGCTTCTGAATGCACCCTAAATAATTTATTTGAACTTTCACCGTAAAGAGGTTTTTTCTGGCTCCTCAGACTCTGAAAGAATATTCAGATGTGCAGTTGCAATATACAGCTGTAGAAAGTGGTGACTTATGCTAAGATGCAGTAACTAAGGAATCACATTTGGTAACTAAATTTCAAAACAAATTTGGGATCATTTAATAAACAACATTTAAGTAAAGTAACAATTGAAGTGGAAAGAATAAGGGTCAGCTCACTAAGGTGGTTCAGCTCCTTTATGTCAAAATTCAAAATATAAGCGTTGGGGCAAGGAAGAATAAAAGTCTCTAACATCATACAGGAGGTTGCAACAATCTTTGTATTTTCTTGTCAGAGATTGCCCCCTACAGATTCACTTATAACTGCATTCACCAAGACACACAATTCTGCAGTCCTGCTCAAGTTTCAGAGATTACATTTACTCCAACCCTTCTTCTCATTCAGTAGCAAAACTCTCCCATTTACTCCTAATCATCATGGTCTTTTTTATTAATAGATGCTTTGATGTGTGATACTAATGAGTACAAGAATAAGCCTCTTGTACAATCAATGTTGAACCTTCAGTAAACAACTTCAATAAAAGCATGAAGAGGGTCTCAGGTGTGCAATGCATTTCTCCCTCTCATACTATTAAATCTGCATGTCAATTATTACATCTCCAGACAGAAATATTACTAGAGTTATTATTTACTGTAAAAAAAAGACAGAAATGTTTGGAGACCCACTGCATTAAATGTTAACTCTCAGCACATGTTGCTAAAAGAGCTGCTGAATTTAAAGTAGCTGCATAACTTCCAGCAACATTAGAACAATTTGCTTTTTAAATTTTTTTATTTCCCTTTTTAGACATTATCAGATATTTTAGGCATTGCTGATTGCAGAAACAGAACACTTACCTTTGGTATTGGGTCTAATGAAAGAAAAGAGGTTGAGTCCTGTAGGGTTCTGCAGGAGGGAGAGAGCAGCAGGTTCTAACCCCAGCTGCTTGGCCCTCTGGGCTTTGGTGCCTTTACTCCCTGTTTTATAAGGTGTAGTCTTAAATAAACAAAACACACAGTCATTAAAAGGCAAGGAAATATTTCAGTCATACTATGAACTCTGCTAGTTACACAAGGTAACATTTAAACTAAAGATGACGTGAAAGAGAAGTGTACTGACCACATGGTCTAATTCTTCCAAAGTTCTGCAATTTAATAATGCAGTTAAAAGGCATCCAGATAATTTCCCTTCCTTCTTCAGCTTTTGTATCATTGTATGAGTCTTCTTTGCAACAGTACTGAAATGTAAGAGATGGATATTAACAGCCACATTTCACAGTGGATTAAAAAGGCTATTGATTGTGACCTTGCTTATTACACTGCTGAAGCTCTCTCAAACTCCTGAAGATTTTATCTCATGCTAATCCACAACAAACCAAGTCTGATAATCCAAAAGAGTTTCTATTAATCATTCTCTTATTAGTTCAAAACTGTATCAAAGTATCTTGTGGGAGCTTTAAGAAAAATCAGCAAACAATGCTGATAGTAATCAATGCTGTACACTTTTCACAAGATTTACTTGGCTTCCAAGCCAGCAAAGTGCTCTAAATTAAATCCATGCTGATGAGTCCTTAAAGCTCTAATTCATACCACAAGTGCATGAATTTGTATTGTTACTCTGCAGCATCAAGTACAGGCTAGCAGTTTTTGAACTCATAGATCTTCAGTTAAAAAACCTGTGAGCAACCGCAAGCAGCAAAGGTATTTTGTTATGATTTTAATTATTTGTTCAGACAAGAAGTTTCTCAGACACCTTGCTCTTTGGAGACAATTTCTTGCAGGGGACAATGATTAAGACACAAAGATTCAGACACCATATGGATTCAACAGCTGTCAAGTTTGCTGCCTTGCCATCTCAAGAACATACAGCCACCCAAAAGCAAGAAAGAATGAGACCAGACTTACCTATCGCTCAAACACTGTTTGTTGATCATATATATGTTGCAATGGTCTGGGACAGTTACATTGTACCAGTTTACCTCCTGGTACACTTCAACCTCAAGCAGTGTTCTTCACTGGAGATTTTTTTGCTCCAAGGAGGGAGTTGAGATTGATTCCATTTCTAATAGTGCAACTTAAACGGAACAGGCTACATTATATCCAGAATCATAGAATAGTTTGGGTTGGAAGGGAACTTAAAAATCATCTGGTACCAAACCCCCTGACATGGGCAGAAACACCTCCCATTAGACCAGGTTGTTCAGTGCCTTCTCCAGTCTGGCATTAAACACCTCCAGACAGGGCGCATTCACAACCTCTCTGGCTTTATAGAATCTAGAAACTATTTCAGTCAGTTTTTTCCTCTGCATTTTTAGAAGGCTGAAGACAAATTAAGATCTTAATTTTTCATTAGCCATTAAGAATGAAAATTTCTTCCTACTTGTAGCAGAGACACAGGTATCAAGCATAATGTCACCTCTGGAGACATTCAAAACCCACCTGGATGATTGTGACCTTGTCTAGGTGTTCCTGCTCTGGCAGGGGGATTGGACTAGATGCTCTTTTGAGGTCCCTTCCAATCCCTGACACTGTGATTCTGTGTGATAACTCCCTCATACTTCAAACTTTCTTTTTCCTTTTATAATTGTAATGTGTACAAAGCACCAAAGGAGACAGAAGCAGCTGCTGGCTGCTACTTAACTTCTCCCTAATTACTCCCCCTATTAATCCACCTACCGTAGCTCCTCCAGTGCTTGCTGCACTTCTCGCAAGGCATCTGCCTCCAGATTATTGATGAGCTCCTTTCGATACCGAGCAATAAAAGGAATGGTATTTTCTTCTTTAAAGAGGCGAATTAAGTTTGCACATACCCACGGTTCAACACCTGTTACTTCTGACAACGCCTGTCAGAAGAAAAAGAAAAAAAAAAAGAAAAACAAAAACACATTTAAGAAGGGTGCTAGATGGCTTGGAACAGCCTCACACTCAGAGATCAAAACAATACTATGCCAGCCTTCCTTGCATCCATCCACCAAGCTCAGGACTTCAGAAAAACACACAGCCATTTGTATTTTCAGAAACTTGTAAGTACAGGAAAAAAATGCTAGTATGAGAGTCTCCTGAGAAGAGAAAAAAACAAATCAAAAAATGATCAGAGGACTAGAGCTCCTCCCCTATGAGGACAGGTTGAAGGAGTTAAGGCTGCTCAGCCTGGAGAAGAGAAGGATCAGTTGGGAGAGCATAACTCTCCTAATCTGAGGGTCAGGAGTTCGAGTCCC